>JAVJAQ010002127.1:0-322330 GCA_032362365.1 Zygogramma bicolorata
TACGTTATGACGAAGTACGTTCTGATAATGTACGTAATGATAGTATACGTTTCTATAAAATACGATTTCTATAAAGTACGATTCTGATATTATACCATTATGACGCATTACGATTTCTACCATGTAGCGTTATGATATGGTATATTATGATGCAATATATGGACCCATAATGAGTGATGGAGTTACCATTCATATTGGATATCAACATTGACACCTGACAATTTTTCCACAGACAATTATCGCGATAAGAGTGAACTTTTCGGGCATTTTCGTTCATACATGATTATGTTTTCAATTTGATTTAAAATATTCTGAAACTACAGAAAGATATTATATATCATTTTGTGAATAAAATATGCTATCAAAATAAATCGAATTGAATTTTTCCTTCCTTAATTTTAATTTCACCAATTTCTTTGACCGTATAGCTAGTCGGGGGATTCGTATTAAGGGATTCAGTACCAAAGTACTTTTTAGTAAAAACTAGTACTATTTCAGTTTTGAGATTGGGTTCAATGTTTTCGTCACGAAATCTCCAAATCGGTGTAGAGAGTAGAGACACAGAACACCCTATCTACACAGAAGCGCAAAGCGCAACTGAAGCGTTCCGACCGAATCGAAAGCTTGGCTTGTATATTGTCAACCTCACATTTGTGTTGTTAGGGTGTTATAAAATTTCCGAACAATTATCAATGTCCTTGGGTTATTACTACTGATAAATTTTATTGATATCGGATGAAAGCAAGATCAGAGTAGTTTTGAACGTTCGTTCCTGCAAAATTCAGTTGATTGCTCTAAGGGCCAGTTGTACATTTCAAGATCACCAACAGTTCAATGTTGACTATGGTTCAATGACAAAATTAAGTTGTACCAACCTCGTTCATTGTTGATCGACAGTTCAACGTTCAACACCGAGATCAGTTGAACGTTGATATCTTGTCGGTTCAAAGGTGGTTCAAGTTTGATCCTTCGGTAATACTTCGGTCGCTATGAGCACCTTTTTTTCGAAATTTTTTTGTGTGGAACTTACGTAACTCGGTCTCCTCTACAAAAAATGTAAATGAAATAATCGGCGGTCTCTTATATTTTCGGAGATACAAGGCCTTTTTGGTGTAGAACTTCATAATCTTCCACATCAAATTTCTGTTGTTTGAACACACAAAATTCCTCCTTCTTCTGATCAAACACCACACACTCTCTTATTTACTCGTTTTTAACAGTTTCAAGCACAAAAAACCATTAGTTTGCCAAAAAATGCAATTATTTTCAAACCATAACCAATTTGTTGTGATGTCATAGTGTAATGACAATCGAAAGTGATGTATTTGCAGTGTTGCCGCTCTCATTGTTATTGTTGAGAACTGAATGCATTAATGTTGACTTTTGGAGAAAGTTGGATTTTTTAAGAAAATAATGGTTTTTTCTGCTCAAAAATGTTGAAAACGAGTGAATAATAGAGTGACTAACGTTTGATCAGAAGAAGGAGGAATTTTGTGTGTTCAAACAACAGAAATTTGATGTGGAAAATTGTGAAGTTTTACACCAAAAAGGCCCTGTATCTCCGAAAATATAAGAGACCGCCAATTATTTCATTTACATTTTTTGTAGAGGAGACCGAGTTACGTAAGTTCCACACAAAAAAAATTCGAAAAAAAGGTGCTCATAGCGACCGAAGTATTACCGATCCTTCATTTTTGACATCATTATGGCATATAAGTATTATATAAAATGAATTTTCTGGGAGAATCAACTGATGATGAAGATTTTTCAGAGTTAATTGATAACATACAAAACCAGAGATTGAGACAGACGTATAGAGAACGCCCAAATCATTTTACAAAGTGGAATGATCGAGATTTCAAATTCCGATTCCAGTTATCTAAACGAGCTGTACAAATTGTAATTGATGAGATTAGAGAAGAAATAATTTCTGGTAAAATTCTATTTATCGGGCGCCACCTGTTTTTTGAAAAATTTAGTGAGAAAGTGAGGTTAACAAAACAGTCGAACGCGCAAGGCATCGCCGATGCGAGTTATGTTAACCTTAATTTCTTATCAGGATATATTTTTCAATCTTGTAGCGAAAAATGCTTTCAATTCGGTTGAAAAGTGATGAAGAAGGTGGTACAGAATGTGTATATTGTGCTGATATAAAGAAGGAGGAATTTCGAGCGGCATTGGCTGAAAAACAAACATAAGCGTCAACCCCGCTTTCCTGTCTTTGGGGGGCCGTATCTCCGAAACTAGTTGAGACCGCCAAAATTTTGAAATGCCCAATGGTGATGGTCTCATTGCGACAAGGCAAGGATTTTACGATATTGCAAGATTTCCAAAGTGCATTGGAGCCATAGACTGCACACACATCAAATTGCAAAGTCCTGGTGGGCCTTATGCAGAAACCTTCAGAAACGGGAAAGGTTTCTTTTCTTTGAATGTACAAGTTGTAGGAGACTCGAAATGTACAATGAGAAATATTGTCGCTAGATGGCCAGGATCCTCACACGATTCTAACATATTCAGAAATTCTAGACTTAGATCAGATTTTGAAGATGGACAATTTGAAGATAACCTTCTGGTTGGTGATAGTGGCTATGCAATAAAGTCATATTTAATAACCCCGCTGTTAAATCCTCAGACATCAGCTGAGAATCTGTTTAACTAAGCTCAAATTAGAACTCGAAATCCAATAGAAAAATTATTTGGAATATGGAAAAGACGTTTTCCTATTTTGGCTGTTGGAATTCGCCTAAATATTGAAAAAGTGGAAGCTGTTATTGTAGCTTGTGCAGTATTACACAATATTGCTATTCAAATGAATGAAGAAGATCCTATAATAAATGATGATGAAGTAGAAGCTATAATCTTCACAAACAATGTGAATAATGGTGTAATCAATAGAGACAATAATCATGGTTTAAATGATAATATTCGACGTGCTCAAATAACACAGTATTTTGCAAATTTATAATTTTCTTTACTATTTGCTACTATTGGAGGGCAAGTTTATGTAGTTGCTACAATTGTACCAAATTTGTTAAAACCTACAGTAGAAACCAGTTAAATGTTGACGAAATATACTTAGCACTATTGAAAAATGTGTTCGTATTGTCTCCTCTCCACTATTATCTCTGCTCTTATGGTTGTTCACAGTCTCAAACATAAACTTACCATTAGAATTTAAATAAAATTACTTTATGCATTTTATTTCCATTTATTTGATGATAATGAGTGATTTTGAAAGGTATTGAACTATAAGTACCTTCTTTATAATAAATAAATGATTTGCAGATGAGTTCATTTGAACATAACACAACTTTTCATTGAACAAATATATACAACATTTTACGAGCTCACAGTGACTTGTTTTTTTTTCAATAATAATTGTTTTTCAAGCTCTAGTATCTCCATTCTCATTTCATGTTCCTTATTTAAATGATAGCTTCGTTCTTCAATGTCTTTCTCTTGAAGTTGCAACTTACGTTGATGCTGTTCCTTCATATGAGTAAGTTTTAAATTGTGTTCTTCTAGGAAACACTTTTGTTGCAATTCAGCTAACGCAATTTCGGAATGGGTCCATTCTTCTAGCCTATAACCTAAGGAATTCCTACCAACTACTCTCTTAGGACGTTCTTTATTTTCTTTATTCTGTTTACTCAAAGATGTATTTTTGGGAGCTTGTAACATGGCTGGTGTGTATTTAGCCCAAGTTCCTTCTTTGTGTTGACCCTTGCTAGTCGTTGGTGTGGCATTTGGAAGCTCGTCTTTATTTTCACTATGCATGTCACAATCGGTGTCCATGTTAATGATTTCAAAAAGTCCTGAATCAGATGTAGAGATTTGAATGGTTTCTAGAAATAATACTATTAGTTATACAAAACAAAATAATGAATACAAAATATAGGTACCTGCTACAGTATCATCATCGAATTCTGAAGAACGGCCTGTTAATTGTGTCCCTATAATCTCATAAATATCATTGTCTACACTGGTTACAACGATGTCTTTCTCAGGTCCACCTCCTGTACCTGTGATATATTTTTTTTGATCTGCAAACTTTTTCTTTGTTCTTTTTTTTATATTCTCATATTTGTTTCGCAGAGTTTTAACATCCCGGTGATATTCTGGACATATACTATTATATTCTTTCCCTAGGTTTTTCCAAGCATCGCCTTTTATTTTGTTAGTGTTTGTATCTGTTCACTGAGAAAAAAGTTTAATAACCACATTCAAAATTTTAATAGTAGCAATCAAAAAGTTCATCTAAATACGTGACTAAGACACAAGTCACTTGCCTCAAATGAAACTAGAACCTTGACATAGTTTAATTGCGATAATTAAACAATTTCCAAATACACTAAAGTGTTTATCACTATTAAAAACAGATAATTTACAGCAATTATTCAAGCACTTTACCACTAACATATAGTTTAATTGGTCTGGTTTTGAAACTATTAAATTGGGTATTTGCACTAATCAAAGATGGTCTTTATCACTATTAAAATGCTTTATTTACATCAATGCCTCTAGGACATTAACACTATCAAACATTTTAATTGCCTCTGAATACAGAATGGCTCCATTACAAATAAAAATGTACTTGCTACTACTGAACTGTACATTTGCACTAATCAAACAGTGATCTAAAAAAAGTGCTGAAAACAATTGCTGCTTTCAATGACTTCAGTTATTGTAATCACACTGTATTTTCGGAGCAATGAAAAAAGGTACTTAAGACAAATACCATAAAAAATTACCAGATATAAAAAATTAATTGTCTTAGAGAATATGTTGAAAAATAGTGAATGAATGAACAGTTTACAGCAAACATAAAACATATTTACCTCAATTAGTCTTCTCCTTGTAAATGGATCCGAATAGACGTCTTATTTTCCTCTTTTCAGTTTCACAATTATTCAGAACGTGAAACCACATTTAATGTTATAATTGTTTGAATATAATTTTTACAGTATATATGGCAGAGTGAAGAATCTTCGCACTCTGCCAAGATGAGTGCTGAGGGTTAAGGAGACTTAGGCCTCGCCACCGAGTCAAGCAGCCTTGAGAATGGTTGAATGGTTCCAAAGTGGGAATATATATATATATATATATATATATATATATATATATATATATATATATATATATATATATATATATATATATACATATGCTAGAGATCAATTACCCAAACACGAAACTGATATTTTTGCCGCGCAGTTCGCTAACAAGGTTAGCATCTTCAAGAGATTGAATTGAATTTTCTTCTTCTGAAGATGCTAACCTTGTTAGCAAAACGCGCGTCGAGTGCAAAAATATCAGTTTTGTGTAAGGTTAATTTATTTCTAGAAATCTACAAAAAAATGTAAACTTTTACACCAAAGCTTCCAATCTTATTGTTTATTCATGCACATGTTTTGATTTCAATCGACAGTATTATATGAACCTGCAAAAGATCATGGTGAATTTCGAAAATAAACTAAGTTGGTTTCAATACTCATTTATTTTCAACTGTAAAATGAACGAAATAATAATCTCTTAGATACTCTTATTATAAACTGTGATGAAAGAGGTTTTAAAATTACTTATAAAAGTATAGTGAAACTATAAAAGAACTAACTGAGTAATAAACAACACTTCCATTTCTAGGTTTCAAGTACTCATTTATTTCCAACTGTAAAATGAACAAAATATCTCCTACATCATCAGAAACTGTGATGAAAGAGGTTTTGAAAATACTTACAAAAGTAATGAAACTATAAAAGAACTAACTGAATAATAAACATTACTTCCAATACTTGTATCACATTCCCTCACTTTCTGGTATTCCATTCTGCGTGCATATAATATAATAGTCCAGGGTGTCCACTGATACATATATGAATATATAGGAGATACAATGAATGCAGTACACATGCACAACCGCACGTAATATATTTTATAACAGATAAAAGGACGCATGCATGAACTTCTATATGAAGTTACCTAACCAAGACTCGAAACTGAACTGAGCTACTGAGCACCACAAAAACTCGACACGGAATCGCAGACGCCGCACGCGCATTCATTTGGGGTGCGAAATAGCATACCCCACCCTAATTATTAAATATTGTTCATTGTCACAATTACTTCCTTATCTCATAGTAAATTGTATATGTATTGTCATAAACCCTCAACCCATCTCTGATAAATGAACTCAGTGTCAATTATAGTGTCAACCTGCGACAATCAAACAGTTTCTTGGGGTAAATGTACACATTGATTGTGGCATTTGAACTTCAATAACTGCAATTACTCAAGTGTCAAGATTTTTTTTTTAATTGTAGCGAAGACTGAGATTTGAAGGTGGGAATTGAATATTTGATAGCCACAATTAAAATTGTGTTAGATACACCAGTTTATTTGGAGCATTTCTCTCAGTGTTTTAAAAGATTCGATTAATTCCTTGTATTTCTTCACCAAACTCAACAACACATTTTCTTCTCTGGCAGTGAAATTTGTGGTTCTAGAAAATTTTTTGGCGTCCCCCAACGTTCCTATATACTAACGTTGCGTCCCCCATGTTAATAGAGAGATTTTAAGCCCTTTATTTACATGCCTAGTTATGGTTATCGTTATTGTGAGCATGCGTGTTAGCAACTCTGAAATTCGTTATCGTTATTAACCATACCAGATTCCGTTAGTTACGGAGAAATAAAGTTACGCATCTCTTACCGTTATCGTTATTTTTGCAGCATCTACGTTGCCACTTGTTGCATTAATTCGTCCAAATGTTAGAGCATTTTAAATAAACATGTTTAATTACGTGTATTAGAATAATTTAAAAGCATTAGGAGAGATTAATTTTACTGCAAATATTCGCTAATTAGTATTATTTTTAATAGCAATGTGGTTAAAAAGGAAACCATACTTCAAAGTTATAACATTTGGGCTGAAGCTAGAAGGCAACACCGAAAATATTATGATGTTGTCTACGGTAAGACGACAGAATTAACCTAAAAAAAGGTAATTGTATGGCTCCTTCCATCATTTATTAAAAGAAATATAAAAAAAAACTTTGAAAACCATAAAGTGGCAAAAAAAATTTCTCGGATCACAGCAGGTGTTATTCTTAGGTTAGGTTAAGTAACATTCATTGAATTTTGACGTTATTTCTAGTGGCTTAAAATCTCACTTTTATTTTGTCGAAGTAATCGTTACCGTTAATAAAAATAACCATAAAGTAGTCTAAAACAGCCGCTAAATTTAGTGGCTTAAAATCTCTCTAATAATTAACTATTAACCAGAGACATTAACCTAACCACGATTTTGACTTGATTTTGACAAAGCAAAGATAAAAGATAATCACAGAACAACCACGGATAAGATTTACAGGACCACCAACATTAGAAAAAAATCATATCATCGACGATCAGTTGAACTAAAGTCAATATGAGTTGGAACAACGCGTTTTCTATTGAACTGAGATCACCAGTGACTAACAGTTCAGTTGATCTACAGATGAACGTTGTTTCGTACAACTCGACCTAAAACTATTTGAATATCAAATAGCTGCCTACACCACTTTCATATCTACTTTTTTTTTGAAGGTGCAAAAAACATCAAGCCTATTCACAGAAAATATTTTGGTAACTATCCAAATTCTCCGTTTATATTTGTTGAGAATAAGGGAATGTAGATTGCTGATCAACGAAGCATTTAGACGAATTTGATAGGGGAAATGTAAGTTCTGAATTATTAAGACCTTCCTAGGGTCGTATCTTCAAATGAAATTAAAACTGCCCCAATTTCAGTTCAGAAGCAGAAATGCTCAGTTTAGAAAGTTTACAAAGGTGTATCACTTGAACTGTATATCAATCGACAGTTTGAATTTTCCGCCAAGAAATGACATTATACAAGCCAAGCTTTAAATCAAGGTTACGAAAAATTGACCCAAAAGATCAAAGGGACCGCCTTTAAGTTGCGCTTCTGTGTAGATAGGGTGTTCTGTGGTAAAGACTAAAGAGACAAATCTACTAAAAAAAGATATAGAAGAGAAAAAAAAAATGAGAAGAATAAGAGGGTCTAAGGTGTCAACGTCACAAGGTCTCATTCTGTCAGTGTTGCCAATGACATATCTACAAAATACCCACACCATCGAACGAAAATACCCGATTTTACCCGCACGCTTTTTCAAAATACCCACATTTTAGCCCCTTTCCATACCTAGGCTTTCGAAACTCCAAAACACTCGAAATTTTTCCAAGAGGAATGACATAATGATGTGATACATTGATAAAAATAAAGTTTTATTTCATATAACAAACAGAGTACAAAAAAAACAAACATTAAAATAAAAAATAAATAAACAAGAGATGGTGCTGGTGCTGATTCAGTCATTGATGAATCACTCCCCAAAGCAGTCTCATTTTCATCTTCCTACAAAAAGTTAAAAAAAAAATTCATTTTTTATTTTTCATATATATTCTTACTGTTTTATCTTCATTATATTTTACTAGCCATTTGTCCATTTTCTTTAAAATTCAAATTTGTATGCGTAATTGTATAAAGATTAAAAAGGAAACCGAACACAACAATAATAAAAATTAATTTAATGGGGTTATGTTCCAAGGTTAATATTTGAAATTCGGCTTCAAAGATTAAAGAAAGAAGAAAGACACCCAATAGTGACAGAAAGAGCTGGATTTTGCATGCACAAAATCCATAATTATAATCCTTATATTGTGAATTCCGTGATTCTGATTTCCTGTCATTCTAGTTTCTTTCTAAAGGGCAAATTTCAGGCCACAAGCCGTGTTCTTCCAATCTTTTCTCAAAATGTTGACAATGTTTTATGTTTTCCCAAGCTCTTGGAATTGCCCCCATTTTACCCGCAAAATTCAAATACCCGCAAAATCGCCCTCCCAGCTCAAAAATACCCGCATTTCGGGTAATTACCCGCCAATCGGCAACACTGCATTCTGTGACTGCTTTGTCTAAAGTTGAAACTGTTGAAAGTTGTGGTTTGACTTTTTAGTGCCTTAGTTTGACTTGACAACTTACAAATTCCTGTACCAAGAAATCTTGGAAATTTACTATTGTTACAAATGAAGTTGTCACTTTATTATCTCAAATTTTGTATTTTGATCAACTTTTCTTTGTGTGAATTTGGTTATCTCGTTCATTTTGTTGTTACTCAAATATTATTTTTAGGTAATTTCATATTGTGATGTTAGTTTTCTATCTTGGTGATTTTTTTCCAATAAAAAACTACCTCTGCCTCTTTGCCAATACCTGGATTACTACAAATTTTTAGAAAAATAAAATCCAGTACTAAATTCTCAATTCTAGTACTTTTTCGAAATGATATCTGGTACTATTTTTTATCGGGCAGGAACTGCACAATGCACAATCCACAATCCTTCATTCCTTCCCCTTCCCCTCCCATAACCCATAATATACCAACGTTGGCTGTTGGCTGATGGTTCTTTCTTCCTTCCTTTTCAGTTCGAATTCAAATAGATGTCATTGAATTTACAATTTACCTTCGAAACCAAGCTTCGGATGCGGTGGTTTCGTATACTCGAGTAAAGGATGAAATTATAAAATGGAATCTGAGAGAATCCTTGTAGCGGCGGGACTCACCGCGGCAGCTGTAGTGGGGGCATTCATTTTTTGGGGTCCTTCACCTTCGTCTGGAGGCGGGAGAGGTAGACTCGCTGGTTTGGTTAATCTAGGAAAGACATGTTTTCTGAATGCAATCCTTCATGCCTTAGCAGCTTGTCCCAACTTTGTAACTTGGCTTGAAAAAGATAAATACCTAAAAGAAACTAGCTTGAGGTGCACACTTGCCACTGTTTTATCAGGTATGACCCTACTGAAAATATAGGAGTGAGATTACCATTGTTAGATTTTCAGTTGTAAATGGTACAAATAAATCGATTCAAGAAACTTATGCACCTGAAGCAGTTATAAACGCACTCAAGAGATTGGGGTGGGTAATTCCTGCAGGAGAACAAGATGCTCATGAATTGTTGAATGTAATTTTGACCACATTGGATGAGGAGACGCAAAAAATTGGGAGAAAGGTATTGCATTCATGTACTGCATATAGGCATGTTCAATATTTCTATTCTAAAATTTTGTGAAACTGGTCAATACTTGATGAAAACCCATTTAAAAAAATATTAGTACAGATTCCTGCAAGATTGTCACTACAAGGTTGACTAAATTGTGACGTGTGTCGCTTTTCTTGATAATGAGGTTTAGAAAACCACGATACCTAAACGATCACAGTAAAGATATACAGTAAACTATGAGTATCTGTATTGTAGGCTGGTTGCTTATCAGATGCCTTGGGCATGAATGAATTAGAGCCTGAAATAGAGGACCAAGATGAGTTCAGCTCTCTTGGCAGCATGATGTCTTTGAATGAGCTCTGTAGGCCAACAAGTCCTAATTGGCAAAGAGGGTCAATAAGAAGAAACAGGTGGATTTCCAGATCATGTAGAGCTTTTTCTATGACTGGTCCACTACCCCAGACCGTCTCTCATCCTTTTACAGGCACTCTCGCTAGTCAATTACACTGCACTGAATGTGGTTTTAAGGTTAGTTCACATATGGTCATTTAACATTAAATATATCAGTATCACTATTTGATATACTTTTAGACTGCAGTACGATATGACAAATTTGAAAGCTTATCACTTGCACTCCCAAGCGGGGCAAGTGACTTAGGTTGGGGCAGACATAAACTTCATCAGTTGCTGACTGACTTTGTCAACTCCGAGATTGTGCAAGATGTACTATGTGAAGGTTGCAACAAGGGCAGGAACCCTACCAGACCACCTGTTTTATCTAAGCAAATAAAAATACTCAATTTTGGAAAGGTGAGCATTAACCACATGGTTTTGAGGAAATGTTTCGTCCTACTCACATATTTTGATGCAAGAATGCTTGAAATAAACTCAGAGGATTCAGAGTTTTACCCTTTGACAGGCACGTATACAACTTCCTGTCCTATCGGTGAATTGGAACACAAATAGTCGAACTGGCTTTTTCCTAGAGGTTTGGTGATAAAATCAGCCATATTCTCCTTCAAACTGATGTAAGTTTTCGAAACAGCTTTCTCCAAACTCCTCTCACACATGTAGTGATAGTGAATAGGTATCTGTGTGTTTGCTCCTATCTCCTATGGTGCTGAATGCGGTTTTCTGATCATTAAATAGTTGAAAAGTAAAAAGGGCGGAGGGCGACGGTCTCCATTCACTCGCTTCCAACGAAAATAATGTTTTCACTTGTGAATATTGTTCAAAAAAAGTAGTAGCTGAAGTGCAGTGCATATTATGAATTCTATCATTGTCTTAGACAATCCAGGGATAAAAGAAACTCCGATTGAAAACAATTTCAGGAGCTGATAACACACATCAAAAAACTTACCTGGAACAGAAAACAAACTACTGAGGACAATATTGCTGACAAGCACGTTATTATTGAGCGATACATTTCATTTATACATAAGTTTCATTTATACAAATGTATTTTCCATGTGTAATTACAAAGATGATCTGCTATCAGTGTACACTGTGCATATTATAGTCAATAAATATATCTATCCATCTATTATCTCTGATAAGGAAAAACTCATCCAGATGTTTCAGGATGAAATTGCACTATTGGAGGCAAACCAAATGAAAACGTTCTCAAACAACAGAACCAGCATCGATTTGAATATAAAAAAGGTGAACCCCAAAAAAAAGCCAGAATGCAAAAACTACCACTGGATCCTCGTCAACAACGTCTAGGCAGACCGACAGGAATTCCAAGCTACAGGGAAAAACAAGTTTCAGAGTACACAGGTGGCAGCTGAGATTCTGAAAATGATTTCTCAAAAAAAGATGCAAGACCTTATTTTCCTGATGAAAAATGATTACAAAATCAAGAGGAAAACATGGGGGAAGTAGGAAATTAGGTCACCATGGTAACCAGACATAAAAAGAAGATAATTCACAAAATAGGCAGGGGCCAAAGACACCAACACTTACAGGGAAATTGGAAAAGAGAAAAAAATCTGGATATTCGTTTCTAAAGGTTCGTACAAAGTAGAAGATGATGTCAAAAAGTTCATTACATCTCATCATCGCTTCAACTCTGATAAGCTCTATGTGAGGAAACTCACCACACATATTGTCAGAAAGGATAGTCAAGTATATGAAACCAATTTCTGCCCAGAAAATATCTGCTTCTGTCGCTTCAACTCCAGACATCGTCAAAATTTCCTAGATAATCTGTCCACAGAAATGACAGATTTTCAAGAAACAGCCTCATCCACTATACAGCAAAACACATAACTGTTTCTCAAAACACAATCCTAGCGAATGAACTGAATATAATTGAGATGCATTGTGAGACTAATAATCCAACATTCCTCTCAGTATATCCTAGCGATTGATGTCAGAGAGTAAAATAATCAACACTAAACTAACGAATAGAAATCTAGTATCCAGTTCCTCTAGGAGCAGGAGTGAAAATGGTGGCACTGCCCAATTTGTCAAATCATAATTTCTCAAGTTGTTCAGTGGAGATGCACTTTGAGTGTTCAGCCATTGTATGAACAAAATGTATAGTTGCACCATATATCATAGCCCATCGAACGATTCAGGAATATTAACATTTCTTGATCAATTAGAACTCATTCTTGAACACATAACAGCAAAATATATAGTTATTTATTATACAAGGAAAAAAGTATTAGATTTTAGCTCAAGGTTGCATTCATGCAATGCACATTCAATAATTGAACTTTGATATGAAGGAAATATAACTTTTGTATAAGAAAATATTCTATAAAAAATTTAATTTCTACCTTAACTTATATATATATATATATATATTTTGTTACCTATCATCAGAGATATAATGTCAAACTTTTTTCCTGCCACAGAAAAAAAATATTCTGCGTCGACTTTAATATAGATTTCAGGGGGACAGTTATCATAAAAAACGACTTTTTGATATATTTGAAATATTTCAGCTGCAGTTTCCATATCCAATCCAAACTGCAAATTATGGTGACCAAATAACATTTAGCCATGTAGACTTCATAGTCACTAATTTAGCGACTGTCTCATGTGAAGTTTGAAATGTTAGTATCTCAGATCACTACGCTCAGGTGTTGACATGGGATGCAATAATTGAGATCAGTAATTAAAGTTATTGTATTATCACCCGAAGAATAAATGAAAATTCCTTGATTTTTACATTCGTGCTTTAATACAGCATCCCCTAAGCAAAAACATTTCACCAAAGAAATACTCCAAAATAAAGAAAGTAGCATTTCCAAGATAACTTTTAGAATAAATAGAAAATCCGCAACAATTTAACTGGCTACGGAAACTTTCAAATGATCCGTTTGTTCACGATCACTATAAAACAACTAGAAAGCAAAGTGAAACTCTGATAATGAGACAAAATCTCTGTGGAAGTTGGAAAATATCAAAACCAACCATATCAAACAAAACCAGAAAATCACTTTGAATCGTAGCAAAAGAAAAGATGATGAAGAACAGATAGCAGATACTTTTGGGATTTATTTTGCAAATTCTGAGGAAAGCTGGATTTAGTCAACCTAGCCCTGTGTAGAAAATCAGTCATCAAAATCCCCAATTTTGTTTTTTTCTTCTGTTACTGAATATGACATCAAAAGTATAGTAATCAACTTGAAAAAGAAATTCTCCACCGGTCTAGATGAGATACCAGCAGTTTTACTGAGAGAGACTATCGATGATATCTCGGATACGCTAGCCTTCATTACAAACTACTTCGATATGAGAGGGGAGTTCCCGAACGAACTGAAAGTCACTAAAGCAGTACCGGTCGTCCTAAGAAGGGGGACAGCCAGTGTGTTGAGAACTACAAAAAACATGAACAGTTGATGCCTTGCCAGTATGGATTCCGAACTGGTAATTCTGTTCAAACGGCTTGAGCAGATCTTGTGCAAATTATCTACAAATTAAACTGGATGCTTTGGGCATTCTCATTCTGGTAGAACTCTCAAAGTGCAAGTCAAGGATTGGCTTTCTGATGATTGTGGTATCCGGTATCCGGCTCCCAAAATGTTGTACAAGCTCCTGGATGGTCAACGAATTTGTATATTTCCACATATACTGAAGAGGGCTTGGGAGTCAGCCGATGGCAAGAAAGTGAGTTCCCAACTGGTTGTGCCCATGTCGAGAATAGAGGATGTTTTGTTAGAGTATCATGGTGGTAAATCAGGTGGACATCTAGGAGGTAACAAGACCTTGGATAAAATACGGCAAACGTTCAACTGGGAGAGAGATGGTGCCTAAGATGCCCAAAATGCGAAGCAAGCAAAGGTTCGAGAACAAGATCAAGGGGCGAGATGAAACAATACAATGTTGGTGCTCCCTTCGAACGAATTGCTATCGATGTAGCTGGACCGTTCCCGATGACGGATGATGGCAACAAATACATCCTCGTTGCCATAGATTATTGCACTAAATGGGTTGAAGCTTACGCCTTGCCTAATCAAGAAACATCCACAGTTGCAGGAGCTCTGGTGGACAACATGTTTACAAGGTTTGGAGTACCAATGGAGCTACATTCCGATCAAGGAAGAAATTTCGAATCGAATTTATTCAGGAAAGTTTGTGAATTGATGGGAATTAGCAAGACCAGAACAACTGCCCTCCACCCACAGTCTGATGGCATGGTCGAGAGGTTCAACAGGACTATGGAAGAACACCTTTCCAAAGTAGTAGAAGAGCATCAAAAATACTGGGATCGACACCTTCAACTATTCTTGATGGCTTACTGGGCAGCAGCTGTGCACGATTCCACCAAGCTCACCCCAGCCAGTATCATCTTCGAGAGAGATCTTCGTTTGCCCTGTGACTTGGTGTTCGGATCCCCAAGTATTGAGGAAAAAGAGGTACAGGATTATGCAGATGAACTGCGAGACAGCTTGATAAGGATTCACGAAATTGCGAAAAGAAGATCACTAGTGACCAGATGAAGGCTCGATACGATCTCAAGGCAAATACTGGTGGATTCAAAGAAGGAGATCGATTGTGGCTGTACAACCCTCGTCGTAGAAAAGGAATTTCTCCCAAACTAACACCATGCTGGGAAGGACCCTATTCGATGGTGTACAGGATTAAACGTAGCCCCAGAGCAAAAATGAAGGTCGTTCACCTAGAAAGACAATGGCGATAATGACGTATTGTTTAATCGGGACGATCAAAATTGAGAGGGGGATAATGTAACGAAATGTGCTGGCGCCGGCTCTGGCCCTACCGACTATGGATGCGAATTCGTGCGACAGTTCCAAGAAAGATTATACCTGCGTGATCGCAGCTCACTCAGAATATTCGATTGTCAAGATTTGTCTGGATGATTCTCCACTCTATGAGCGCCTATATAAGCGAGAGTCGCTCACTGCGACGGCAGAATTTGTATAACAGAGAGTTTGTATTAGAGAGTTCATCAGAGAGAGCGTTGACAAGTTAGCGAAGCAGTTTAAGTGATTGTATTGTGTTGTGACAAAGAGTTATAATAAAAGTAGTTTAGTGTTGTTCGGTGTTTTAATCGACAAACCCAAGGATTATCGTTACAATATAATCCCCTGGGGCGTAATGGTTAGTCATATAACTATGTACAAGCTACTTAAGAAATAGAGTTTGATACAGACCATAAAGAGAAATAGTATCTTTCAAAACATTTAAATTATAGCTGAAGTAACCTTACGGCTCAATATCTCAGAATTTTTGTAAAAGTTGTATATTGAAATGCTGAGTGCTGAGCTGCTGTTGATTAATTGAAACAATTTTGATGCAAGAAAAAAGTGCCCCTCTATATGAGACATGGGGTTAGGTAAAATCCGCAAACTTCTCAAACAGATATATTTTTCATTATGATGCAATAAATTGTGAAAAATGTCCTATTTTTATATCCTTTTTATTCGTTTTGAAATGAAAAAAGATTATATTCAAGCCAGTTTAAAATCTGCGATGTATCTAAATTTTTAATAAATTTTTTTTTTGGTTTTCACAACTTTGTAGATACTAGGGTATTCGTTACTCCCCGACCACCGTTCACTACAAACCGCCACAACGTCAGGTTATGTCGGAATATATGTGTTCTTTGGTTCCATGGGTAAATTTATCGGACGAAGTTAAATTTATTTCTTCTCTATCCGACATCGGATAGCTGATTGAATTTTTGTTCTGCTATCCGACATCGGATAGCAGTACAGAAATTCAATCAGATGATTCCCACTAGAAATAATGCACCAATCAGAACATCGTTAGTATTGGGCATTGCATTTGACAGAATGCATTTTCTTCATCCGACATCGGAAAAAGTTAAATCTTTCGGATGAATTCTTCCCGCCGAATGAAAATTCAATTTTAGAACAATCAGAAAACTGTCGCATCGTCGTACGATCGGATTTCGGATCTATCTGAATCCAGCCTCAAGGTGTATTCAGACAGATCCGATATCCGACGTTCGAATCGTACTCGTATCATCGGACAATATGCATAATATGCATCCTTTTAAGGAAACAAACATGGATTCTTGGCTTTCGGATTCTATTGAGGAAAGTTTTGAGAAAAAGACTTCGTCTCAGGTCAGGAACACCATTAGTTTACTGTTGCAGTAAACTATTCTAGGATGTCATGAAGTTATTATTATATGACTGGCGTTCAAATATTTGTGGCAACATTGTACATTCCGAGGAGAATCGTTCCCACAAATATTTGAACATCATTCAAGTAATAATAAACAGGAGAACGGGCTCTCCGTACGGCCAGCATGGACTACGTATGGAATTTTGCATTACCAACTGTCAAGACGGCGTACACTACTATTTCTCTGAAATCAATTCCTTTTTGTCAGTATCGAGTTCCAAAAAGTATATTGACCGGTGTTCATTAGTGTGGTGTCCAACAAATGAAAGTGCTATAGATTGTCACTGTCAAATATACATTGAACCGACTAGTTATATTTATTACAATCAATATATAACAGCCGCGAAGTTCACAATCACCTGCAAGGTCAAGGTCACCAAGGGTCATCCGTGTTAACAGTTTGAGAGGAATAACCGATAGCCTAAGCATACCAGAAAAATTTAATGCGATGGACGTATGCACCATAGACACCGGTGCTGCAGTTTCCTTGGTACGCAGTGACATCCTTCGGCCTGAAAGCGTGAAGCCCACTTCTTCCAACTCCGTGCTTCGAACAGTCACTGGTGAAAATGAACCTATTCGAGGGAAGGCTGATATTACACTGATTCTTGGGCGACTTACAATCACAGGTACAGTGTATGTCGCAGACATAGAAGATGAATTTATACTCGGAATGGATTTGATCAGTGACTATGGGTTTTCATTCGACAACGAGAAGATTATGAAGTTCGGAGGAGAATATTTTGTCCCTACAACTCCAGGACAGAGGCCTGCGAAACCGCGATTATCGAAAACTGCGAGGATTCCTGCACTATCGAAGGAAGTAGTTCGTGCTACAGTGAATAAAGTCTTTGAATGCAGCATCCAGCCATCGGTGAAGACAAAACAAGCAATCTCTGTGTTATGAATGAAGTAACTACTCCAATAACATTTAATCAGCGAGTCGTTCAGAGAAGGGTATTGTCTATCGGCCGTTGAAAATGCAGTTATCAGTCCAATTCACAAAAATGGAGATAAGTTGAATGTGGCTGACTATAAGTCCCATCTCGTTAATATTAACTTTGGTTAAAATTTCGATGTCCTGAAAAAATTATAGATTTCTTAAAAAAAAAATTATTTTCTTGTGAATAATATGTAATTTGACAGGTAAGGTCTACGCAGGATGCACCATCAACAATGCTCAATGAAATAGTTAGCAATAGATATAGTTTATCAGAGCTTTTAGTACAGTGCGTTGAATAGTTAGCGGCGCAGTTTAAGTGTTTTTATTGTTTTGTGATGAAGAATTGTAATAAAAGTAGTGAAGTGTTGTTTGAAGTTTTAATAAACGAACCCCAAAGATAATTCGTAACAATAGTTATGGATACAGATCATATATGGATGAATACACTAGAATAGTAAGATATACTAATTCCTGTATATTATTGTTTCATAGAAGATTTCGTGAAAATATTTCGTTACAACCCAATAATACTGGAATTTGATGTTACTGACCGTTTCTCAACAATAATACAAATAATATCTGAAAAACAAAAACAATATGTTAATAGGAAGACATACGATTACTTTGCTGACAATGAGAAATTGATGAAATTTGCACAAGAAGAAACTTGGATCGTAGTATGCGATGCTGATAATATCGAGAATATCACAAATATGTTGGTACATGAAATTGAAAACAAGATTGCTAAAAGCAAAAATACAGTAAAAATAAAACAAATTAAAAGAAATTCTTGGATGTCAAATGGTCTATTGAAGGCCACAGAAAAAAAAACTTCATAGAATCGTGAAAAATGATCCTACTTTAGAAAATAAAAAACCATATAATGAATACAAAATTATTTTCGGAAAACTTGTGAAAAAATCAAAGGAAAAATACAAACAAAAAAATTGAACAGTAACAAAACGGACAAATGAAAGAACACAAAACATAACTACAACAAAAATAAAATTGAGCAAAAGCGGATTACAAATGATTAAAAACAAGTTGAAATTTTCAATGATTTTTATATGGATAATACAAAGGTTAGCAAATAAAATATTGAAAGGTACTAAACCCTTCTCTTAAACGAAAAAAACTCGTCCATTCTTTATTTCTACAAGAGGTGAATTGACTTGAAATATACTTACAATATAATTGTTTCACTGAAAAAAGTCGCCAGGATTAGATAATATGAGAGCGGAACACCTAAAAATTATTATTGATGAAGTAACTACTCCAATAACGTTTAATCAGCCAGTCGTTCAGAGAAGAGTATTGTCTAACGGCCGTTGAAAATGCAGTTATCAGTCCAATCCACAAAAATGGAGATAAGTTGAATGTGGTTGATGTCCTGAGAAAATGATAGTTGATTTCTTTTGAAAAAAAATATATTTTCTTATAAATAATATGTAATTTGACAGGTGAGGTCTACGCAGGATGCACTATCAACAATGCTCAATGAAATAGTTAGCAATATCGAGAAAAAACCCACCCTTTGTATTTTCGTCGATTTGGCAATGGCGTTAGATACAGTTAACCAGCCAACTTCTCGAAGTTTTGGAAAGGAAACGGAACAGAAGAGCACCATACTCACTATTCAAAATCTATCTCGAAAATAGGCAACAATGTGTCAAAATTGGTGATATCAGTGAATTCAGAACAATGAAATATGGTGTGCCCCTAGGGACTGTATTAGAACCAATACTATTTCGTGTTTATCTAAATAATATATTCAAAGCAGGATTCGAACTCGATAAAGTGAGTTCTGCAGATGACATTGCTTTAATATATAAAGCTGATACCTGGCAAAATTTAAAATCAGTTGCAGGACATAACTTTTCTGAAACTATTGAATGATTCTATAACAGGCTACTAACGATAAATGTGGAGAAGAGTCACTATATTCCCTTCACTCCCTAGACAAAAGACCTTCCTTACTACAAAAGATTTACCATACCGAAGGAAAATAAACAGCCAATAACCAAATAGTCTGTTACAAACATGTTTATGTTGATGCCAACCTGAAATGACATGTTTATATCAACTACGTAATAAAAAAATTTATAACTATATTGTATAAAATGAAAATTATTACCTCCACCTATAACAAAGAACAATTGCGTGTAATATACATCTCATTTAACCTACGGTATTATAGCATGGGGTGCAGCCTTGAGAATTCACATCTCAGGACTCGAAACTATCTAGGAATATATATTGAAAGCCATCAACCGCAAACCCAAAAAATTCTAAACAGATGAACTTTTCGAAATCTCCAAAGGATTTGATATACATCAACTTCATTTCCTAAAGGTTACTACTATTTATCAACATAAAATATCAGTTTGGTGGTTCCAATCTCATTGTTTATACTTGAATTTTGTCTTTTCATAATTTGGCATGTTATTTTCTATGGAAACCTTGCGAAATTGGTAACCGTTGGCTGTAGAATTTCTAGTTTGACTGAATCCCTAGATTTAGAAAATCTCTTGTGCAATATTTTCGAAGTAATTGTTGAGAAATGAAATGTTTCAAATAATTCGAAAATATTATTTTCGCACAAATTTCCACTTATTAAGGGTATCTTATCAGCGAGGGGTTGACCACATGGGAATTCCGGTGTACAATTGATAGGAATTCCGGGGAATTCCGAGGGAATTCCGAGGGAATTCCGAGGGAATTCCGAGGAACTCTGGGGTATTCCGGGGTATTCCGAGGTATTCCGGGGTATTCCGAGGTATTCCGAGGGAAATCCTAGGGAATTCCGAAAAATTTATAAAGAAACTATAGGGATTATTAGTAGGTAACTTCAATTTATTCGCGCAATAATAAAAAAGCATACAGTCAAATTTCAATTTTATATAAAATCATAATTCAAAAACAAAACACCGTTGTGAAGTAATCCACTTCCACTGGACGAAGAAAGTTAGGAGCTTCGTTTTGAAAGCTCGTTTGAAAGAGTTTGTGGCGAATTTCCAATTTGAAATACATTTTGTTAGCGAAAAATAAGCCTGATGACAACAATCTTCACGATCTGATAGACATAATCTGATATGTCCCTGGAGGGACATATCAGAGGGTGTGTTGGGGAAGTTTTTGCAAATGAGTCAATAACTTCTTTCAGTGAAATAGTACCTCATTCTGATTCGAATATATAAATAAGGCATGTGAAACAACCCAAAAAACTTTGTTTTATAGTTTGTGCGGCCTCGAGAGGGGTGTGGTTGGGGGTAGTTTTTCAAATAATCCAATAACGTCTTTCAATGGAATAGAACCTCATTCTGATTCGAATATATATGAATTGGGCATGTGAAACAGCCCAAAAAAACTTTGTGTCGTAGTTTGTGTGTTTGTTTTTGGGGTCAACCTCTGCGACTGCCATTATTTTCCTCAATATTTCAAAAATGACATGTCTTGAAATTTCACTCTACAAAAAGAAGAGACACCCTTGATTGTGGAAGAAAGACTAGATCATGATTGGCAGACAAAACACAGGTTGTCATATTGTTGCCAGCGGTTACCGAAATTGAAATAAGACGGTTGTAGCTCGCGTTATACGATCTGAGTTATATAGTCAATGACTGCAGTCTTTGTATGATTTCTGAAGTTTCTCTGCAGCTCCATCATGTTATTTGGACGGTTTTATATAATTTATCGGTTTGTAATAAAAAGATGATCGGATATATTGTGGTTCAGTGTCAACTGTTCTCATTTGAGTTTATAAAGGGTGAACACACCGGTGAATAATATTTTTTTATTTTCCTAGTAAATAATGTTGAAGGATTATCAATAATTTTTGATATTATGGAATATACGTTTTCAGGAAACAGTTCATTTTCGCTATATAAGCGATGACAAAAACGTATAAAAAGGATTTTCTCCACAGACTGAGTATCCCGTAATCATTTAGCGGTTGAAAATAATAGAATTTACTCAATAGACCATAAAATACCGTATTTTTTTCAATGACAAATTGTATTTTTTCGATACTTATTTATTCTAACGGATTTAGAACTTGATTCTATGAGGAAATATCTCAGGAACAAACCTGAGTGGAATCAGACGATCCGTTCCCTTTATTTTACGATTGTGACTTACATTATATAGATGATTTATTTTGTTTCCGATATAATAAATACCAGCCTCAATGAAAATGTGAGAAGATTTGATATGTGAAATCCGATATTATTCAGATTGGGTCATAATCATGACATAGTCTACTTAAAAGTCAAAAGTTTATGTCCCACACAGAAATCTCAAAAAAAACTTTTGTGCGAAATTTCCGAAATATATCTTTCATATTTCGTCGGGTTTCCTCGGAATTCCCCGGAATTCCCAGTATTTCCGTCATTTAGTTTTAAAATTTTATCTATATTTCTTCAAATTGACATTTTTCTTTGTAGGAATTCCGAGGAATTCCGGGGTATTCCGGGGTATTCCGAGGAATTCCGGGGAATTCCAAGGGAATTCCGGTTTACGGGAATTCCAGTGTACACATTTTTCCTCAGTGGTCAACCCCTCGCTTATCAGTCTAGTTTGCTATCGGTATTATAAAAACACATTCTTCACCGATTTTTTTGATTTACTCTATATTGAAAAACATTTGAATCTGACCAAACGAATCATTCAGTCTTCAGAATTCAGTTTTGAATACAGTACGCTCTGTTTCAGTGTTTCTAGTTGTTCCTATATGAGTTTGATTGCCACCGCCACCGTTTTTTTTTCACCGAAAATAAATTAAATTCTTGAGGTTTGATCCAACAGTTCGTTATTTTATATTCAAAATCTGTACTTTTGATCGTGTTCTCGCTTGTTCCACCTTTTGCCGTTATCTAGGATCAATTTAGAACCAATCATTTTGTTTTATTCAGAAACTTGATTTCATTTTTATTTTTTGAGTTCTCCCTAGTTCAGCCATCTGCCGTTAGCTAGGCTTCAGTTAGGTTCAATTCCATAATTTGTTAAGTTCTCGCTTATTTGTCCTGTCGTTAGCTAGGTTTCAGTTAGAACCGAGATCAAATTCTTAATTTGTCACGTTCTTGCTAGTTCGACCATCTGTCGTTAGCTAGGCTTCAGTTGGAATCAGGAATATTGATGACCATTATTTTGAAGTCCAAAATTTTCAAGTGGGTAAGCTGGCCGTACTGTCGAAATTGGTCAGATTCAAGCAGGTCTTTATACATCATTTCATTTTCATCCACTATCGTTTTTTTCGCATCAGAACATTTCACCTGCCAACTATTCTTAGATTCTAATCGAAGAACCTACTCTCCGTTTGTTACTGATATATTCCCATTTCGGTGACAATCCGTCCGAAACTGCATTCTGTGCAGTTCAACCGCAAAGTTCGTATACCGTTTACGGACGTTGCATTTTTAAATTTTTAATTGTACCCATTCCATATGTAAATTTTCGAATATTTATCTTTTGCAAATTTCGTGATTATTATATACTTGCAATTTTGTTTCTACAAATTTGCGATATTGGTGTCGATAAACTTGTGTTCACGAAATTCGTTGGTCGTTATTTTCTCCAATCTCTATCAGGAAACAAATCGGTGAAATAAAAGTGTCTCAAGAAAGTAGAGCCGAAATACTTTCGAGACATGTCATTCAGCAAAGGTTGTTCAGATGCAAATTGGTGGAATTTTGGAGCATACAATACGATTTGTAATTCACAAAAAGATTTGTGAATCTCCTCTTAAGCTCCTTTTTTTGGGCGGATTCGAACCTAAATAAAGCCGTTACACCTGACGGTGCGCTCTGTGCTGTACGGGGGAATGGCTATACGCTGCCGGATAACAGTATCGATATATTAACAAGATATTCACACTGCTACTTCACGAATATTCTGCAGGATATTCCACAACGTGAAAATTCAACATTTCGTAAGAATATTCTGAGAATATTCATGCTATCGGGATGGGTTTCGTCATAAATTTCTGCTTGATATATCGGAGGCAAAGCTCGCTCTACTTCGCTTGAAGCAGCAGTAAAGACGACTAGCCCTTTTTATTATCAACTGAAATCCATAAGAGACAAACTTCTTCATTTTCTGAACTCGAGATCCCTGTTATTATTATGTTATGAACTTAGACCATTGGAAAATGTTTTGGATGTTTTAGAAATAGAAAAATTTGTAATGAAATAATGATATTTGGGTGTGTCGTTCCGTTTCATCATTTTATATTTTCTCGCAGCTACCAGTTTGCCTATGTATACACATATCCCGCAATACTTGGCAGCCAGGAGGAATATTGAAGAGGCAAGACTACGTGCAGTTTCCAATGCGGCTTTCCATGTCAGCCTACACGTTCATTCGAGTACACTACCAAAGAAAATCATCAAATTTTGTGAGTAGTTTTATATTCAATTTTTTTGAATAGTCTAGTGCACCTTTCTGTACTCAGTACTCTTTTTTTTTTCGAATTTGTCCTTCGAACGTGGAGAATGCAATCCATTCCTTGGAATATTGAATAAAACTTGAAAATTTAATTTAACTGTCTGGCAGAAAATATAGTTTCTTTATGTATCGGTGGCAGTATAAGTGAAATATATCACCTTGGTTATGCTGATTTCAATTCAGGAGAAAAATGTAAACTTTTATGTTCATTGTCAGTTCCAATATGTTCGTATATTGTCGAATTTCGAAAAAAGAGTTCATTATTCCTGTTTCTCCTCTAGTAAACCTGAATTATTTAGTCTTCTGTTGACTGTAAAGTGAATCGATTTCCTGCTGAAGTAGGGAATGTAATCCTGGACTGGGATCAGTGAATCGGGATTTCGGGCTCAAAATTTTCCAATTCCGGGATCCCGGGATCAATTTTTCACTGAAAAGACTGTTAAAACTCCTTGTAAAAAATTTGGTTTCATTCAAAACGTAAAGTAAATGGAATAGCAATTCATATGTTATGAAGTTGTCGCGAATTGGCAATATATTCATTTCGAAAAATATATTTAGGTTGACGTATGCGACTACGCACTAGATAATTACGAACCTGTTCTATCTTCTGACTGACATATTATCTGTTTTTTGTTGTTGGGGTAGCTTTTATGTTGAAAGATCTAATTAATATTCCTATAGAAATATTTCTTGGAGAGAAAATATACTTATTTCAGATCCCGAAAATCCCTGGATTTACTTTTCACAATCCCGGTCGATTTTTTCTTCCCGGATCCCATACCCCGGGATTACATTCCCTAGCTGAAAGTTGAGGTAACCATTCAGATATAATAATGAAAATGCTATTGGAAAATTCGTCATATATTGATTGTTCCTTCGATTCCTGAAATTGCAGGAAATAACTGTGTACGAGTTTAATGCTGTTGGTTTTCAATCCCTATACCTAAACTGTCCTGATTTTTTTTTCATACCTGCAGTCTACTGAGGTTTCGTCGAGATTACTCAAGACGAGAAACCACATGTGACTCACGAGGCGTACCGAGCGTTGCATTTATTCTTGCAAGACTAGGCCCGATTGCACCGCTCCAACTCAATAGAGATTCCACTAAGCTTGGCTCAATCGTTAAGGAACAAGGAAGCTGATTGGCGAATTCATAGCAACAAAGCCTGGAAAGCCTGGCTCAGATTAATCACAACTAAAGTAGAGCGGTGCAACTGGCCATTAGGGTCACTTTTCTGGAATTCAAGGTCTAACCTGGTAATTTTTGTCCCCTTCCGGACTATTATCTTAATATTTCACTGCGACAATGAACGTTTTTAGAAAGACTGACTGACAGGACTGGCATAATTCAGAGATATAAACCTGTTCTTTACCTATAATTTTCTTCCTAGTAGAAATAGGAAATATTCCTGTAGTCTTTAAGCAGAAGAACATTGGCATATTCTCGGTATGAAAACGTTGAATAGCGATCTTCAGGCACAACAGATAATGTTAAAAACACGAGGGTCACATCAGAATAGTGGAAAAAACAAAATATCGGGTCAACCGAGATGATACGGATATATCTGAAAACCTTACATGAACTGAACTGGAGGGGAGAAGATACGAGATAGTTGGGAAAACAGAAATCATCGAGTCAAACATGACGAAACAGAAGTCCTTTGGACTACTAAGTGAACCGGAGGAGAGAAGATACTGGATTAACGGTCACAACAGAAATGAGAGAGAAACCGTAATCATCGGGTCGACGGATGGAAGTGTCGTTCATTGCATGAATCGAAGAAGAGAGGTCACAAGAGAGAAGACCACCATAGCAAGGTGGGAAAACATCGGTTTCACCGTGATTAAACGGGAATCTATGAGACCATCACGTGAGGAGAGGAGATGCGCTAAAGGTTTACGACATAAAATTGAAAAAATAATCGGATCAACCGTGGGAAAGAGGATCACAACAGGAAGATGGTAAGATGGTAAAAACAAAATCATCATGTCATCCTCCAGAACAACATCTGAGGTGTACCAGAGCGTTGCTAACATGCACCAGAGCGCAGTTGATATACGTCAAAAGAGCAATAGCTGATACGCACCGAAGCTACACCTGAGTCAACTAACGTGCTAGAGCGTAGCTCATACGCATTAGATTGTCGCTGATTCGTTCTAGAGCGTATCTGATACGTACGCGCACCAGAGCATCACTGACATGAAACAGAGCGTAGCTGACACATACCAGAGCGTCGCTGACAGGTAATCGAACGTAGCTGACATGCATGAGAGTGTGGCAGAGCTACACCAGAGTACAAGGGCATAACTGACGCTCACAGAGCGTAGCTTCCGCACACCGCGTAAGTGGGATGCACCAGAGCGTTTGCCGCTCATGCTCACAACGATCATTTGGTACCCAGATGATCGTATAGCGCATGAGCGCCAAACGCTCCGATGGATGTCAGTTACGCTCTGTAATGCTTTCGAAAGTTTCCGTTTCATCACGGTTGGCCTCATGTTTCCTCACCATAGGTGTTTTCTGTCGCCCATGTATTCAGAACGTATTCGTCTAAAACACATTTATTCTGGCGTTGAAACGATGACGTCAGATCAACTATGATTTGAAACGCATTCAAAATGATTCAACGTATTCGTCCATTTACTGAGGTCATGTCTGTTTGTGCTCCCTTTCGGAAATGTTCCGATTCGAAACGCATTTGAAATGATTCAAGACTAAAACCACATCAGTATTGAAACGTATTCGTCCCTTTACTGAGGTCATGTCTGTTTTGTGCTCCTTTTCGAAAATATTCCGTGTCCACTATATTTTTATGCGACTGCTTATGTATCGAACGAAGTATAATTCCTCAACCATTATTACTGGCATGAAAAGCTCCTTTTCAGAGTATGAACAACTGATTCGCACTCTAGAGATGTTTTCGTTTCTTCATAGAAGAGTTTCGAGTGAAATTGAAACTTGATTTTATTTGCACTCGACGCACGATTCGCTAACAAGGTTAGCATCTACAGGAGAAGAAAATTGAAATTGATAATAATCAGTATCAATTTTTTAATCCTTAAAATACTATCCCTGTTAGCGATATGCTAGCCGAGTGCAAATAATATCAGTTTTGTCTATCTGCAAAAAAATTCAACTTTTACACCAGAGGTTTCAATCTACTCGTTCATTCAAGTGAAATTGTCAGGTGCTATATGTAGGTACACTTATTTAGTCCGCATACATATTTCTTGATATTCTCGTAGGATTATACTTAGGAGTGCACTGGGACCTTGTAGGTTTCTACAAGGATTATGTGACTTGGTGAATTTCATACCAAGCTTGGCTCGCACAGTTTTTCGTGGGCGAACAGTTAAACTCTTCATTATACCTGGAACACTGATATCAAACAGCAGAAAATACTAACTACTTGTTGAAATTCAGTTGACGAACATTGTTATTGATTTGATGTTGTATTTAAATTTCTAGTTGTCAGGTTAAAAATGGAGTAACAAGTTGAATCACACTCGTCTTCACATTATCGATTTGCGTTTGGCTTTGAAAGGTGGGTATATTCA
Source organism: Zygogramma bicolorata (assembly GCA_032362365.1). Classification (NCBI taxonomy): domain Eukaryota; kingdom Metazoa; phylum Arthropoda; class Insecta; order Coleoptera; family Chrysomelidae; genus Zygogramma; species Zygogramma bicolorata. Next base: position 27,629 of record JAVJAQ010002127.1, read on the forward strand.
ATGTGCATGAATAGCAAAGTTACGAAATGTCAAGAGTTTATAGGCGAAGGGGTACTTGAGTCTATGGGAAGTATTTGGGGCAATCGAAGTTGTCAATCTTGATACAAGGTGAAAACGACCATGTCGTCATTTAGTCATTGGTCAGTTTTGACTTTTCTTATTTTGCGTTGAGGATGCAAGTATTTTGAGAAAGACTGCTTCAGGATATAATATTATAAGAAATTATCCTGTAATTACTATACTTAGAGAAACAATCAGAAATGATACAAACAAGAAAAAATGACAATCTCCAAAAAATTCTCCGCTGGTGATACTGGGTGTACGTACACTATTATTTGGCATTCGTGAGAAGTGTGGTAAATTTTGATTTCAGTAATATTCCTCAAAGGGGTCAAAATAGCAAGAACTCCAAGAAATCTGAAAGACAAAGTGATTGTTGATCCAGGAGACTGAATCAGTTCTTTAGGGTGTCAAATGAATATTTGGAAGAAACTGTTGTAATTTATGAGAAGTTTTATATGCAACTTCCACATTTACTTTATCGAATGTATTTTGAAGTCCTCTAATGCAGTGGTTCCCAAAGTTGTCTGAGCTACGACCCATCTTGAACCAGTTACCAAACTCCAGACCCACCTCTAGGAAATTCAACCGTTACCAATATGAGTGAAGAGATTTTTCAAATGAATAACAAAAATTCAAAAGACTTTCCAATAATCAATCGAATAACTATGTGAGAAAGTTTTTTCAACGGGAGGAATGAAATTGTTTCCTATGTTTCGCCATTACAGTTTTGATATCAACTTCAACTCGAGTTACTTTCAATCTCAGTGCGTTTAATATATTCAATTTATTTCGGTATTTAGGGCTCACTAAAACTTCGCTCGCGACCCATCAGTGGGTCGCATGTAAAAAACAAATTTCCAAGAATAAGAGTAGAGAACCACATATTTCTTCCGGAAAAGAACAGAAAATTATCAAGAGATTGAATAATGAAGATTGTTTTCACTTTAAAGCGGACAAAAGTAACAAAGTGGTTATTTTAGATAAAGAAGATTACTTTGAGAGAGTCGAAAACTTGATTGGAAGTGATTCTTATGAGAAGCTACCACGAAACCCGTTACCCAAGATGACCGCCAAATTTAAAACCACATTGAAAAATGCAAGACACTAATAACAATGATTTTGAGCAGGAGGCTACAATTTTCAAATCCTACACTCCCAAAGTTATATCGTATACCAAAAAATCATAAACCTGGAGAATCGATGCTACCAATAGATAGTCTCAGCGTTGAATTTGCCTTTGTGAGTGTTAAAAATTCAGAATAATTCATGAAAAAAAGCATTAGATCAAAAGAGGGCGAAGTATTAGTATCATTCGACGTAAGTTCTTTATTTCCAAGAGTCCCGATACTACAAACTCAAGAATGTTCGAAGTATCTTCTGAAATCGAACAACTTGGCAAATGACACTGTTGAAGAATGAATCCAACTCGCCAAGCTTTGCATGGATCAAAATTGTTTTTGATGCAATGGGTTCTATTATGCACAGCACGAAGGAACAGCCATGGGTAACCCATTGTCTCCATTTATATCGAACCTGTTCATGGCTAAATTTGAGACGGATTCTGGGAGATAACTCAGTTACTTCCCTAGGGTCTGGATCAGATATGTTGATGATATTCGCTGTGGTGGATACAAGGATAACCGACATTGAAAATGTCCTTTCAGCACTAAACAACAGGTTTGAAAGTATAAAACAACACAACAACAGTTGCCATTTTTAGATGTATTGGTAATAGGGCAAGAATAGAATGAAATAGAATTTGATAATTACAGAAAAGATACGAACACGATCAGGCACATTCCTAACGACTCGATTCATTGTCCACAACATAAAATGGTAGTAATTTTTTGTTTATAGGTTGATGATAACTCTTTCTTCAAATGAAGATAAGTGTTACGTAATCTTCACATACCCGTCCAATACCCTAATACTTCCAAAAATAAATTGTAGAAGTGCTAATATCGACAAATATATTGATATAGAAAATATACATCTATTTAGTCAATTAAATAGACAGCAAAACTGAATTTTCGAGAACGATCTAATATGACATCTCATGTCAAGAACAAAACCTTCTTCCTTATACTTGGTTACCATCAACTTTCAAAACGCTCCCATCTTGAGTGCCTCGACTTGAGAGAGGAACTCAACAAACATATCTGGAAATTTTCATAACGTCAATCTTGAAGGACACTTCACTTTCCTGCCAAATCTTGTAGTGGTATCTACAGGAACATCTTGCACAATAGGCCCAGTAAGTGGTTCAGTTTTTGGATCATTGGCAGTTTTTTCATCAGAGAATCTTTCCTTCAATTAACTCTTTTCTACCGAAGAGTCGATTTCCAATGGATACAGCTTTTGTACTGGTCGTTGTAATTTTCCTAAAGATATCTTCAGACGAACCAAACGGACTTCACCATCCTTGCCGGGCGAAATTTCTTCTACTCTACCCAAAGGCCAATCGAGTCGTTTGAGATTTTAATTCTCAATCATGAATACATCTCCAATATTAATTTTTCGTGTTTGACACTTTTTTGCGTATAAGTTTTCCTAAATATTCACTTCTGAATCTTTTCCTGAGGTTATCTCTTAACTTTTGTCTGTATCTTAGGTGTAGAGTTTTCTCCTCAATAATATCTAAATCGGGAACTCCACTTCGTTTGATCTCCTGAGGAAACATAGCCGGAGTAAGAAATGTAGGATAATGGTCTCGAATTGATTAAGGATTCACAATCGCACAGAACGGAGTGAAAGGCCTCATATGATAAGGATACTCTACCTTATACCCTACGTAAAAGCTGTTTCACAATTCCTATCAACCGCTCCCACCAACCTTCCCATTATGCTGCTGTTGGACAATACTGTACGCAGAAATTTTATCCCAGTCAAGATCTGACATCATATTGTCTGAGCCCACAAAGTTTCTGCCATTGTCACTATAAATAACGGACGGGCGACCTCAACTATCAACGAATCTCTTCAGACTCTGCAAGAAGCATTCAGTGGAAGGAACTTAATAACTCCAGCTGAACTGCTCTGTATACTGCACACGTGTATAAGCAAATCCATGCATTTTTATCGTGTCGAATATAAAGTTATCCAACTGAGTCTGTTCGAAAACACATGCATGTATCACACGGTGTTCTGGCAAAACTATAGGAGGCGTATCTCATTGCTTTGATTTGTGTCTTTGACAAATGACGCATTTGAAACTAACGGCCTTGATCGTTTTTCGTTCATTAATAATCCAATACTTTTCTCTCATAATGCTGAGCAAACTGTGTACCAGTATGACATGCTCGAACGTGATTTAGTTCTCATTCTGATAACTCCATTACTATCTATAAAAGGACACAAAGAAGAAATCCTTCTATTTTTATGCCATCAATAAATGTCTCTTGCTGGATAACTTCAAGGAAGCTCAGCAACTTCAAATTCCTCCAGAGATGATTTTCCACTTCTTCGTTCTATGGGATTAGGACAATTGAATGAAAATCTCTTAATCCAACCAATGAGATTGACTTTTTTCTGGTATTTAGAAAAATAATTATAAAACATCGAGAAATCTGACTGAGAACATATAAATGTTGGAATTTTATCTTTCTCTCTCTCTTGGATGATTTCTCTTTCGGATGATTCAAAATTTCGCTTGGGACAATCGTCTTTCTTCACCAACCAATCAGGACCCTCCCACCATCTAGATTCCAATTAGTACTTTGCTGTGCATCCGCGAGATGCTAGGTCAGCGGGGTTCATGTCGCCAGGAATATAATTACAACTTTTTTTTTGTCGAATTTCTTGAACCCGGTTCCATACGAAGGGTGTCCAATTAAATCCTTTCGAATCCATGCCCAGACAGTGGTTGAATTAGTTCAACAATAGACAGTTATGTTGGTTTGATATACGCATTTTAATGCGGAAGATAACAACCTAGCCCCAATTGTAGCTGCCATCAGTTCCATGTTAAGAATCGTCAATCTGTTGACAGGAGAGACTCGATTCTTTGCCTGAATCAACTAAATATATACTCCTTGACATGATTCACTCGCAAAAATATAGCCTAAGCATATACGCTGACACGCATCACAAATAAATGGAAGCTCCAATTCTGACTGTCGAAACATCTCTACAACCCTCGAGGATTCCTCAAATTATATAGCGAATGCAAGTCTTTCAACTATTTAATAAAATCAATTCTACTTCATCTGGCACCTCATTATCCCAGCCTATTTTCAACATCTAGGTTTTCTGTAGAAGAAGTCTAGGAGAGAGTGGCACGGGTACAGAAAACCCAATCGGGTCAAACAGTCGATGAACATTAGATAAAATGGTTCTTTTCGTGATTTTGTCGGTATCCAAATCTTTGAACATATCAATCAAACTAAAACAAGCACTCGATCTAATACAATTCAATCCCAAAACAAGTGATTCTCCTACATCTTCATCATTTGTGGAAAAGGTGTACTCCCACCCACGAGGATCAAACTTTCCTTTTGACATAATTTCAGTGGATTCTCGAATAAATACTTGAAGTTCTTCATTTTCAACGCTAGCAACACAATTGTCAACATAAAAACTCTTAGATAATCAGCTCGCAAATTTTCAAGGAAAGCTTTCTGAAGATGATAATCAATAATAGCTCCTAACAGGAAGGGGCTACAATTCACCCCAAAAATATCTGAAACGACAGCAATTTTTGATAAAGGAAAACGAATAATGATAGATGGTATAAGTTCAATGAGGTGAATATCTTTCTCTAAACATTGATTGAGACAAGGTTCATTTTTTTCTTTCGCAGGCGCATCAAACCATTTCAGTGGTTGAACTACTTAACTTCAAAACGTGGTGATGCGGTAAATAGTGGCAAGTGTTTTCCATTTTTTCTGAAGAACCAGCTATTATTACACCCTCTTCGAATCATTCATGAAGTACTTGATTCTATGCATCATAAGTACCCATCTTTATCATATTTTTTCATAAGAGTATCAAGTCGACGTTTTGCCATACTAAAATTATCAGGCAACGGAGGAAGACCTTAAACCCACAATCAATCTACTTGATATTTTCCTTCAGAAGTTTCATCAACAGTTTCTAGAAAAAGTTTCTTCGAATTCAGTTCACATTCCTTTTTCAATCTCAACTCCTGTGATTTCACAGATCAGTCAAATTACCATGTTTAGAAAGTAATGAAGTTACTATCATGGACAGTGAATTCATTTCATACGCAGGTTTTGCAACTTTTTCCATTAAGGTCCAAGGATGTTTCCAAAGCAACTAAACCACATGATAAGACATGGCGTCTTTCAGTGAGTAACTTTTCCGCAATGTCTGCACTTATCTCGTATACTATAATTCAATTCCTAGTTTTTCTAACTCGCGCGTGTAAGGACCATTTCTGAAAGATAGCTATGGGTTATGAATAAACGAACACCCACTTAGGCAGAGCCTGTGCGTGATTTGAATGTTGATTCCTTAACCTATATTCATTTCTAGTACACATCGATATGAAAGTTCATAATATGAATAAATTCACAAATGAACAATTTATTTGAAGAACTCAGAGTCTTGGGTTTGAAGTTGATCAATCGAATAGAGAATGTATCATTTCTCTCTGCAAAGATAAAATATAAAGTTTGGTCTGTTTTTTGAAACTGTACATTTGGAGAATCTTTGATTGTTGTTGGTAGAAAATTATAAAATCGATTTGATAGAAAAATATGATTCCTTTGACCAATTCTTTTTTCAATTGTGATTATGGTTGATAAAAGGAAGTGTGATCTCTTGAATTGTCGTATAACAATTTTATAGAAATGATGTTGACGTATATCTAATACTTCCGCCTCTGCAAACACCAAGCTGGAAGAATATCTTATAGGTTAGAAATCTTTTTTGTATAACATCGAGGTTGCGGTATATTTTTTGCTGCTCCCCAGGCCATTATCCCACAAGTGAGTCGCGATTCTACTTAGGAATGATCCAGACAAGTAAGTTTGAATGTCTCCGTTAGAATAATACAATCAATTGGATGTTCGATTTGAGTTAAATATATTTTAAATTGGTCCAGATTTTTCGAAATGCTGCAGATATTTTGGTGGAGTAAATGAAATTCAAATATATCTTCATTTCGTTCCTGCTTGAGATTGTATTGGGTGAAGTTATCGAACTCATGAGAAACTTTCATTTTGTATTCATATTCTTGTATATGAGGGTTCATTTCGAGATGTGATCAATAATTTGATATGTATGAGATAATATATAATACATAAAAAACGCATGAAAAGGAGATTGCGATCAATTTAAAATTTAGGGATTTCAACAACAATTAGGCCAGTAGATATAGACATGATTTTTACAAAATTTAACAATTATTACAAACGTTTTGGAACTTCGGCAGAATGAAAAGTACGTTCAAATGATATTGGGTCCGATTTTGCAACCTTTTTTTCTGAACATGTTGAAAATCAGGATTTTGTGAATATTCGCATTATTCGTACGAAGATATTTGCGAAAGTTCTGCTAACTTTCGAAGTATTGCGAAGTAGCAGTTTACATCTTCTGGTAAATTTGCAACCATTTACACAAAACGGAACGTTTCGTTTTATCAAAAAAAAATGGTAATCATCCTAATTTTTCCAGAAAAATTCCAAAAGTTCTTCAAACTTGCATAAATAATCGAAATAATGTTCTTGTACTTCAATTTGCAACCTCTTGCGTTAAAGGGAAAATATATTTTGCAATAAGTTGTTCAACGTCATCAAAACAAGTTTCGAAATTTTTTCAAAAGTTTCAAATACGGGTTGCAAATGAAGAAGTCTTCCCATACAATGCTTTCATTGATTTGCAACCACTTCTGCAATACGGAAATAAGGGTATAATCAAAATGAAAAAAATTTCATGATATTTGTTCTCTACCAAAAAAAGCAAAAGTTCTGCAAATTTGTGAAGTGTGGGGAAATAGCTGTTTACATCTTATGATAAATTTGCAACCATTCAAAAATAACGGAACTGTTTGTTTAAAAAAATGTTATCAATCCATTTCATGAAAAAAATGCCAAAAGTTCTGCAAAACTCGGAAAAATAACCAAAATCAATTTGTTGGGAAGTACTTCAATTTGCAACCTCTTGCGTCAAACGGAAAATATATTTGCACAATAAATTGTTCGTTTTTTGATTGAAACAAGTGTCGAAATTCTCACAAAAGTTTTAGATAAAAGTTAAAGATGGAGGAGTCCTCCCGTCGTAACACCGGAATAAGGGTAAAAACAAAAGAAATAAAATTTTGTATTTTTACTCTTTCAAAAAAAGCAAAAGTTCTGCAAACTAGTTATTGTGTTTCCGAATGTTTTCGAAATTAGTCGATTGACATTGAACTCTATTTTATTTCATAACTGACATAATATTAATATACCGTGTGTCACAGACTCATGGTACACCCCCGTTTTCTCCTTTGTTTTTCTAGATATATTTCTGAAATTCGGAACATTGAATATGCTCACTGAACAGCATTTCTCGACATATCTGAAAGAAAAAAACAACTTCCAATTTTTCCGGAAATGACATCAACTTTCGATTCTTGAATGGGACACCCTGTATATTGTTACATGATCGATTAGGGATGATCATGAGGAACCCAACGATACCAGGTTTGATGATGTTATCTCCAATGACTGCGGAGATATCGCCATTTATTTTATTCATAAGCTCAATGAGTGGAAGAGAGAATTGGATTGACCCGCCAGAAAAAGTTTCTCTCTCCTACTCGTTGAGCTTATGGATAATATAAATGGCGATATCTCCGCAGTCATTGGAGATAACATCATCAAACCTGGTATCGTTGGATTCCTCATGATCATCCCTAGCCGATCATGTAACAATATACAGGGTGTCCCATTCAAGAATCGAAAGTTGATGTCATTTCCGGAAAAATTGGAAGTTGTTTTTTTCTTTCAGATATGTCGAGAAATGCCGTTCAGTGAGCATATTCAATGTTCCAAATTTCAAAAATATATCTAGAAAAACAAAGGAGAAAACGGGGGTGTACTATGAGTCTGTGACACACGGTATACAGGTAGTAATACATAACAACTCTCCCCCGTTTATTTGATTCCAATAAAATTCAAAGATTCAAACGATCAACGGGTTTTTTAATTCTAGTGGAACGTCGCAGTTGGTCATTTTCGGATGGCTGAGAACTACGTTCTGTAATTGAAAAATCATGACTAATCCCTTTTTCGTCCATCGGTGGCACACTTTCGGATGACTGTGTATGATCTGCAGTTGAAGGAGACATACTTATTATTTCTTCACCCGAGGTAACGTCAGGACGAAGTTCTTGTTCAGAGAAGATCACTCGTTTTGTTTATGTTACCTTCATCCAATTCAACCATATAATGTAGTCTACCCAATCGTGTTAACTACAATTCCATATTTCCAGATGTGGTTTCTGGAATAGTTGCGTGATTGAACTCTATCACCAGCTCTGAAGAACTTATGAAATTCTGGTTGATGCACCTTCGATTTGCTTTTCTCCTGGGGCCGAATCAAATCTAACTTGCTTCTCAGATTTCTACCAAATAATATTTCTGATGTCGAATTCCCACACGATGATGGTGTCACTCGGTATCTCAGTAGAAAAGAATATAGCTTTTCATGTAATGTACCAGGTTCATTCATCATACATTTCAGTTTTGATTTTAAAGTCTGACAAAACCGTTCAGCTTGCCCATTTGTTGCTGGATGACCAGGAGATATGGTACTGTGTAAAATTCCATTTCGTGAACAAAATCCTTCAAACTCCTCGGATCTGAATATAGAGGCATTATCACTCACTAAAATCTCTGGTAATCCATGCCTACTGAATATTTCGCGTAAAGAACTTATTGTTCCTGAAGTATTAGGAGCCTGTTTTGAAAACAATAGTTCTGGCCATTTTGATCTCGCATCCACAACAATAAAAAAGTAGTGGTTTAGGAATGGACCAACATAGTCAATATGCACGCGTTGCCAATTTTTAGTTGGTGGTTCCCATTGGTTAATAGGTGCTTTCGCAGGGTTTTTCTTGACATCACAACATAATCGACAGCTTTTTACAAGATTTTCTATATCAGTATCGATGCCTTTCCAATAACAGTAATTCCTTGCCAAAGATTTCATTTTAACCATTCCAATATGAGTGGAATGTAATTCCCTGAGTAGTGCAGGTTGAAGCTTTCTTGGAATGATAATTCTCTGTCCTCTGAATAAAATTCCATCTTGCAGAGTTAATTCTGGATCTCGAATATTTCCATCACAAATTGATTTCTTCAGAGACGAAAGTTCTGTATCTTTTACGGTTTCCTCTCGAATGTCTTTAGCCGTGATAACATCGGTACAAATCTGGTTGACAATTTGAATGTTTAGTAAATGATTATCGTCGACTTTATCATTTTCATCTTTGGAAATTTTTAAGGGGTTTCTTGAAAAATAATCAACGTTGGAATGATCTGATGATTTTCTAAATTCAATAGAATAATCGAACCCAGATAAAAATTGTGCATATCGAAGCATTCTACTGGCTGTTAATGCTGGCAACTGTTTCGTTGGATTGAAAATGGTTGTGAGTGGTTTATTATCAACAACCAAAGAAAAATTTTCTTCCATAAATATAGTGAAAAAGTTTCTTGAAGGCCTAATAGATTGCTGTGGCTTCTTTATCGAGTTGACTATAATTCCTTTCTGCTTTCATCAATGATCTGGATATATACAGGATTGGTCTCTCAGTATTACCAGGGAAACGATGCGATAAAACTCCTCCCAAACCATAGGGACTGGCATCGGTTGCGAGAATAACTGGAAGTTCGGGGGTGAATGGAACAAGAACTTGGTCACTGGCCACTTTTTCTTTTATTTTTCTGAATGCTGTTTCACATTCTGTGGTCCACGTGAACTTGACATCTTCGAAGAAGTCGATTTAGAGGATGAAGGACTTGAGAGACATTGGAAATGAATCTTGAATAGTACATAGCCATCCCCAAAAATTGTTGAACTCCCTCAATGTCTTTTGGTCTGGGTGCATTGACTATAGCCTCGATTTTGTCCTCGGATTTTTCTAATCCTCTTGCTGAAATAACGTGACCCAAATATTTGATCTTCTTCTCGAAAAATTTACATTTCTGCTGATTCAAGTGGACATTATATTCTCGTAATTTTTCGAGAACCTTGATCAATCGAAATTTACATTCCTCGATTGTTGAACCTTGATTCAGAATATCATCAAAATTAAGATGCCTGAAAACCCTGGTGTGTTCACATATACCTGTAGAAGTTTGGGATAAAAGTGGCGAAATCTGGATTGCTTGATTTTTGGTGGATAATTGAGCTTTTGGAGGTTTCCGTACAATATGTACAGATGTCGCCAACACGCTCTTGTCAGTCTTGTCTGAAGCTAAATTTGCACTATGTGAAAATGTGCAGTCGGGTTTTTCCACTTTTATTTGATTGGCTAGTGAGAAGAGATCGCAACCTAAAGGATAATGGGTGGACAATGAGATACCAGTAACAACGTTTCGATATTTGAAAGCAATGAAATCAACAAATAAACACGATAAAAACATCGTACACATTAAAAATTTCAATGTGACATGACAATATGACAACCAATTTGACACTTGTCATCAAATTTGAAAAATGGGAACGTAACGCCCTCTACCGAAAATATAAGAGAAACCTTCAAAAGCGTCGATTGTTTTTTTCGCCACAAAAATCTAAACAAAATCTAATCAGTTGAATCACCAGGATTTCTAGGCATCTTAATCAAAATACACCGTAGTTCCGTCTGAGTTTTGAATTATTTGGTCGATCACCTTATGAAATTCATTTGGGGCAGTCTTGATTCCAAAAAATAATCGTTTCGCTAAATATGTTCCCCTGTGCGTAGACAAAGCTTGTATCTTTGCACTTTCCCCACTGACATTGAGGTGTAGATATGCTTTGTGAATATCAAGGGTGCAAAAGTATTTTCCATTTTTCATCTTATGAAAAATATCTTCTATATTCGGAATTGGATATCGTTTATTTTGTAATTGATGATTGACAGTAACTTTATAGTCAGCACAAAGTCTTACTTGTCCATCACTTTTCGGAACAATTACAAGTGGTGTTCCCCACTCCGAATGATCCAGTTTTTCGATAATACCTTGGTGTTCGAAAGAATCTAATTCTTTGTCCACAACTTCTTGTAAAGAATAGGGCACTCGTCTTGGTTTGAAAAAAATTGGCTTAGAATCAGGTTGTAACAGCAAGTTGTAACAGAAATTTGGAATTGTCCCAATTTTCGGTTGAAAAACTTCTTCAAATTCTTTGAGAATTTCTTCAACTGCAGGTTGTATTTGAATTTCGCCAACATCCTGTATTGGATTGATATTGAGTTCTCGAACCCAACGTCGACCTATGATTGCACTGCCGTAATTGGGTACTATGAATAAATCTCCGATAAATTGTTTTTCTTGGAACGAAACATCTACTCGAACAACACCCAATGGCTTGAAAATGTGTTTTGTATACGACCTGAAACAGATGTCTGTGGTCGATATTTTCAACGCTTCAAAGTCTTTTTGTGACATGATCGTGACCGGACTACCAGTATCACATTCGAATGGGAACGATTTTCCATTGATGTCTATGTTCAGCATCATTTTAGGTTCGAAAAGTGATGAGGAGAAAATGTCCACAACTTGATTGATAGAAAACTCTTCTGAAGAATCTGTATCGTGATCAATACATTGAACATTGTATTTTGAATTCTTCAAAGAAGATTTGATACACACTTTTGATACGTGGCCTTTTTTTCTACAGAGTTTGCAGTATAATTTATGAGAAATTGCACAGTTTTTGGTTTCATGATTATTTCTACCACAATGTAGACATATATCAGATAGACCCAATTCTTGAATATCGATATTCTGATTTGAGTTTTCCGAAAAATTTCTGGATTTACTACATCTTCTTTGACTTATTGATGTGGATTTGCTATGACTTCTTTGGAATTTTGAGTTGGTATCCACTCTGTGCACTGTACCATTTACCATTTGAACTTTGATAGATTTCATGATTTTTCAATAAAGTGATCAACTCTTGATATGATTTATCAGCAGGTTGACAATAACTGTCAAAATTTTCGTTTGATTCATCAAAAGACTCGAAAGTTATTATTTGATTCTGCAGTATCTCTCTAACAGTATTCTGGGGCTGCTGTTGTTGTTGAAGGCTGCTCACCAATCCACTTAGCGCATTTATTAGGGGTGTCAAATCTTCTGACATCTTGAATTCGGACTCGAAACTATTTTCGATATTATTGTGAATTCTTCAACTCGTTTGAAACTTTTTAAAATTCTATTCGTATTGAGAAATACTTTTTTATATCCTCGTCGCCAAATTATTGTGTTTCCGAATGTTTTCGAAATTAGTCGATTGACATTGAACTCTATTTTATTTCATAACTGACATAAAAATAATATATACAGGTAGTAATACATAACACTAGTGATCTGTTGAAAACCAGTACTTAACAAGCTATTGGGTGGATCTCGATGAGCTTAGATTACTCTTTTTTTTAAGGATACATCGATTATATGCTATCACTCTTATAGCATTTCCATCTTCCCACCACAATTTTTTTTTCATATATATCATTGGAAACCGATGTTATGGATACACCGATTATATGCTGTCACTTTTCCATTTTTTTTTATTTTCTCGCACTAAGAGGTCACCTCAACTTTCCTCTTTCATAGCAATCATTCGAAAGCAATGATGTGAATACGAAATCCCCAGTTTTCTACATTACACAACTTTTACATATTTCATCTTTATCAATTGACAATGATGCTCACTGAATAATACAGGAATTTTCTATTGACCAAAGTTAATTCATTTTCTAATTGTACGCAGTTAACTTCGAAGTTTCCTCTGTTATGATTTTGCAGTTCTCGTCCAATAGTAGACCGAACGCCGATTCGTCATGAGTGATCTATCGATATCACAGAGAATATGTTTTCAAGTTTTCTATAGAATTTGACGACATCTACAAGTTAACTCCGACAAATTTCGATTCACTCGGTGGTTTCGGAGATATATCGTTTTATTTCCTTTAAAAATTCAAATTTCGGATTATCAGTTTGAAGTTTTTCGTTAATATTTCCCATACTTTTGGTATTAGATGAAAAATGTAGTGAGGTTTTTTATAGTATTCACTAAGAAGGACACAATTTTACTCTTGATGATTTTAGATTGTCTCATTCGTTTCCGAGATATCCACTTATTCAACAACGAAGTACAACTAGATCAACATGAATTTCAGGGTTTTCCCAATTTCTCCTTTTTCCGATGGGCTTATAAAAAAATTTTTCAGCCAAAAGTTGTGAAGTATCATGAGACCTAGAAGACAGTTTTTTCGATTTTCGATTACGACCACCGGTTTGGTCTACAAAGCGTTTCAAAAAAATGGACTGGTTACACAAAAAACACCCATATAATCTAAACTGATTTTTTAATTTTTCTTCTGCAGGTGAGAGATTAATGAATAATCGATGTATAATAAAATATACCAAACACAACTAAACAATATCAAGCCCCGGTACCTACTAGCAGAGGTAACAATTCAGATCCAATAGACCAGTACAATATGTAATAGGCATAACCAGAATGTTAATAAAGTATTCAGCTGGATAAATGTGATGTAAGTCCCTTCCTGGGGTTGTAAAAATTCGATTAGTATTTCTTGAATAATCAAGGTTCCGTTTCAAGTTCGAGGTTGCAAAGTTTCATATCCACTGAGACCGATTTTATCTTCATTTGCAACCACGTATGGAAACTTTTGTGATTATCTCAATACTTGTGTGTACTGGACATGGCGGCGTTGAGGAAACAAGTTTAATAAATACATATTCCGTTTTTGAGAAATGGTTGCAAATATAAGTAACTATATTGAACATTTTTTCATTCACTTATGAATTTTACAGAACTTTTGTATTTTTTTAAAAAAATTGCTATGGAAAATTACAACAAATGAGACATACATGAGGTTCCGTAGCTGTAACAAGGTTGCAAACTTAATGCATGTTGTAATAGTATATTATGTATATTATTGTAATATATTTCCCTTCATCAACGTCATCTTGCCTCTGCCCTGATACATCTCTCAAAACTTTACCTTTTTGAAGAATGTCTTGTAATACTGGATTTACTTGTGAATTTTGTTGTGTGTCTATTCCTTGGCCCATAATAGTATATTATGCAACGATCGTGTAATGATGGTTATTAATACATGAGCATAAACCGGGATACGAAACGAGCCGAAGGTGAGTTTCGTATGGTTTATGCGAGTGTATTAATAACCATTACATGAGAGTTGCATACGCTATTTTATCTACACCCAATAAATAATGAAGAACTAAAAATATTATATTATTAGGTATTTATATTGAACACAATAATAGTAGGTAATCAATCGTATTTCTTTGAATATTCTACAAAATTATAATTAATGGTATAACCACGGAAAATACAACAATGAGAAATGAAAAGAAAAAAAATTAAAGAAATCTCTGCCGAGTTCAGGATTTGAACCCGGACGTGATTGACGACTGCCCTCGGCATTTACCACTCGGACATGATAGCTCATTCGATTTGGTCTAAAATAAAAACACATGTGTTGCATATGTCAAATGAAAAATATAATCCTTTCGATTGTATTTTTTCTTGTCTAAGACATCTGTGGAGGGTCGCTGGTAATTCTTCAATATCACTGCTATAAGACATTTTCATACGATTATCGAAAATTGTCTAAATTCTTCAAAAATTCAATACCTACTGATTTTGACTTGACAAACGTCAAAATGCAAAGCTTGCACATCATGCTTGATTAAAAAATAATGGGTTTCTATTGGTTGAAAATCTGTATCGTAATGAAAATCTGTATCGTAATGGATTTCATTATAAAACGGGTTGTGGGCATATAAGTGTATTATTAGAGTACGTGTGTAGATAAAACAATATTACTAGCGGTATTTTAAGTTTGCAGAACTTTTGCAATTTTCAATGCGAAAATAAAGCATTCAAACCTTTTTTTCCATTTAAACAATGTTCCGTTCATCGCAGACTCTAGCAAAATTTTATAGTTTGTTTTCATTCACGCACTAACATACTGGTGAAGTTTGAAAACTTTTGGAATTATTGTGAATTGATATAGACATCTACTGGCCTAAATAGGCAGTTTATTCACTCGCTTCTTTTTCTGAGGTCGTATCTTGGTCTTGACTTATTCTACGTTTCGGTTTATTATTTTCTCGGGTATCTTCTTATTTATCGATGGATGACTCGTTTTGGGTGTTGTAGGTGGTTTGTTTGCTTCTTGCAGAATGTTTTCAGTCTCGTTCGTGGCAATTTCAATGAGGAGTGGTTGGGTTGGTGTTGTAGGGGTACTCCCGAATTCAGCTTCTTCAGTTTTCTCCATTTCGAGAAGTTGTTCCGCTGTCAGTTTGCTCCGTCAACAATAAGTTGATTTCCCCTTATGTATACTCTTTTATCTGTGGTGTGTTTATATTTTTCGAGATTTCTTCGCAAAACTATTAGTTCTTCTCTCCGTTGAGTAGTCAAGTCGTTTGCTATGGATATTTCAGTTCCTTTTAGTTTTCTGCAATTTGATAGTACGTATTGACAGGACAGCTATTCTGAGAGCCCAAACAAATTATATCTTTTATTTGATTGATTGTTATTTCTACGTCTATGAACTTTCTCAGCTCATCTTCGATGAATTCGAATGTGATTTCGTGCCTTTGTTTATTCAAACCGAAAATGATGATATTGTTAGACTTTTGTTTTCTTTCCAAATTTTCTCTAATATAGAATTCAACAAGTGGGTCGTCTCGACCAAATCGCGACTTCAATTTCTCGATAGCCTTTGGATAATTTTCCGAACTGGGAGAATAGGTTTCGACAAGTTGACGTGCTCTGGATTTGGGAATTTAAGCCTGAATAAGGTACTGGAATTTATCTTCATTTGCAATCATGTCATCGTCATGAATTCGTTCAAACTGACTCCAAAAAGGTATCCACTCTTTAATCTCACCAACGAATTTCTTTATTTCAATTTGGGGTAGTTAAACCTTATTTTTGGAAAGACTCGATCGACTAACAACTTCCAATGAATCCTTATTCAAACTTTGTTCGATGAAGCGAGGTTTGTACTCCTTTCGCCTTAGCACTTCATTTATTAATTTTTCCCAAACGTTTCTCACAAATGAATCAGTCAGTCATTATTATATATAACAATGTGCATGATTGAAAAAGTCAAAATGCTCATCACAAAATTAAAAAATGTCCACATAAAACTCAATACCGTACCTGCAAAACTCAAAAAAAATTACAATCAAATACGTCTGCACGGTGCGCACAACTGGAAGAATAAGTAGAGAGAGAAAAAACAGCTGCGCCTCCTAGGACCAATAATGATAATAATAGTAATAGCATGATTTTTTATCCCCAAACGGTTACCTGAGCCTTTCTTACCTGCATATAAGTCTCGTAAATGTACATTCCGATTCGAAATTATTGTAAAACTATTGGAATAAAATCAAGGTTTCAATGTGGAAAAAAGGGTCGATAACTAATTAATGAAAATATAGCTATATAAAAATATATAAATTATATAGATAATAAAAAGTTATTAAAAATACTAAGCCTAATTATTCATTTTCTTACGTATCCTAAGAAGAACTCTACTAGATGGAAGAAATTATAAAAATTTATAGTGAAAATTCTTCGTTGAAACCCCCCCTTCAAATACGTTTTGATATAATTCCAGTGTGAAATGACTAAAGAAAAAATTATTCCGCCAAAAAAAAATTGTTCCAAAGTTTTCAAATATTTTCTTTCATGACTTTGTTATTTTCGATTCCATGATAAAGAGTTAGAGATTTGAGAATTTGCAACAAAAACTACTATATATTTTCTGCAGTATGAATAGATAAAGCGAGAAAACACATATGTATCCTATGGAGTATTTGAGAATACGGTCCACTTCAGAGCGATATAAAACTCAATAAAAGAACAGAATTACGAAAATCCAATGGAAATTGTTCGTGAAACCCCACTATACAAAAATTGTCTGCGGTTATTTCATTGTAAAATAACCAGAAAAAAAATCGCGAAAAGAATATTTGTTTCAAAGTTTTCATCTATTTTCGTTCATAAGTTTGTTATTTTTCATTTAACGATAAAAAGTAATATATAGAAGACAAAAATAATGAACAATAATGAATAAAATATGTAATCCCTTCAATTTATAACAATAGAATGACGTACAACGTTCATGATAAAAATAACTGTAGCATCTGATCAATTATCGTGCGCGCATTTCCCGCTCTTTATCGACGCTTGGCAAGGTGTTCGGCCCATTATTTTCGCTAGTCATTTCACACACACTATCCTGTGGGTTGGATGTAACGAAAACATTCTGTCCTAGCCCCCTATAAATGATACGACTTCGACACTTTACTTTGCACCTTTAACGACACTCGGTACTACTTTTCCCCCAAGCAAATCGCTAGTCAATATTATTTTCGAATTTTGAATATATTCAGCTACAATCACACCAAAAACCAGCGCTCTATAACTTGAACACCTTCACTTAATTTTTCAACCCCTTTACGGCCGTACCACTCCCATCCCCACCAATGAAAAGCTGCCAGGTGACCCCCATCCCCACTAATGAAAAGCTGCCAGGTGCCCGAATCAATTAATAATGGTGTTAAGGCAGACTGATTGAGGTTTCAATCGTTCTATAAATTACTGCTTTATTTCCATGGCTGGCTCTTAGGCTATATGGTGTATCATTGTGCGCAACGCTCGTCAGCCGCATGTGTGCCTGACTATACATCACGCCAAGAGTTACGTTTTTTTATTGGTTGATTTTTTTGCCTTTATTTTACTTTTGAAAACGTTTTATCAATTTCAGTTTTTTTTCTTTTCGTTCGGTCTCAATAATTAACAATGAATATATATAATATATATATATATATATATATATATATATATATATATATATATATATATATATATATATATATATATATATGAATCGCGCAACAAAATTCTTACCAATCGCAAGGTGTAGGGACGAGTTGTAGGTATGGACAGCAGTTTTCGTTTTGAGGACACCCTAAATTTTAATGAGAAAATTTTTAAGGACATGTTCTCAAAACATAGTTTTTGCGCTGTTGCCACACGTTGTTTCTTAGCTTGTGATATATATTTTTTTTGATAGTAATGAAACCCGATACATTGTGACTGGAATGCTCATTAGCAGTCGGACGAGTTCATAACGACGGATTTTATTTTTGGCTTGCAATGGTTCGAACTTCCATTTTCTATAATATTCTGCTGTAATGAAACCTGTCGCAGAAATTGATCATGTCGAAAAAATAAATGATGGATTAGAATGGGAAAAAATCTATAAAGTTGGTGAAAATAGAATAAAATTTCAAACTAAAATTCATCATAAGTAAAATGAAATGGTATAAAAATTTATTGAATGAAATGGGAACGGAGTTCCAAGTTGAGAGTACTCAAGACATTTCGATTGCTAGTACCCGTCCTGGTCTTCAGGTGATAACTGATTAATTGTTTCGTACCTAACTGTAGTTGTGGAACTTGGGTGGTTGAAATTCACAATGTGAACCGTAATAGCTATTTGTATAACAAGGAAGCAAAGTGGTCCTTTTTTTCCCGAGAATGAAGGTTACTGCCCGACGCGTAGCGTCCTCGAATAACAAGTCATTTTTAAATAATTCATTTATGAAACTGACAAACAAAATTTATAAAAGAACTGAAACTAAGGAGTAGGTACAGTATAGCAAGCTCCTGAAATTCTGACAATGAAGATAATCTACAGAAACAAAGAAAATACTTTCGATCCGTTTTGGGACCTTTCCCTTCAAATTCCTGAAATCAATGGCCAATTGAATTTGGTACATTGTTTGGATACCTTCATCATGGAAGAAACATTAGACGGCGAGGAAAAACCATCCTGTTTGAATTGAGATTGAAGGGAAAATGTACCAAATCACTGTCCATTTATGAGTTTCCGGATATTCTAGTTTTACATTTGAATCGTTTCTCACCAACAGAACGACTCGGAGATAAATTAGATATCACCATAGATTTTTATCTAGGTCTAGATATGGCAGTACGCAGAACTCCAATGTGGCCACTCATCGTTATCAGCTTTACGGCACTCGTCGACCATAGTGGGACCGTTTACAATGGCCACTACTTGGCATATTGTCAACATTCTTATACTTATAGCAGATGGCACAAGTACAATGACTCTTGCGTGTCACCTACAACATCCAGTTCTCTCACGAAGACAGGGACTTATATTTTATTTTATGAAAAGCAATGCAAATCACATCAGCTGAATTTTTTGTTTTTTTTTATTCTCTTATTTTTATATTATTGTTGTTGATTGATAACAAAATTGTATATTATTATTACTTATAAAGGAATAATCAATGTGTTGTCAAATCGACCACTAAAAAAATGAAATAAACTGGCGACGCCGGGGCTCGAACCAACACCTATATCGACATAAAGTGTATCGAGATAACTGTAAAAAGTTCTTCGAACACCATGATCTATTCTCATTTTTCAATAATACCCGAATCACTTTTGAACTACTAGGGAATCATTACGGCACAGTAAATCACTTCACATTCAATGATAGTCGTAAAATCAATGTAATTGCTTTTATATTTTGTTTCTAGACTGTACTACATCAATGAAATAGTTTGTGTTGAAAATCTTGGAAGGTGAATATTTTAATCTGGTATATTCTAATGATGGACAGAAAACGATATGGGTCATGGTGTTGTGAGGCTGGATATCATATTCTTGGGAGATTCTATTTTGCAGGTCTGCAGATCAGCAAACTGTTCCCGGTGTACCTTTCGAATTTAACGGCTCGTCTATCGCTATGAGGCCAAAAATTAATATGTGTTGCATACTTATATTCCGTAGCCGTAGGTAATCAGTTCTTTTCTGGTATCCTATTGATTCTTAAATATTCACTAGATTATTGAAAAATATTCAAGAATGGGACAAAATGAGATTATGGTGCATATTGAAAATTTTCAATAGTCAATATTTTCGGGTATTGAATAATATATTTCAATAAACCACTAGGTACCTACAAGATATTCCAGAAATATCAGTGGTGCCTCATAATATTCTTCTATAACAGTTATTTTCAATAACCAATATTTGGTGTTATTCAAGATTCACTAGAATAGCTTATGATTCGTATACATAGTATTCCTTGTTCCTCATATATAGATTTTTATCGATATTGGTCATTTTTTCACGACCCTCACTGTAATGAAATGTTCAATTCATATAGTTTTCAGTATGTGAATTGAAAAATTGTTTTTTTTAATTAAATATATCATGCATTGAAAAATCCACTCTTATGATTTCGACTCTACACAAACGCATAAACACTAAAAAGTTGATTGAAAAGGTCTTGAATATCCATAAACATAAAACAATACACTATTGAACACTTCGAATAGCTTCAAAAAATCGCAAACACAAAACAACAGATCAACAACTCCCTCACTGTAAAACGGATTTTTGGCTATGCAAATAGCCAAATAGTGGTGACGCAGTTGCCCTTAGTTATGTTCATGCCTTTTAGGCGTGGGGATCAATCCTCTCACTCTAATGCCCAGTCCATGTTATATTACGTCGATGAAAATTTTTGTTTAATGATACCTAATATGTAGTTTGTTGATTTTTGATCTCTCAACTTTCGTAAGTATCATGTAAAAAAATCACTTCTACTGTGTTCTCATTGTTAATTCTATTTCAGCCTTTTTTTGTACCTAACTGAAGATGAACATATATATGTTCGAAACATGTCTTAACTAGGACATTGTTCCTGTAAGAATTGAATATGTTGTGGAGATGACTTATAGTGTTTCCTTTTTCAATATCAATGAAAATTATTGATCAGCCCATTTGTAGAAGGTAGAATTCTTCTTCGTATATTTTTGGTCCCAGCCCCAGCATTCAATAGGTGGCGCTATATTGACCCATACATACCCGAATTATTCAACTTTAGCGAAATTCGTCCTTCTTGTCGATGTCGATAGACCTACAATGAATGTGTTGGTATGGGTCAGGTTAGTTAGGTTTGGTTAGGAGCATGTCGTTGCACCCAAATTTCTTTCTACCCACAGTCTCCGAACATACCCGAATTATTCAACTTTTGCAAAATTCATCCTTCTTGTCGATAGGCCCACAATAAATGTGTTGGGTTGGGTCAGGTTAGTTGGGTTTGGTTGAGTTGATGAAAAATTGCAGAATATTTAGTGAATTTTGGAATGGGCATCATTCGGGTATGTTCGGAGACTGTGGGTAATACGAAATGTGGGTAGAACGCAACGCACCCGTTCAAATTTATAATAATATGGCAACACCGCTTGATATTATACATCATGTCGCCAAATCAGGTAATCGTTCGAAATTATGTTGAATTCATCAATTTTATTCTAGGTGTTTTTAACCTCGAACATGTATTTAATTAAATTAAAACTTTTTCATCGTTTCCGCTGAAAATTTTCAATGTCAGTACTCATTTTCGGGCGTATTCAACCTTCCCTTCCAGATGGGTTCTTCACTTTCTCCATTTTTTTGGATTATTAGTTTCACCGAATCATTTCATGTTATTATAACTAACTAAAAAAAGTTCTGAATTCATACCACTATGTAGTATCATCATAGAAAAAAACTGCGAAAATCCGTGAGTATCTCGTACACTTGTTCAAGAGTTTTTTAAATGTCGAAGTCAAAATGCATTCCATACACAAATGGCAGTTACCCCTGGTAGCTAAGGCCATGAAGGAAAAACGCAGAAGAACAGATGACGACTAATTTTCTCCAAATTTGAAATGTCAGTGCAGAAAGAAATATGGAAACTGTCAGTTCGATACTTTGACTAGCCATATCTCGAAAATTAATCGAGACCGACTACAAAAAAAACTGTTCTGGTATCGTCGCACCATGTAGTATCATCCCAGAAAAAATCGCGAAAATCCGTGAGTATCCCATAAAGTAAAATTTCACCATCTTCTTGATAAGCTAGAATCGGCGAGCAGCGTCAAAGTGAATAAAAGTGTTTGACCCCTATTTTCATAATGAGGTATCGCGGTATCGGTTTCAGGATGGTTTCTTGGTAGACATGTCTCTAGGTATGTTTGGAGAATGAGTAGGAACAGTTTGTTTTTAGAAAACTCGAATGCGCACAGCTCTGATGAAGTATTTCCATCAATATCAATAGGTTTCCAGGCACTACTTGTGGATATTCTTGAATAAGATGGAATTTGCGAATTCAAAAATGAATATTCGATTATGTACAGCTTACAACTCACAACCAGGGTTGCCGTTTTGGAAATGTCAGATTGTATCAAATTTGAAAAAAAAAATGTACCCAATTGAATCAAAATGTACCCAAAGCATGAATGAGTGATCTGTCATTCTCTTCTTCTTTTTATTGAGCCGGTGTAGCAAAATTCTCCATTTTTTCTGCGGAATTCTGTCATAATTTTCAATTTGTGATCCTAATTGACAATTGACTTGGCAACTTTGATATAATTCAACAGAAAAAATGCAGAATTTTGTTTTTTGTTACACATAAAGCCTTTGACACTCAACTGTCATAATATACAATACGATTTTGCAGTGGAAAAGAGAATACAAATTTGATTTGATTTTAAAATATTTGAAATTTGAATATGTCTACTGTCACTGTCACTACTGTCAGTGTCAAAGAAGTCATACTGTCAAGCTAATCTGTGATAGGGGCATGGCCCAGCTTTTCTGACAGTCATTCGATATCTGAAGTTAAGCAACGCCGAGCGCGGTTAGTACTTGGATGGGTGACCATGCAGGGAAATACCGTGTCGAAAGCCCGTACAGCTGCAGCGAAGAAGCATATCATAGCTCGCAGACAATATATCAATGAGCACAAGATATATTGAAGATATGCCGTCCTTCGGAGGGGACGTAAAGCTGTCAGTCCCGAGTCCATGGATGTTGGGCTCGTTAAAGATCCCTACCTCTGATTGGAACACCAGAGGGTTCGGCAAAATTTCCGGTTGGGGGAAGTGTGCTCACCGGCGTCGGTGATTGGCCTTGGTAGCGGAAATAGGCCGACGTTAAATAAAGAAATAGAAGAAGAAGAATCTGTGATAGAGCACAGAGAAGTCACAAACAAGTTGGGATATTCTGTGGCTTGGCGGCCTGATAGAAAACGAATTGAAGTATTTGAACGATTTATACCATCCTCTCCCTTTCCAAATTGTTGAGTAATTGATATAATCCAATGAATATACTTTGAGACGTTAGTTTTATTTCAAGAACCCTTTGACATCTCTCTATCAAGATAACATCTGAAGTTCCAGGCTCACTTCATAATAACAACATCGATATACAGATTGACGTTAATCAATAACAATCCTAACACAACATCTCCCTTTAAAATAAAAAAAGAACCAAACAACACAAAAATATTCATTAAGTAATAAATTCATCCATCCACTTCGGTTTACGAATGAGTCTTTTTGTTTCAACATTCGCACCAGTTCGTTCCTCAACCTCGCTGTTGTCACCTATTTGACTATTCCCTAAAGAATCATTACTTGTACTCTAATATTTACCCTTCATGAATAAAATCATCTGATATTCTACTTCCATTCGACACCATGCCTACATAATTTTCATTCTCACATGTTTCATTATTTCCTATATCTTCATTTGAATTTGAAATCATTTCAGAATAATCATATTCATATATATCGTTATAATGATCATTATTTGATAGTGTCTGAGTAACATTGGAGAGTTTTGAGTTATAATAAGGTGCTTTAACCAAAAACAATCGATTTCTGGGGAATTTTGCCATACAATTTCAGATCAGTTATCCAGACAGAATCATTATTTTTTGAATCATTCAAATCATGTGCTCTATGTCTTTTATTGTAATAATGTGCCTGTTGTTGTTTCCTTTTTTCCTCAATCAAACAATTTTTTATTTTTCTTGACATTAATAATTCTGCTGGTGTGGAACCATTTTCCAGAGGAGTACTTCTATATGCTAATAATGCTAAACTTGAGCTCTTGATATCGCTGCCATTCTTTCGAATCAGATTTTTGCCAATTTTCACTGCAGCCTCAATCGCACCATTTGATTGAGGAAAATAAGGACTTGAACAGATATTTTCAAAATTGATTTCTCTCGCAAAATCCTGAAATTCAGTTCTGAATTGAGGACCTCCATCTGTCCTTATAATATCTGGAATACCAAATCTTGCGTACACTTGTAATAAATTATTTATAATACATCTAGTAGACAAGTCGTTCAATTTAAAAATTTCTATGAATCGTGAATAATAATCTGTTATGATTATATACCAATCTCGTTCCTTCAATAGTAGACTACAGGCCCATCCAAAAAATGGATGGGTCATATGAACCACCAGGTGACGTATATTGGACGATATAAGAGCATAAAATAATAAGATTCAGCACTATGCCGTCACTTGTAAGCTGTCCAACTGAGTGCTGGTGAGAATTCAAAAGTGCAGGTAGAGTGAGTACATTTTGGTCATTTATTTTTGTACGGCATTTTTACCCTCTATAGATCCATAAAAAATAATAAGAAAGCGCGTAGTGCCGTAAAAAAATAGTGCGCCACAAAGTCGGTACATTTTTTGGATTTTTTGACAATTTCAAGGGTAATTTGGTCATTTTATTATGTACGGCATCAGTTTCATACTGTTTCAATACAGCTTCTTATCCATTATTCCGCAACGCCGTGCAAAAATCATGCCACAAAGGAGAAAATCGAGGGTTGCAACCCCCTCTCTTTCCGTGGTCCGGGGGGTGATTTGAAACAACATGAAATTAATTCATTTTGAAAGTATTTCATGCATAGATAATATTTTTTTACATGCCGTACATTATCGTTGGTCCAAAGGTTTGTAGGTGAAAAAAACTGAAAGAAAAATCCATAGAACGAAAAGTAAGAAAAATCCATATAACGAAATGTAAGGTGAAATTCATGACGATAATTTTTTATACGGCATTTAGAAAGTTTATTTGTACTTTATGCAATAATTTATAAGAAGGTAATGCCGTACAAATCTGAAAGTTCATAATGATAAAAAAGTAATAAAAATATTAAATAAATATAATTTACATATTGCTTACGGTGCGACGTTCTGTTACAACGTTTAGCATTTGTAGGTATATATCTACACCTGCCTCTACTATACTGTGTGCTAAGTAGTGGGTCATAACGTATTTATTCGGATGTACTCGGCTTGGACTCGAGTAAGGTGTTCGTTTTCTGTTTGTGTGTCCTGTTCTTTCTACAGTTGTGAGAGACGGACGCTCCGGTCTAACGTTTCGGAGTCGATGGATTCTCAATGACGGTCGGTACGATTTCGACTGATTCCACGGTGAGGAATGCCCCCAAAAAGTCAGTAAAACGGAACCGGATGAGGAATCAGACGAAGAAATTGATGACGTCATTGGTAAATAAATAAATCTTTACATCTTTAATCTGTACGTATTTGATTTTGACAAAAACTCATTCATGTTTCAGAAAATGATAGAGAAGATAATTCGGACGTCGATGAAGACATTGATTCCGATAACAACTCAGCGGCTGATTCTGATACTGAATAATTCGAATAAAAACCTTATTTTGTATCATTATCTTTAAATATATGGAATTTTTCTAAGAAATAGTTGTTTTATTTATTCACATCATTACAATGAAACATGGTAGCGTCATTTTCATCAGCCTAAAAGATATGGTCTGCATTAAAATGTACGACATCATTTTTTCCTAATTTATTCATTTTAATACTATTTGAAACAAGCGAAACATATAGAAAATTTCAATACTTTATTAATCTATGAGTATTTAAACTTTTGCAAAAACTAAAAAATTTCATATTTTGTATTTCTCTATAATTTTTTTTAGAACAGTTTCTTGTGAACGGCAATACTATATAACGATGGTTTTTTACAATATCATGTTAAAAAAAAAGTTGCCGTACAGAGTCCAATGATTTTACAGCTTTATAAATTGAGTATACCATGAGATGAAGATAATTATTAATATACATTCGAATGAGCATACATTTTTTGACTGCATTATTTTCAATAGTACTTTTGAGTGCTACTTAATGTTTTGAAACCGTAGCCGTACTTTTTCAAATCACCCCCTGGACCACGGAAAGAGAGGGGGTTGCAACCCTCGATTTTTTCCCCTTGTCGCATGATTTTTGCACGGCGTTGCGGAATAATGGATTAGAAGCTGTATTGAAACGGTATGAAACTGATGCCGTACATGATGAAATGACCAAATTACCCTTGAAATTGTCAAAAAATCCAAAAAATTTACCGACTTTGTGGCGCACCATTTTTTTTACGGCACTACGCGCTTTCTTATTATTTTTAATGGATCTATAGAGGGTAAAGATGCCGTACAAATATATATGACCATAATGTACTCACTCTACCTGCACTTTTGATTCTCACCAGCACTCAGTTGAACAGCTTACAAGTGACGGCATAGTGCTGAATCTTATTATTTTATGCTCTTATATCGTTCTATATACGTCACCTGGTGGTTCATATGACCCATCCATTTTTTGGATGGGCCTGTAGTCTATAGATCAATTGCAATTTTTTGCCAAGCACGAGTAGCTATAGAATCTTGGTAGAATGTTTCTTTCATATTTGTTCGATTCTCCACACAATTAGGGCAGTTACGAATCATAGTTTCAATTTCTGATGATAAACCTATCCACCAAACTGTCAGTTTTGCACGGACTCTACATTTTACAATTCCCTGATGTCCAGCATCATTGAATTTTAAAACTTCCTCTTGCAATGAGCATGGTATTATAAGCCTACTTCCTTTGAGCAAAAATCCTTCATCAAATGAAATATCATTTCGATATTGATATAAAATATTCTGGCGCACAAAATATTCCGAATGGTAAGTGCGTGAACATGTACCTACCGAAAGGGGTTATGAATGTAGTTAAATGTTGTGATTCCTTTCTCAGCGAGATTTGATAAAACCCTGAACACGCATCAAGCTTTGAAAAGAATTTAGAACCACTTAGCTTAGAAAGAGTTACTTCCAGCTTATTGACTGGAAAATAAGCTCTCAGAATACTTTTATTCAGTTGAGTGTAATCACAACATAATCTTACATTATCCCCTTTCGGGACAACTACAATAGGAGCAACCCAAGGTGTCGGAACTTCAACAGGTATTATGATTTTCAGACTCAATAAGCGATCAATTTCATCTTTCAATTCATTGAGCAAAGGTAACGGAACAATTCTAGGTACCGTTTGTATAAACGGTTGGATATTTTCTTTCAACTTTATTTCGATTTCCTCTGAAAACTCCTATATCATTGAAAATCCTAGGAAATTCATGCTGTATATCAACAGAAGACATTAAATTGGAATTATTTATATGACTTATGACAGACTGCTTTTGAAAAGTCAGAACTCCTAAATTAATTATACCAGGCATACCAAGAATTGGTATCTTCAGATCTTTTATAACATATACTACTGAGAGAAATGAATTTTGTTTGTATTGTAGTTGCAGTTTGACTTTGCCAATAACATTCAACACCCTGCCATCGGGATCTGAAATAGAATCATCACATTTTTCTATCAAATTTGAAGACATTCTTTGAAACAGAGATGAGGGTAAACACACGATATCGGCTTCTGTATCAACTAAAAATAATATTGGAGAAATGTTTGGATAGTCAATGACATTCAATTCAACATACCATTTATCATTTTTGAATAAATTTTGATGAAGTGTACCCAAAAAATATTCTTAAATATGATGTGCTTCCTCTTTGATATCTCCTTCACGAATATTGATATTCTTGACTTGCATCTTTTCTTTCTGACGACAGACCTTGCTCCAGTGGCCAATTCTTGAACATAGATTACACTTCGCATTTCTTGCCGGACATGTTTCTCGTAGATGACGTTCCAATCCACAAAACCAACAGGTAGAGCTTTCTGATTTTATAGCCTCTTTTGACGATCCTCGTTTGTTGTTATATCCATGAGTGTCTTTCTTATTATCGTCTCTTAGTATTACATTCAAGACGTCACTGTCACTAATATTGAGTCTTTGGTTCTGATGTTAAATCAAATTCTGCTGGGATTGCATTTCAGCTCTACGGACTATTTGCTGCTTCTTCCAGTTTCAAATCTGATTTCATTTGTAGCTGCTCACTGGTTCTCATATCTAAAATACCAATAACAATTCTGTCTCGAATCAATTCATCTTTCAATGATCCATGTTCACGATGTTCAGCCAATGTATGCAATGACATTATAAAACTATCCGCTGATTCGCCTTGTTGCTGTGTTCTGGAATTTAATTTGTATCTTTCGAAAATTATGTTTCTTTTTGGATTGAAATATTTATCGAAAGCGTTCAACATTTCATTATACGTTGTAGGAATTGTTGAATACTGGAGTAATATATCTTCACTTTGTTCGTCCATTAGATATAAGAAAATATTGATCTTCTCTTCATCTTCCTTCACTGATAATCCTGATACAACTAAATACCGCTCGAATCTTTTCTTCCATTGACGCCAATTCGATGGAGAATTGAAGGTAAATTTGTCTGGGCATGACACATTCAAATTCTGATTATAGCCAGAATTGTTAGTACTTCCAGTTGTATTTTCCATAGTCTTAATGTTTTACCGCTGCCACCATGTTGAGTAATTAATACAATTCAATGAATATACTTTGAGACGTTAGTTTTATTTCAAGAACCCTTTGACATCTGTCTATCAAGATAACATCTGAAGTTCCAGGCTCACTTCATAATAACAACATCGATTTACAGATTGATGTTAATCAATAACTATCCTAACACATCACAAATCATATCTTATATGTTCAAATTTGAAAATGTACTCAAAATCATTGGAATGTACTCGCTTACCCAATTCGTGCAATATGTACCCAAAAAGAACAATTTTACCCAAAACGGCAACCCTGCTTACAGTAATTGGTCCCACATCCGGTTGCGCACTGGTCTGACCTGACAGTATAATTCGTATGGCTGTTTGTCCCACACTGCGCAATACGTCAGATGAAATGCCAAGCTGTACATGTGTACATGTTAGAAAAATCGAAAACGTAAACAAGGCCGTGTTCCGTTTCCCAGTTTGGTTAACCAAAGTGGTTCTTTCTCTCGCCCTTGAATGGCCCCTGCCAATATGATAGAGAGAGAGGTAAAACCAGTCTGGTTTACCAGACAGGGAAACGGAACACTGCCCAAGAAACATTTGATATTTGATGTCATTGAAGTATATTACGTCAATGTTTGACCTTGGCAGACAACTATCAATAGACAACTTTAGTTCGTCAATCGCCACCAGATCGCGTATCGCTCAGCTTGAAATCCCGATTGAATTACGGTTGAATTTTGTGCTGGGCTCCGTTGCCAGGTGTACTAGAAATGACTTCATTGGCTACTAAATTCAAAGCTTCGATACTAAACTGCTTCTATATCATCAAAACGCGGTAAATTCAAAATGAGGGAAATTCGAAAAACTGATGTAACAATTTAAAATGAGGGAAATTCAAAAAGCTGATGTAATATTTTTTTAATGAATATACAAACACAACACGGAAATCTCTAAGACATAAAAACATTCTTGGAAAATAGAAATGAAGATACTCAGACACTCATTTCAGAACTCGCCTATGATAACACGGCATCATTGATAGAATTAATGGAATTTATTGTTGGATTTCAGAACTTGCCAGTTTAATTATTATGTGCTGTCACTCCTGTCAGTCGAGACACTTGCCACTCTTTCTATGAATACGCCGAAACGAAGCGTCAAAAAACGAGAGTAAAACACAGAACATAGAACACAGAGTGGGATGCGTTCGGTTAAGCTACTACAGTTGTACGTTTACGTTTGAAGTCCCTTTCTCATCCTCACATTCCTTGGAAAAGCACATATCTGACTGAATGACAATGACAGAATGATGCATATTGGCATATTGTATGGGAATACTAGATTTCCATTGAGAATACTAGGCTACTAAAAGGAATCGAAAAGTACTAAATTTAGTAGGATTATACTAAAAATCCCAACCCTTGAATTCCAGAACTCGCCACAAGACCGATACGCTCTCTGGTGGAAATTTCAAGCAATGTTAAAGTATTGACTATGGTTTACTATGAAAATGGTGCTTATTAGTAGAAGTCTTGATCAAATTGTTGCTCCAATATTATTTTAAAATTTTGGAAAATATTCAAAATTATTACTAATGTTTATCAAGCACATGTCATGGTTGACTTCCACATAAGAAGTGTGAAAACACTAACAACTGTAATAGTCGCTCACAAAATTTTACGGTTTGTAAGTTTCAATCAACATCAGAGTCATAACCTTCATTAGTCCTAGTTGTCAAAGTTGTGCAGATTAGTTGGAGGTTTCCTGAATGTAGCGCTGCGATCCCAATTTAAAATCTCAATTGAAATAAATCCATCACTATATTGGGTTTTGTCTATAATGTCGTTAAGTACAACGACATGTATTCTGGAAAGCTCGAAGCAGATGGCCTTTGATGAGATAGAGGTCATGACAGACGCCATCTCGTAAAATAAATTCTTTAATTCAATACCAAAGTGAGAAACTTTGTATTTATTGATGCTTTGATGGTTAGCCATCATCTTCCACAGATGATAGAGTATACTAGTATACGGTCGTCCAATGCCACGCCATTGTAGTTAAGTTTGTATGCTGGGTTCACAGCAAAACAGTTGAAGCATTTTGGAAAAGTAACGCCGCACCATAGAAAGTAAACTACAATGACGTGGCTTTAGACGACCGTATACTCTACTATCCGTGATCATCTTCTCTCATTATTACTCTTCCACATCTTTCCAAATGTAGACTAACTATAAATGTCATGCGCAGTTTATTTTGGTTTATTAGGTTTGTCGGACCCACAGAACAGATAGAACTCCCAAAGTTCTATGCTTCAACCCGAGATCTGATTGAATGCTATTGGATAAAAGCTGAAATTGGGAACATCTCGTTGCATCCACATTTCGTAACACCCACACTCTCCGAACAAACCCGAATGATGCGCTGTTGTTATCATCATCAAGCCGTCCTTGTGGTCGATAGACCCACAATGAATGTGTTAGGATTCAGGTTAGGTTAGTTACGTTTGATTAGGTTGAGCTTATGAAAAATTGTAGAATATTCGGTGAATTTTGCAACAGGCATCATTTGGGTATGTTCGGAGACTGGGTGTTACGAAATGTAGGTGCAACGCAATAGGCAAGTTCTGAAATTCAACGGTAAATTCCATCAGTTCTATCACTGATGCTCCCCGCTCTGTTTGTGACGAACCACAAACAGAGAGAAAGGCATCAGTGATAGAACCGATGGAAGTTACTGTTGAATTTCAGAACTCGCCTAATGTGTCAATAGGTCCACAATGAATGTTTCGGAAAATTTCAGAGTATTTGGCAACAGCGCATGGTTCGGGTATGTTCGGAGAGTGTGAGTGTGGCTGTTACGAAACCTGGGGATAACGTCATGTAGGTGTTTCGAAAAGTGGGTATACCGCAGGAATCTATTCCTTTTCGTCCATGGTCACAGAACACGCTTTTGTGTTCAGTGACCACACGGAACACGGAAAACATTACCATATTTTGTCGCCTGTGTCCTGCGTGCAACCACAGCATATATAACAAACAGCACGGACAGTCCTTGGGCGGGAAAAGAACGCGCATGTACTTCGCGTCGCTATGTCGGCCATATTGAAAAGCAGTGGACCCACAGACCATATACCCTATAGACGGTTCACGGTAATGCTAAACAACAGAGACTGAAAGAAGCGCCATCTGAAGATTCGTATCGGTACCATTCTGTTTTGACGCGGGATATTCAAATGTTGTATATAATATTCGGAGTATTCATATTAAATTTTTTTTGGAAATTTCAGCATATTGTTTAGAGTCTCAAACTACACTTCATATTGAGTGTTGTGTGGAGTTTAAACAATACACAGAATTCCAAAAACAATGTAAAAATTATAGTTAGAACAGATTCTTAACCACTGCTTCATGTTGCAGGGCATTAAGCAATGAGGTATTAAAAAAAGAGCTCAATTATCATAGATTTTTTATTCAGAACATTTTGTCATTAAACATTTTGTGTGACTATATGTTTAGGTTGAATTCTTTTTCTTTATTCTGTTCAAGCGAATTTTATTAGCTTGTAATTTAATTTTATTTGTACCTTTATACAGTTTCGATTTCCCTTGTATGATTTGATTAACACGCTTGCACCAATTATGTGTGAGAGTTCTTATAGTGAATTTCTAACCTTGTCTCTTATTGTATTTTCAATTTCGCGAAGTAAATGTTTGGAATATGGTTGTTTATCTAAACAATAGTTTATCACTTGGACAATATCATAAAAAGAAGTGAGAAATGATAACGATGGGTAACACAATCTTCTAGCGAAAGATCCACCATATTCTCTAAACGAAATTAACAAATTTTGGTGTGAATGATAATTCATTGAGAACATACAATTCCTACAAACTGAACATGAAACAGTTTTCTCGATTTTTTTCCAGAATATAACCAACTACATAATTTGTGGCCAATTCATGTAACTTATGTGACAAAGTTTGTTCAGATTCGGCTAATTTTGCACATTCCGCAATATCAGACACACCGATGGCTATTGTTCTGTTATCTTGATTCACAAAAAGTTTCTTAATTGAAATAAACATATTTTCACATTTGTCATCCTCACAATTAAAAGAATTTTTGTAAAAAGATAGAGCAGTGTTGAACAGCAGTATTTTAAAATTTCCTACAAATTGGTGTGCAGGAGGATTGACATTTTGTGCTCCAAAGCTCCTTAATTGACCAAAGGCATTTTCCAGGGAATCCTGATTCAACCTTCTTGTTAATAAGTAAGAAAAACCTTCCGATTTCAAAACACCCCAAATTGATTTCATGTTCTTTAAAGTGAAAGACCAGTTTTTCAAACTTGGAGGTCTTGATTGATCTCTAGGTGACCTCCTTTAAAAATGCATCTTGTCCAGAAGGGGCAAAGCTTCTCTATTCCAGAAGTCGGGATGGTCAGATTCATCTGTTAATCCAGCCCGTAAATTTTTTCCACGATCAGGAAGTTTGGTGGAACCATTTACTGAATCAAACAAACGGTCGAAAAAATACAATAATTCAGCAGTATCCTCAACATTTTCCCCACATCTTCGCTGTGTATCTGCAAAAAAAATAAGGTTTAATAACATACGCATCATGTTGGATACTAATAATGCTAACTACTTGTATGCATACAATTAGTCTGTACCTTTTCTATTCAGAAGCTAACATACAGACAACATACAAAGGTATATTTTTTGTGAAAACTTCAAAGGGTGACATATTTTGATGGAAATGACATTTGTATATCACTACTTCCAAGGCGAGTTCTGAAATTCAACAGTAACATGAACAGAGAGAGAGGCATAAGTGATAGAACTGATGGAAATTACTGTTGAATTTCAGAACTCGCCTGTAAATTAAATGGTACGGTTGGATTTCAGTTTGAAACACAAAATGGCGGAAAATACACCCATAATCATAATTTACTTACCAAGTTGACTTACTTAACGAAGTGTTGCAGCCAACCTTTGGCTAAATATTTGGGCAGCATGCTTCACCTTCATCTTCTTCAATTTATTTTCATAAATATGCTCATCAGTTAAGTGTGGTAGAACCTTCAAGCCATCAACTGCTCCATTATCATTCTCATAAAGTAGTTCAATATGTTTCCATCTTGCTATTTTGTTAATATTACCTTTGGTGTAACACAAGTCTTTCTTTATTAAATTGTTTCGAAGTCCTTTCAGTAAATGTGGAGGGTCGAAAATGGGATACATTTTTGAGTTCCCAACTTCGAAAGAACCATATCGATAACTGTCTATGCTTCCAGATCTATGATATTTTTCTTCTGTTTCTTGAATTAAATTATTTATAACACTTGAATTATTTTGATCGCATATAACAGTTATTGGCTTAAGGCCTATGTTTATAAGCTTTTGTATTATTACTACTAATAAGTGTTTTATTTGTAGAGTTGATGCACCACCATTACTTGAAAAATGGTATGATATAGGCGCTTTCCACTGTGTTTTCAATCCCCTAACCATAAATACTAGTACATGGTTAGCTAAAGAATGTCCCCTATTTTCTTCTATGTCTTCAAATCCTTCTATGAATTCCATCAAATAAAATGGCTATATATTTTTCAGAAGAATCCTTGTCAGCTATCAACTCTTGTAATGAATCAAAAAGTACATCATTTATACCTGGTCCCCCCACAATTTCTGCTAGAAGCCTGGTCAGTTTAGATTTACTGGGTAAAGTGAAAATTTTTGAAAGAACTGAGTAAGACTTAACGCTTTGTTTGTATAGGATCAAAGCCAACAACTTTTCATCAAGTGTAAACCGTCTAAGTTTTTTTGATTTTTTGGATTCCCGCAGCTGACATTGAATTAGTATAGATGCCATTCTGTTCAACTTGGCAACATTTTCTTCGAGGTAATGAGCTGTTTTGAATTGTTCAGCATCGGACAATCTACGCTGGAATGATTTTTTCTTGTTTCTTTCCATGGTATACTTTTTACGCAATCGTTGCATTGCTCCATACATTTTTTTTTCTTTTTTGGTGTCATTGAATGCTTTGCAATCCCGGTTGATTTCAGTAACTGATATGGTGACAATAGTGCACTGCCTGCATTACCTAAAAAAGAGATGAAATTTTATTAATCCAAAAATAATGTTTTGATACTGATGTTATAATAAAACTACATAAAAATGATTATATTGAGGTGAAAAAGGTGCACTACGCCTATGCGCTAATTTGATAGCAAGAGCTATTATCCAATGAACTCAGATTTCACGCACCAATATTTGCCAATATGAAATAGTATTACTCTATTGGCAAATTGTTTTGAAAGAACTCTTGCAATTTTTGACAGAACTCATGTATATTCATCCTTTAATATGTAGGGTGTTGGAAAAAGAGAGTAATACACTGACTCTGCACGAGTTCTATCAAAAAAAATTGACATATGTCTGTATGTTTATATTCATTACCTTCAATACTGTGAGATTCGTTCAGTTCTGGAATCTCAATGACTAACTCATTAAATGGAGTACTTCCTTGAGCAGAACTATTTGAAGTCTTAGATGTGGATGGAGTATCATATACATCATTTGAGCCTGTTGAACCTATAAGAGAGTCTGATTCATTTAGGTTTCACGAATGAAGTTTTTTACTCACCTGGAAGATTCAGAGTTGGAACAGCATTCCCAAATAACTTGCGAGACCAAGCAGAAATGTATTTTGCCTCAAAATGATAATCACACAGCCTTCTTGAACCGTAAACTGCTTTTGGGTCCATTTCCATCAGTTCCAAGTTATTAATTACCAGTATCCATTTCTTGAACCTTTTTATATCTTTATTTGGATTAGGGAACATATGTCTCACTTTAGATATACTTTCGCAATAAGGAACGCAACATTTGTTGTGGTAAACCATTGTAAAACAATCAAAATAACGAAATAAATAATCACTATCACTATAGTACACAGTCAAACAGCAGACAACAAACACATGAGTCACATGATACATGACTACATGACCATCTTTTATATATTACGCACATGTTCTTCTTCTTATTCTTCTTCTTATTTTTGATATACATCACAAACCATCAAAAATATGTGGTTTCGTGACATAGAACCAAAGAACAAATTTACAGTGCCATCTCAAGATTCGTATCGGTACTAAAAAAGGGGTTCAAGGTGAAGTAACCTACGTGAACCGTCTATAGGGTATATGGTCTATGAGTGGACCTGTCATATTGTCATTTCTTTATCACTGCTTTCGATTAGACAGTTTCCTGCTCCAGGACTCTCGAGCTTCACTATTGGTGGAATTTGCCACTTGTCATTCTCCAGCCAATGGTAAAGCTGAAATTAAAAGCCCTGGAGCAACGCAACTATAAAACGAAAGCTGCAATTTGTATTTGTTGTGAAATTCCACGCTGTTTGATCAAGTTTCATTTTGGTATCAAATTGTGTTTTGCTTCATTTCGTGATTGTTTTATTATTATTACAATGGATAAACAGTAAAAAAAATGGTCATGTTTGTGCTGTAGTGAACTCTAGAAGCAGCAGGTTAAAGACGGCCGGAAAAATGCTACTTTCTCAAAGAAAAAGCGTCCGGGAAGTGGGTACGGTTGCCGAAAAAATAGTGTACGCAACACGACCGAAAATAGTTTTTTTGGGCTCGCAGACTTCCAGGACTCGCCTACGGCTCGTCCTAGAATTTTGTCTACTCGTCCAAAAAAAAACAGTATTTTTCGGACTCGTTACGTAAATTACTATTCCGTAAAGTGATCCCCACATTTTGTGCCAGTCAAATTTAATTCTGAATAGGTACTTGGCTATCACTTCTTATATTATTTAAGAGAATTACAAATAGTATCATATCCATATATTATTCATTATGGTGAACAAAATGGCAACAATCAAATGACGAACCTAATTTTATTAGTTGAGGTCATTTGAAAACAAGTTCAATTTCATGAATTATGACAAGATAACATTTCTAATACGCCTCTGTTATAGATACCATCTCTCAAGTCTGGCCTTGAGCAATCCGCTTTCCGCGTCTTAATACTTTTTGATATCAAAGGCGGCATCCCAGAGTGTCCGTGCTGATTGCTGATTTTAGGTATGCTGTGGTGCAACACAGCTTCATTGCGTCCCGCTTTCCCGCTAAAGTTATAGATGACCGTTGAACCAATAATGTCTCGTTCGTTTGATCGAAGCAAAGCTAGTTATTGATTTTTCAATATTGATCATCGATTACTATGTATTATCTGGTCCAGTTCATTGAAGATAAAATACTTGAAGTATGTCATCGTAGAAACATAAGGCACCGCAAGAACTTTTGCACCGCTAAATGGCAAATCGATAGAAAATTTTATCCTGCTAAGATTTTAACTCTAGGAGATCCGTTGATTTTAACGGACTTGTGTAAAAATTCAAATGAAGGCTTTCCAAAAGTTTTGCTAAGCGCTATTGATAAGAGAATGTGTGAATAATGGCTTCGGTCACCAGATGATATTTGTAAGAAACATCAGAAAAATGCAGATAATGTTCCACCTGATTTTATAGTGCGCAATCTTTTGGAATATGATAAGCCAAAACATAGGATAATAACAAATGATGATATCTTGGGCCAATATATAGCATGTGAAAAGTGTCCTGCCTTAATAAAAGAAGCTGAGTTTTCCAGCCATGATTTTGCCCACAATCAACAAGGTATGTTGAAATGATCACCTTCGAGAAATGAGCTTGGATAAAAATCTAATTGTTTTTTATCTTTGCTAGATATTTCCAGTGAAATGCACGAATAATCCCTTTCCTTATGCTTCATTTGTGGAAAATTGGTACTAAATTTGAGTTGTCATCTATCTGAAGCCCATGAGTTACAAGATATACAGCCAGGTAACATCAATTTCTTTTATTGAAAAGAAAAGCATGTGAGGATTTCCCAGTTATGAAAGGACAATTGCTTCATGAATTACATCCCAAGGTGGTAATCTGATGAGTTGCAGATAAAAATGAATGGACATATATGTACTTAGGCTCATGCCCAAGTTAATCGCTGAAACTTTGTACTCACCATTATTTTCTTCAACGAAAAGTGTTGATCATTCACAATTTTTATTTACAGAATCCCATTCCATTCCTGATATTGTTTCTAATACAAAAATGTTTTAATATATCTGATCATTATGGTTTTGTAATTGAAAATTTTTTATGTTAAATATATAGAGACCAGCCTCCACCCTGTAGAGAAAAACTGGGGAAAATTTTACTTTATGGGATACTCACGGATTTTCGCGATTTGTTTGTTTGTTAGAACTTGAATATTTTGGCCGCCTGAACAAGAAATTCGAAGGAAATTTTGGTTGAATTCTGTTAATCAAGCTGAGATGAAAAAAAAGAGTTTTGCGGGATTTTACATATTTCGACCTCGTGAACAAAAAATTCCAATGAAATTTTCGGCGCCCTCAATTGGTTTCGGAGAAAAGTGGAATTTTCTAGTACACGTTTCTGCGGCGGAATACACCCCTTAATTATCTGTTTTTCACATTTTTTCAATTGAAAACACTGCTTTCCATGAAAAAATGGGCCTTTTATTTAGCATTTTGGAAAACAACAGATCCCGGCCCTTGACTAATATTCCTGTGCCGGTATCTGTTCACTCAGTTGTCATATTATGCCGAATTTTCTATGTTTTTGTTGTTGAAGAAGAAGGCATTTTATGTTGAAAAAGTAGTGTTTTCGATTGAAACAATGTGTGGAACGGATGATCGAGGTTGTGTACTTGTGTACATTGTGGTGATGAAGAAGAAGGCATTTCGATTCGATTGATTTTTGTTGTTTTTCAAAAACAATTTCACAAACAAACAGAAAGAAGTAAAATACGAAACGCCATTCCTGCTGCTATTGCGCAACACTGCAAACCAAGCTTGCCAGGCATCTCGAGACCAAACATTTGAATGTACCTGAAGTGGCAGAAGCTGTGGGAAAACCTAAAGGTATTTCAATCACTTCTCCGTAAAAGTAAATTGTTACTTCAAAGAAATAGTATGCTATAACCAAAGCTGGATGACATAGTTGGATGATGATAATTGCTATGAAACCAAGTGCCAAATTGATATTGCCTGATATTCATACATAATATGAAATTAGTTTACCAATTCATCAACATCTGTACAGTAAACGTCCAAGCTAAGTAGGGACAAAACAACTGTTTCATCATGTTGAACGATCTGTGTTATGTTATCCCTTACACAAACTCAGCAATACGTCTTAGTTGAATTTCGATTAGTGTCATCCAGTTCTAGCTCATTATTAACCAAAAAATAAATAGAGGGGATTCAAGTTTATATTTCACCAGTTTTTGGGCTCACATTTTCCGTATTGAATTGTTGATTGAATGTAGTATTTGAAATTTTAAAACAAAAAAATTTGGGTAACATTTGACTGCAATTTTCAAACTTCCAGCTTTTCTGTTATTTGGGATTTTTTGACATTCCGCATGATGCTGTATCATATTTTATATTTTCTCCGTTGTGCCACCTTATCACTTTTATAGTTCAATTGGAGTGTTTGATTTATCTAAAATATTTCATATATTCTTTTGATTTGTTAATGATAATGGAAGTGGTTTTGACCCATTTCTAATGGAAAAAGTAACTCACATTTTTCCAATATTTTTGGTGCCAAAGTTGATATTAACTTGAATCTTTGTTATTTTGGGATGCAAAGAGAGGATTTTTTTTTTGAACATACAGAAAAATGGTGACTATATGTTCAATGTTGAAAACCAACAATTTCTTTGAGAAGGTCACATAAAGAAAATTCTCAGCCATGTCCCTATTGCAGAGGATTATTTTCTGCTGCAAACCTCAGGAACCATGTAAGACTGTTTTGCCCATTTGGAAAAAAAGAGGCCAACTTACAGGTGATGAGTAGAAGTATGAATATGGAAATTCATGAATAAGCATCAGATGTGTTGAAAACAGAAATATTACCCAGAATGATTAACGATCACATTTCATCAGCTGCTGCTTTCGATGAACTAGTCATCGAGTATGGTAATTTTATGGCTATGAAATATAGTTCATCTAAACATCACCATCAGATGATTCGAAATAAAAAAAAGCATATTTCCAGAGTTTTTCTTGAAATGAAGAAAGTTAACCCCACTGTTATCAATGTAACGTCAATCTTTGACCCTTCTCGCTATGATACATTTATTGCAGCAATTCATAAGATGGCAGGTTTTACTGGTGGCCAGTATGATATACCCAGTTTGGGACCTTCAACTGTCACCTTATTCACCCACCTAGAAAACTTTCTAATAGCAGAATCAATAAAAAGAAAAGATGAATATCTGGAAAAAATGTGGAGAGGTTTTTAAAACTATTAACTACCACTTCGAATGCTTCAACCTATAAAACGGCTAATGATACAAGAACCCAAAATCAACGAACAATTAAAATTGTTTTACCCAAGAAAGAAAATGTCAAGAAGTTCAATGATTTGGTGGATTCTGAATTGAAGGAATGTTTGAGGGAGTTGGAACAACATTTTGCTAAATCACTCTGGGCTGATCTCAATAAAATTGTCATTATAAAATTGATGACTTTCAACCGCAAAAGACCGGAGGATGTCGAAAAAACACGGCTGGTAGAATATCAAAATTTACAGACTCCAGACAACGAAGAACTGAGTGAACTAGGATGTGAAGATAAAAAATTGGCCCGAAGCTATGGGCGTTATATAACTAGGGAAAAATTAAATTCACCGGCTGCAGTCTTTGTATCAAACATTGAAATGAAAGCGATTAAGGTTCTGTACTTATTTGCCACACCAAAAGGAACTGCCGAACCATTCCTGAAAGCAGCGAAGGCATTGTCAGATTGTAATGCTAATAATTTGCAGAATAAAAATATCACTGGTACAAAACTGCGAACACACCTGGCAAGTGAAACAAGTAATATGGACAGAAGTAAGCAAGGTGACAAAAGTGATTTTATCTACACCCGTACTCTAATGATACACTTATATGCCCACAACCCGTTTTATAATGAAATCCATTACGATACCGATTTTTCATTACGATACAGATTTTCAACCAATAGAAACCCATAATTTTTCTATCAAGCATGATGTGCAAGCTTTGCATTTTGTCGTTTGTCAAGTCAAAATCAGTAGGTATTGAATTTTTGAAGAATTTAGTCAATTTTCGATAATCGTATGAAAATGTCTTATAGCAGGGATATAGAACAATTACCAGCGACCCTAAACAGATGTCTCAGACAAGAAAAAAATACAATCGAAACGATTATATTTTTCATTTGACAAATGCAAGACAAATGTTTTTATTTTCAACAAATTTATTTGAGCTCCCATGTCCGAGTGGTCAAAGGAGCCGCCAGTGAATAGTTACGTCCGGGTTCAATTCCTGGCGTCGACATTTTTTTTTTTTTTTTCATTTTTCCTTATTTTCATTTCTCATTGTTGTATTTTCCGTGGTTATACCATTAATTATAATTTTGAAGAATTTTTCAGAGAAATACGATTGATTACCTACTATTATTGTGTTCAATATAAGTACCTAATAATATAATATTTTTAGTTTTTCATTATTTATTGGGTGTAGATAAAATAGCGTATGCAACTCTCATGTAATGGTTATTAATACACTCGCATAAACCATACGAAACTCACCTTCGGCTCGTTTCGTATCCCGGTTTATGCTCATGTATTAATAACCATCATTACACGATCGTTGCATAATATACTATTATGGGCCAAGGAATAGACACACAACAAAATTCACAAGTAAAATCCAGTATTACAAGACATTCTTCAAAAAGGTAAAGTTTTGAGAAATGTATCAGGGCAGAGGCAAAATGACGTTGATGAAGGGAAATATATTACAACTGAATTGACCAACTGTGAAAATATTAGAATCTCTTCAAATACATGCGATACTGAAATGGCAGAAGAAAATGATAGTTTCATGGTGACAGATAGTGAAAATAGTCAAATCACTTCAAGTACTCATAATGATGTACGGGAAGTGGAAAATAAAATGTTTTCAGAAAACAATTATGAAAATGTTCTATTAACTTCGAGTAATTGTGATGAAGATATAGAGGAATATCACAAGCATCCTGTTTTGGATCTAACTACTGAAGCAAGGACATGTACTTTACAAGGAAATGAAGAATGCAGTGAATTGAGTGATGATTCAGATTACGTGCCAGAGTTATCAACTATAGAAGAAGATAAAGATCATTTTGCCACAATGTCAAGTTTAACAAGAAAAAAAAATGAGTACTCCAGTCTTTAGTGGTAGAAAACGTCCCAGAAAAACTTGGACAACCCCTGAAAGACATGCCATCAGAGAAACGTTCAAACAATATTTCGATAACGAAGATTTGGGTATTCCTTCTTTAAGTACTTGTCAAGAATTTGTACAAGGCAAAACAGAATTAGAGAACAGATCAGTCCACCAGATTCGTTCCTGGATTGTATACGAAAGGAAGAGAAGCTCAGAAAGTAAGTTGCTCCATGTGATAATTGAATAATTATTTGTCTGTATTTTTCATATCACTATACTGTGTCATGTAGACATGTATTTTATTGAACAAAAATAGTTTGTTTCAAAGGTCATTGGCAGAAAATAGCTTATGCTTCTATAAGCCGAGTTAGTCATAAAAATAGGCTATCAGATTCTTGATGCTAGGCAAAGGTCATATTTTGCCTAGGCAACATTTTCAAAGATCTGTAATTTGAAGAAAGCTTGGTGTTTGTGTCTGGAGATAAAACAAAATAAGCGGGTTATTTGGAGTGATTCACCTATGTAATATTTTACCTGATTTTTCACTATATGTTATACTTTATATATCTTTTTTCCAGGGTCTAAACAAAATGTATATATGCATGCCGAAAACTCTTCCGAAAATTTTATGAATCGAAAATATATCCATCTTCCATAGAATTACAAGAAGCAATTGATAGTCACCAGAACTTGAGACATACAACTATTGGAAAGTTGAGAAGTCATCTCCAGTATGATTTCAGATACATTCAGAAGAATGAATATAATACAGAATGAGTTAATACTTATTGTCAAACATAAATTATTTTTAAGTATCTTGACATCTCTCTAGTAGAACTCAGTTCTTGTGAATTTTAGTCATGACAGGTTAAGCATGACAGGTTTAGTCATGACAGGTTAAGTGGAAGAGCGCCACTCTTGAAATTGGGCAACTAATTTCAGGAGAGCGAACTTTGCCTTTTGCTCTGCAGGCAGTGGGTTCAAGTATAAATATATTTTTTTTTTGTCTCAGCATCTCTACTGTATGATATTTTTAATTTTTTTCTATTATCGTTTATACACATTAGTACTTACCTTGTTTGTGTGCTAATGTATTTTTCGCCTGCATCAATAAAATCGATATTATTATTATTATATTCTAATAAGTTTATTCGACATTTACAATTGAGTTGAAAGGTTATTACTCCTAGGTGTGATTGGAACCTTTGATGTGAAGTGAGTCCTTCCTTTGAAAAGCTCAATTACCCATAGACGAAACTGAAAATACTTGCATTCGACGCGCATTCCGTGTGCAACAGTAAGTATCATCAAAATACTAAACTTTTCTCCGGAATATACCAACGCGAAATGCATGACGAGTGCAAGTGTTTCTAGTTTGGTGTTTCGGTCATTGAGCTGTTATGAAAGGTTGAGGATGTGATTTTTAGAATGAATTTTGTTTTTCGTTTTATTTCTGTTTTATATCAAAATTACTCGACTTTCCAATCTCTAGCGATATTTTTCAAATAATAAATCGACTTTATTCATCTTCCTATGAATATATGGAAAAAAGTGAAGGAACTAGTCGGGCAAAACCTCCCAAAAAAGAGTTACATGACATATGGTGGAGTCGCAGAGCACATATATCGCGTAGCATACTCCAACCGGTTGGCGAGAGGTTGAAAAGTCGAGTAATTTTCAAATAACACAGTTATAGAACTAAAAACAAGGTTATTTTAAGAAAACAAATAAAATAACAGTTCAAAGAAATACGATACCTACAATAAAAAACTAGGCATCATTAGCGTGGGTGATATGTGTACTAGTTATTAACTCTCTGGTACCTTTCTTCATGTTTCCCCAAAAGTGATGGTCATTCGTTGGCAATCCCACTTTTGGCTTGATGAACTTATTAAATTGTGATGACTTAACCAATTAGATTTTGAGTTTTTTCAAGAACTGAGCTGTGCATATTATAAAAATAAATTTATAGTGAGGAAACAAAAATATAAAAAAAAAACGAAATTTCATATCAGTGTTGTTTTTTATTCCTGAAAATGCGAGTCACCTTCCATAAATCGAAACTTATTGTAAATTTTAAGGGAACCAAATGATTTAATGAAACTTGAGAAACATATATATATATATATATATATATATATATATGTATATATATATCCTTAACGCAGGTTTTGGGGTACTTTTGAGAGAATGTAGGGGAAGTTGCATTCAACAGTGGGGAGAGTACTCGTAATGCACGTTTTGAGGAACATTCAATTGAATTGTCACTGTAGTTATTCATTTCAAACCCTCAGAAGGGATTTTCATGAAGAATAAATTTGATATTTGAAAACAGTATTCACGGTCAATTACAGCACTTCCAATCAATGCTAATTTGAGCA
Source organism: Zygogramma bicolorata (assembly GCA_032362365.1). Lineage (NCBI taxonomy): Eukaryota > Metazoa > Arthropoda > Insecta > Coleoptera > Chrysomelidae > Zygogramma > Zygogramma bicolorata. The sequence goes on from JAVJAQ010002127.1 coordinate 72,240, forward strand.
GTACTGTTCATTCTGAACTCTGACAGTTGCCTACGAGGTCTCCAGTTCCAATCGATAACAACGTCAACACATCCCAAGCACAATGTGCATGATGGGAACAATATGGAAGTTTATGAATTTTTTCGAAGGATGGCTTCTATAAGACTTTGCCTTCAGCCTCAAATCCTGTCAGATTCTTTCTTAAACTTAGTTTTCGATTTCGTGAATTCGGGCCATAGACATTATTCCCAATATTCACGAAATCGATAAGCTAAGTTTGAGAAAGAATCTGACAGAATTTGTGTGCGTTTTCTGTCACTTGAGAGCATTGAACCTAGTTTTCGATTTCGTGAATTTGGGCCTATAACTAATGAGAGAGGGGGCTACAGAGTGAGCAAGATAGAATATTTCAGGTCTAACCTCTAAGCAAATTCCTTCCTCAATCTAGCAGATAAAGAGACGTTGAGAAGGATAGAGTAATTAAGGTCTAGAATTATCATTTTGTCCTTCACAACATCATTTCTATGTCCATACCCTTTCTCTCTCTGTCGTATTTCGTATCGTGTTATATGGAAATAGAGGATTGCCTTGAGGTGAACCGTAAAGTACAGTTCGTTTAGACGGTAGGAAACTGAACTGAACTTCATATGAGTATAGGCAACAGTGCCAAAATTTTGTCGTGAATGTATAGAAAAGTCGGCATGGCTGATCAGGCTGATACCGATATTGCTCTGGACCATGGTTACTATTCAACGCAATGTCCTACGTGAGCGGTAAAATGCGGCCGGCGTGGTCGACGCTGCAATTGCGATGTATGCGGTAAACACGACCAGAGTGTCCTACGTGTGAGCGCATGCTAAAAATACCAGAGCTGACCGGCATAGACTGAAGCAGCAAAGGCGGAAATATCAAATATTTTCACCGGCTTAGCCGCCTCAAAAACGCCTGAGCAGTGCGCATCGCGCGGTAGTTCCAACGGAGGACACGCCGATAACTTCATCGGTTTGATATGACCGCGCCGGCCGCATGTTACCGCTCACGTAGGATACTGCGTACCTAAGTATGTTAATAGAAAATATGTAGTATATCCTCAATGTGGAGTAGATGATTATCAGAAAAAATAAAAATTCGAAGTTGTCCCCACATATATAATTCCAAAACGGAGATTCAAATATATTTTAAATGTTTCGGGCGTCTAAGCGCCCATCCTCAGCTATAGACCCAAAAATCTAAAAAAAAAGGGAATAATTGTTTGACAATGGAAACAAAATGGAGGAAGTTATTCGTACTTACAATGGAATTGTTCAAGAGCAAAAATAATCAACATACTCTAGAAGCTACACTCCTCCAAAAAAGGAAACCATATTTAATGTAATTTCCAAAATTTTGGGGTTGAATCTCCAATTTGAAATTATATATGTGGGAACGACTTCGAATTTTTATTTTATTTGGTATGTTAATAGGTATGTGCAATTGAATCGGAGATAAACTGATTTATCATAGTTAGTTTTGTATTTAGATGGCATCAAACAGAGTATTGAATAGGTTTTGTTTGTAATTTCTCAACTGCAACTGACCGACCAATCCATTCGATTCAATGTTGATCATGACGTCATTAATTTAACAAGAAATTGAACCGCTGTCATTTTAACGTCAACCGCTACCGAAAGCAAACGCCAATCGAGAGCAGCTTTATTTTGCAGCATAACCAAACATAAATGATTTGAATTCACCGCCTTTAACGTTTCGTTTCTCAATCGAGAATGAGAAATTAACTTCGAACTGGCGGATAATCGCACGTTAAAAGGAAAGGTCTCGTTGATCCATTGCTCGCACAAGTTTCGACTTTTGAGGGTTGACGTTTGTCAGCGTCAGCTGGTTAACGGAACGAACAATTCTAGAACAATTTTCAGAACAATTTGACTAATCTTGTTTCTTTTCCTGATTGGGAGCTGACATTTAAATTATTTAACCCTCTAGATCAATGAAAACGGGCCGATTCGAGTCAAATTTGCTGAACGATCCATCAAATCGTCCACTCAACCTTTCTTTTTAGAAATTTAGAATGTATATACATTCGATTATATTTGTCAGTTGACATTTAGTACAAAAGGCGAGTTCTGAAATTCATTTCCATCGGTTCTATCACTGATGCCTCTCTCTCTGTTTTTGACGGACCACAAACAGAGAGAGAGAGAGAGAGAGAGAGAGAGAGAGAGAGAGAGGCATCAGTGATAGAACTGATGGAAGTTGAGGTTAAATTTGAATTTCAGAATCATAATAAAATTATTTTTAAAAGGACCCGAATATTTTGATTTTTCTTTTAAGCAAGTAGGATACTGGACCAATATCAGAAAAAGTTCTTTGAAATAGGTGTGTATTATCAAATGTGAATGAACTGACACATATGGGGTGGAATTGAAAATGTCATAGTCGAGTTAGGTTTGCTGATCTCACTGATATCACATTAAATAGATGTGTACAACCTGTACAGTTAACAAATTTTCTCGAGGGCAGCCTCCAGTATATTGTAACTTATTAATGGTTATACACTTTACACATTAATATCAGATGTAAAATTTAAGGCAAATCCTAATCGAAGCTGTGCCAAGCGCTGACGCTCAGTGCTTCGAGCCTCAAGCACTGAGCACCATTGAAAAGTCCTCCCGAATCTCGAGCACTTAGCACATTCGAAGAGTAAATCGACATACGGAGCACTAGGCACTTTTCAAAAATATGATGCCTGTTATACACTTGAATCACTCTTTGACATGGTTTTGGTATTTTTTGTAGATTAAACACGTGAAATTGAATACTAAACATCAACGAAACAGCATATTGAGTTGAACGCAGTGAAACACACTGATGTGAAAGAACATTCAGGAGCGATCAACTTTCCAACTTGCCCTGTAAATTTTTTTGAATGTTTTTTAAATAAACCAACCTGAAGCAAATCCAGTCTGATATATTATTATTTCCTGAAATCAGAATTATATTTCGAGTCCAGAATTCGTTTATTTAATTTTTAAGTAAACCCTCGATGAATAAAATTTTCTCTCGAAAAGAATTGAGTATCTGGATTTTTTGTTTTTGTTAAATCGTGTTTTTTTGGAAATTATATTCAGAGTCGTCTACATTCACCGTCGCTTTTCAATGCAGCCTTAAAGTATTTTTTAACAGAACTTACCTATCTATACTGCTTACTGCGCGTCTAATACTAATCGAAAAAAAAAACAGCCGATTGCTGATAAAACCAAATCGAAACGCAAAATATGGAAGCGATCAAATTTGAAGAGTTCGTCTTCAGTGGGCGCGTTATGATATCAACCACTTTTTCATGTTTCGACAAGTAGGAAGTATGGAAAGGCTTAGTGCTTAGTAATATTTACGGGATTACTAAGCACTAAGCCTTTTCGTTAAATGTTCGAAGCACTAAGCACTGGTTCAAGAAAGTGCTCGGGAGCACAGTGCTTATGAGAACAAAAGTGCTCAAGTGCCTTCACGAGCACTAAGCACAATGCTTTGGGACAGATCCATGAATTGTCTCTCTGAGAGAGTAATGAAGAGGTTTTCAGGTCTTCTGATAATACGACGTCTGCGCTGCAACTCTTCTAATTGCCTTCTACGACGATTTCTCTTTTTTATTCTAACAACAGACAGCATGCTATAGTCCTTCCAAAGACCAACTATATTGTATAAAAAAATATTATGATTTGCTAACGTGCTTATCTTTCAATGAAAGATTTCTCTCAATTCTCTCTATCTCAACTCAATTTGAAACATTCACGATTATGAATACCATAGCTGAATTTATTGTTATGCATAATTTATTGGTGCTAATGCCAATGACAAAATTTATTTATTCTAATTTTAAAAGATTCCGAGCACATCCGAAACAAGATCGAGTTACCTCGATGAAAAAGTTCAAAATTAAAAATTATATTTGTTAAAGCGCAGGTGCACCAAGTGTTTACATGTCGTTCCTAGGCGATTTGTTCAATTTAGTACAATTTTGGAAGACGTTTCAGTACAAAAAAATATTCTGATGTGAGATCATGTGATATACATGCAGTACAGCTGTACTGAATTCAGTACAATGGAATGGAGTCCGTAGGACGAGTAATTTTTTATGGCAGTTTTTTGAGTTAATTTGCCGGAAGGCAACTAAACTCGAATCATAAATGTCAAGTTTGTAACAGAGAAATGAAACGCAGTGACCTGTTTGAGTGTTCAGCACAGACCGACTTTATTCAGTTGAAGAATGACAGAACATAAGCATTATAAGTAGGTACATTGGCGCTAGATGGCGACACATATCAGTCAAAAATTTTAAATTGATATCAAAACAACACTTATCAATAATTAAAATTTTTTCATCAATCGTAAACAACTCAGAAATTTCTGATGCTTCACAGAACTCAAGCTTTTTGTTAGTAAATCTGCTGGCATATCCCGTGTAGCCAAATATTCAATTGATAATAAATCCTTTTTTATAACATCTTTTATATAATGATACCTTATATCTATGTGCTTAGTTCTCCTATGGCATATAGGATTTGCAATTAACTTTTGAGCACTTTGACTATCATTATAAATTGTAATTTTACAAAAATAATCAGTTAATTCAAAATATAATTTTTGTAAGTAAACTGCTTCTTTGCTAGATTCAGACAAAGCTATATATTCTGCTTCGGTGCTAGAGAGGGCAATTGACTTCTGTTTCTTACTCTCCCAACAGATACCAGCTCCTGAAAGAGTGAATATAAAACCTGTTTATGACTTCTTATTCTTATTTCCACCCCAATCATAATAACCTTCAAGGTCCTTGTTATCTTTATGGAATGTTAAACAAAAATATTTAGTTCCCTGTAAATATTGTAGGACTCTTTTAGCATGAATCCAATGACTGGAGTTATAAGCATGAGTTAAATTGACTCAAAAAAACTGACTGTATAACATAAATCAGGTCTAGTTAGAACTAACAGGGACATTAAACTACCTATTAGTTCTTGATAAGGATATTTACTTTTACAAACTGAACTATCATCAAAATTTACCTTGACTTCCATAGGAGTTTTCATAGTTTTACAATCCTTCATACCAAACTTATCCAAAATCTGATACATAATTTTTCTGGCTCAGCTGTATGATACCATTTGATTTATCTCTAAAAATTTGCATTCCCAAACAATATTTAGCTTTACTAAATGCTTTATCTTGAACTCAGAACTTGAAGAATTTTTCAAACTTTCAGTTGCATTCCAGTTACATTCATATCGTTTGAGAAAATAAAGAAATCATCAACGTAGAGTGCTATGATTACTAAAGAACTTCCAGTTTTTTTAATATAAACACATGGCTCATGAATAGATTGCTTGTAACCTAAGTCAACAATATAGTCATTTATTCTGAGGTTCCAGGCCCTCGATGATTGTTTTAAACCATACACTGCTTTCTTGAGCTTACACACCTTTGATTAATTTCCTGAGGAAATGAAACCTTCGGGTAGTTTCATAAAAACAGGTTTTTCAAGAAAAGCATCCAAAAAAAGCTGTACATACATCCAAATGAAAAATATCAAGATCAAGTTTTACAGATAAGGCTATAAGAAGTCTCAAAGTACTAAACCTTACTATTGGAGAGAAGGTTTCATCAATTCCTTCTCTCTGTGAAAAAACTCTTGCAACTAATCATGCCCTATAACACACATCCCCATCACAACTGACTTTTCTTTTCAAAACCCACTTGCTATCCACAATTACACTCTCTTCCGGCGGATTCACCAGATCCCGGGTATCATTTTCTGCAAAACGACTGCAACTCGTTCTCCATGGCCTTCCTCCATTGTTCATCTTCTGGTCCTGAGAGTGCTTCCTGGACGTTCATAGGATTTGGACACGGACTGTCAATTTCTGCAATATCTAGGGATTCATTAATGCTAGAGCACATGTATGTTACATAGTCATCATATTTCTTAGCCGTTCTCATTTTTGTTGATCTACTGATATCAGTGGGATCAGATTCAATATTTTCATGTTTTTCAGGCACAAAATCACTGTCGTTTGGGTCATCAGCCTCACCAAAATCATGAAAATCTTCTTCAAAATTTTCTTGCAAGTTTTCCCCCACTGAAACAGGTGGCTTTTGATTATTTTCTTCTTGTTCATCTATGTCATAAGCCTTACCAATATTTCTTTATCTTTCTCAATGTCCTCCATTACAACAACATCTCTACTAGTGATTATGGATTTCGTTTTTTGATTATATAGTCGATAACCTTCAACTGTTTCTCCAAATCCCACTAGAATCATTTTTTCAGACTTCGAACCAAAAATTTTAACATGACTTAAATCTGGTTTAATTCCATTCCAGAGTTCATAAGGTGTCTTGTTATCCAATCCAGCTGCAACCAATCTATTTCTGAGATAAACCGCAGTATTAACTGCCTCAGCCCACAGCTTCTCATCCAGAGTTCCATCAAATAAAAGACAACGAGCTTTTTCAACAATGGTCCTATTCATTCATTCGCTCAAACCATTTTGTTCTGGTGTGTAGGGATTAGTAGTTTGGTGTACAGAACTCGCCTCCATTATCTGTTCTGAAGATTTTTATTTTTTTGTTCTCTGACTTTCAACCAAGCTCTTGAAATCTTTAAAACATTTAATAACTTAATCCTTGGTTTTTAGAAAATAGACAAAACACATGCGGCTGAAATCGTCCTCGAGAACCAAAAAATATCTCGAGCCTCCTAAAGAAACAGCCTCCATAGGCCCACCTACATCAGCATACACTATCTCCAGCACATCTTTGCTTCTGGTACCTTTATGTTTGAATGGTGGCCGAAATTGCTTCCCTCCACAGCAAATGACACAATCTTCCCTCTCAATTTTGCCTTTGATTTCTAATCCTTCAGATATGCCAGCGTTCATTTTCTTCAAATGTGCAAAATTGATATGTCCAAGTCTCTTATGCCAGGTATTAGCAGTAGTTGCCAAAAACATTTTTCTGCAAAACCAGACTGGTGTATATTCAACATATACTTTATCAACAAGATCAGCTGATGCTACCAAAACTCTGTTAGAGTTGTAAATCTTGTCGTGAGCTCAGGTACACATAGAGCATTTTTCACAACAATGTTATGCAATTGATTTCGTATTTTCGTCTGTAGACTCACATTTCCCATACATTTTACTGGAACTTCGGTATTATTAGCTACCATAATTTCTTTGAGTTCACTTTGAACTTTGTTCTCCAGATTTTCCAACACTGTGATGTAAGCACTCGCTGCTGAGTCGACATACCAGTCTTCTCTGTTGAAAGCCCCGTTCATGAACACAATACCGAATGCGTTCGTATTTTTATCATTGGAATTCTGTCCATATTTGTTTCGATTTTTCGATTTGGGCACCTACTTCAAAAATGGCCAAATTGTTTACAGCCAAAACATCGAACGTCATTTCTGACAGCTGACACGCCTGGTTTATTTGACCTACGTATGTCATGTTCCGATATTCCTGAACAGTACTGTCCAGTTAATTCAGTCGTTCCGATTTTACTGACATTCACTGGCAATTATTTCGCGCCAATTTTTGAGGTACCCTGTTAGAGACTAAAAAGTTACTGGTGCTACTGCTGCAGAAGTGGTCCTGTAGTCCCAGTATTCTCCAAATTGAGTTAGGTTAGGTTGTGTTCGAATAAACGTCAACGGATAACAGATTGAATTTGTTGTCACATCATTGCAATTGCAAAATTAACAAAAATGTTTCGAGTTGTACAGGGAGTTATTTGCGTAAAAGTTGATGCTGCATTGAAATGAATCCAGCAGATCAATAAAATCTGCGGGAACCCCATTTTTCGAGATGGCAAGCCTTACTCGCACTTACCTATAATTTTGTTTGAAAATCTTAGGGGTGTAAATATCTACTACATTTTGAAATCACCCTTCCATTCTCGGTATTTTTTCTATGCGACCTCTATTTTGTCGAAGATTATAATTTCAGTCATTATAAATATTCTCTAAAGACTCGTTATGAGAGCTTGAGCTCTCTGAATTATCTATTTCCGATTTCCGTATCGCTATTGCTTAATATTTCTTCCAATATTTAATTCATTTTGAAATAAGACAGGGTACGTCACACCTGTCACCGCTGACAGTTCCTTTGACGGATGTCCGATGGCAATCCGTTCCGATATCATCAGCAGTAGATTACTATCACTGCAAAAAGCGTTCCGAAAATGCTTACTGTGGCCAGTAATACCAGCAATATCGGAACATGTCAGTAGTGTTATTTTTTTTATTTCATAAATCTTCACCATTCGATCACCATTCAATAGCGTGGATATGTCACTGGTAAGATTGAGCCACAGAACTCATAATTATAACTAGAATGCGTTTCATGTATCGTCGACTAACGTAAACTTGACAAATCATGAGCATTCGCAAAGGGGACAACTTGCACCAAGTAAACACATACGTCATTCCTTGTAATTCCAAGAGGAAATGAGAGAAATCTAGGACGTATGTCTGTTAAGATTACTAGTTTGTTTGTAAATAGAGCGGCGTTGTCAGTTTAATTTCTTTTTGATTTGAATATTGGACGCTGTGACGATAGTAAATATAAATATTGGATATTTATTATTCATCGATTATATTGTGCATAGACAAGAGTTATAGGTATATTGGTAATATTGTGTACTCACCCGTTCGATACGATGAAGTGTTTTGTTAAGGATTGTGGTAATTCCTGGAGAAAGGGGAAGAAAAAAGAAAACGTTACTTTCCATAAATGAGTTCTTGAAAAACCTGTTGAAAGTGTCTCTAGAATAAAGAAAACGTTTTCAGATTTCAGCTTTCAGAAAAGGGTTTCGTAGATTAGGAAGTGATCTATATTTGGAGTGGCCTCAACCACATCATTACAAAATCAAAATCCGCACTGAACATGTTCATTTTTCAATTCGATACATTTCATACTGAAGCGTATACCATTAGATTTGGGGAAAGTGGTCTAGACCCGGTCTGGCGTCCTTCAACATTTAAAAAAACATGTTTTCAATATAATTTTCATTGTAGTAGTAGGATATAGGAATAACTTTTTGGTGTGAATCAAAATCTCATTTCGTATCTTCTATTCAAGGATTTTTTCATTATAAAACTTCTATGGATAAAACGATATTTTTACTGTTCTGATGTTCCATTTGAAACTGAAATTTCCAGTTTTATAAAACCAACCCATTGCCCATCCCCAAGTTACGCACGTTTTATTTTGCGCCGCTACTGTGAAGAGGATATTTACAGTGTTGCAGGTTATGCATGATTTGTCCATTCGCCATATTTGAAACGCATTCTAGATATAATTATGAGTTCTGTGGGTTGAGGTCATCTCTCGCTTGTTTGTATTTTGGCAAGATGCATATATTCCTGGTGAAATGACTTCTATATCAGTGCAATGTTAATGTTTTCGTCGAAAACGCTAGACCTACGGCACTTGATAATGACATCCAGGGAAATTCACATTCTTGAAATTTCTTTACAGATGGCGTCAAGCGGCAAATCTAGACACATGACAAATGGAGTCTGACGAAATTTCTATTGGGGAATTCTCTAGAAGAACTCCGTGCAGAGTCATTGTGTTACTTTCTTTTTTCAACACTCTACATAATAAAGGATAAAGATACAGGAGTTCTGTCAAAAATTGCACGAGTTCTTACATGAGAATTCGTTATATTTTTGATGTTTTTCTGTTTAGACGTAAACACATATATGCACCCTGATACATTTATCACAGATAGATGCATTTGCTTTATTATTCTCTATATATTTTGAGAAAATAAAATCAAAATTCATAGAAATTCTTACTATCCGGTGCTGAAAGTTTTCAGATAATTTGATGAAATTCTTCGTAATATCGGTATCGACATGGAGTGGTGGAGTTGAACTACATGGAAAAAATAATACGTTAATATAGAGTTTATTGATCATTGTAGTGTTCAATTCGAAATGAATTATTGGACCCTCCATAGTTCAGATCAATCTGAGTAATTTCAATTCATTCGGAAGAGTGCTGTAGTGCAAGCAATCAACGAGTAACACAAATATAACTACTAGTAAAGTAAAAACTGATCAAGATGAACTTTGTTTTTATCAGCGTCAGAATAATCTCGCGTTATATTGACGAGTTGAATTTGGGTACGTGTTTTGAATGTTTTGTACTAACCATCGAAACTTGATACAGATGAATAGATTATTGATTATTTCGTCCACAAATAATACAACAGCGTTTAATATCCATTATGAAACCCTATTCAAAACAACACTCAAGCAACGGCAGATGAACGACAAATAACTAAAAAAACTACGGTAGAGAGCTGAACTGGAAACGACAAATAGCTGGTTGAAAGGAACAGTAAAATTATGGAGAACTTCGAGCAAAATTAGAATATACTGGAATGCAAATGTCAAAAGCTGTCAAAATTCGATTCTTGCTCCATCTACTGGAAATCGCAGTAAATTCCGTGGATATTATTGATCGTGTCTAGAGTTTTTGACGAAACAATATCGAATCGGAGATCGCACCAGGAATATATGCATCTCGTATCTTGGGCAGCTGAACAGATGCTCCACCGATATGCAAACATCGCATTGGTCACAGCTTCTCGGAGTCCCTCCTTTGAGTAAATGCTGGTGGGTAACTTTGTTATGTCCAATTCTTAGGCGGGTTAGGATAGTTTGTTGTCTTCTACTGAGTCCAGAATTATTTGGTTGTGCCATATTTTGGTTTATTAGCTACCATAATTAGTGTTATTATTGACCACGTTACTGTGACTAGCGCCGGTGTTGGTTCCATTGCTGCCAACTATTTTCTTCGGTAAAACTTTACTGGCAAAGGCATTCAGGCATTGCCTACTTTATCGACCTCCAACTCCATGTCGAGAAGCTTCGATTTGATGGCGTCAGTTGTAATCAGAATGCCGGAATGCTCGATCGCCATGATCATGGGGAAGAATTTTTCAGGCAAACATGCGAGTAGCAATGAGCCAATCCACTGATCAGTGATTTCAAATCCAGTTCCTCTGAGTTTTTGTGCCGTTTCTACCAGCTGGTTCACATAATTTCCCATGGAGTCGCAATTTTCGAGTCTCATTGAAACAGACTTCTCAATAGACTAATGCGCCGTGTGAAACCAGAGTCATCGAAAAGTGATTTTAACTTGTCCCACAAATCTTTTGCAGTTTTTGTGTTCCTGACATGGACGAATAACGAAGGATCTATCGTCAAAACTAGCTTTGCCCGCGCTTTTGCGATTTTCGCTTCGTCCGTTTCACTCCCGTCGATGCATGCCTTCAGATTGTCAATGATTAGAAAGTTTTCAGCAGCAAATGTCCACTCATCATAATTCTCGCGTCCAAGTAGTTTTGTAACACTCGCGACGTAATTATTTGCCATCATTCTGCACTTAACCTGTAAAAAAAATATTTACGTATAACGAACAAGAAGCGCATCTCACAATTTCGACAAATACACCCTGAATGCGCATGTCTACCAGCAATGTCGGCATTCGGAAGTCGGTCAGTAATAGAAACAAACAAGTACTGCTGTTTCTTGTCAAGTAGTTTACTGGCTTACTGTTTTTTGCTAGTAGTCTTGCGTAGTCGCAAGAAAAATAGTGTGGAGGTCATGAAATTCTGTAGTGGTGGGGACCACAGGATTAGCGGCTGAGTAGCCGCAAGTGTCGCTTCTTGTTCGTTATACGTAAATCTTCTTTGACCTGTAACAGAGAAATGAAACGCAGTGACCTGTTTAAGTGTTCAGCCACAGAAGATTTACGTATAACGAACAAGAACCGACACTGGCCGCTACACAGCCGCTAATCCTGTGGTCCCCACCACTACAGAATTTCATGACCTCCACACAAGACTACCAGCAAAAAACAGTAAGCCAGTGAACTACTTGACAAGAAAAACCAGTACTTGTTTGTTTCTATTACTGACCAACTGCCGAATGCCGACATTGCTGGTAGACATGCGCACTCAGGGTGTATTTGTCGAATTTGTGAGATTCGCTTCTTGTCCGTTATACGTAAATCTTCTTTGGTTCAGCACAGACTGACTTTATTCAGTTGAAGAATGACAGAACATAAGCATTATAAGTAGGTACATTGGCGCTAGATGGCGAGACGTTACATCAGTCAAAAATTTTAAATTGATATCAAAACAACAAAGCTTTCGACAAAAAAATGCTGGAGTGTAAGGGAGCATCTCGTTCTGCCCACATTTCGTAACACCCACAGTGCGTAATACCCATATTTCGTTATGCCCACATTTCGTAACACCCACACTCTCCGAACATACCCGAATGATGCGCTGTTGCCAGTTAAGTTAGATTGAGTTAATAGAAAACTTCAGAATATCCGGTAAATTTTGCAACAGTGCATCATTCAGGTATGTTCGGAGACTGTGGGTGTTACGAAATGTGGGCATAACGAAATGTGGGTGTTACGCAGTGTGGCTGTTACGCCAATTATTTTATTTCATTTTCATATATCAGATATACTATTTTGACAATGCAAGTGAAAAATTGACAAAGACGCCGTCAAAAGATTTGTTTACAATTCTGGTTGCCATGCTTTCAAGAGTTAGGTTTCGTTTTGTCGCTGAAAAACTTAGGGTGAAGTTTTTTCGCTGTCATAATCAACGTTCGTATATAGGAAAGTTACGAAATGTCACGAATTTATGTGCGAAGGGGTACTTGAGGATAGGGGCAGGGTTCGGGGACATCGAGGTTGGCATTTCTGGGGTAAATTAAAAATCTCCATAGGTGACATAACCCCATAGAACAAAAAATAAACAGAAAAAGTGAAAGAAAATTGTCACAGAACACACAAACATATATGTTTTATGTGGCTGATTACTGTTTGTCTCTGGTCTCTTGGTCAGTGGTATATACACTGGTATATAGTGGAATTTCACTTTAACCTCATTGACGGCCCAGTAATATGGAGGGATCGGTATGATGACATTTCGTAACTTTCCTCCTATATACCAACGTCGAATCCACCAAAAATACCAATGAGTCAATGTCAAAATTTAAGACAGGCGCAAGCATTGTATCACAGAACCACAAGAAATTGAACCGATTTTGTGTTCCATGACAGAATAGAAAAATATAATCATAAGATTCGAATTTTATGCGAACTTCCTAGAAATTATCCGGTAAATTCTTGGATCTGAAATATATCCGCGTATACCTGAAATTATCCTCGAATCAGATAATTATCCGCTAAACGGCAACACTATAGTTACACAGTAGTAGAGACACTTTAATGTCAATCCTTTGGTCCCGACGGGCAATTTTCTGTACTCGGGGTGTGTACTGTCGTTTTGTGGCGATGAATTTGAATTCACGGAATACGAAATAGAAACTAGTCTGTTGGGCATGGCCCAGATCTTCAGGTTGACTGACAGTCATTCGATATCTGGAGCTAAGCAACGCCGAGCGCGGTTAGTACTTGGATGAGTGACCATGCAGGGAAATACCGTATCGAAAGCCCGTACAGCTGCAGTAAAATAGCATATCATAGCTCGCAGACAATATATCAATGAGCACAAGATATATTCGAGGATATGCCGTCCTTCGGAGGGGACGTAAAGCCGTCGGTCCCGAGTCCATGGATGTTGGGCTCGTTAAAGATCCCTACCTCTGGTTGGAATACCAGAGGGTTCGGCAATATTTCCGGTTGAGGGATGTGTGCTCACCGGCGTCGGTGATTGGCGTTGGTAGCGGAAATAGGCCGACGTTAAATAAAAAGAAATAAAAAAAAATTTAGTGTGTTATTCATCATAAATTTCAACAGATAATGAATAGTTTGTCTACAATAACGTTTGAAATAAATTTAAATAGCCTGATATACTCAAGTACCTAGTCCTACAATAGGTATTCCACTCCCTTGATGCTTTTTTCTCTACATATTTGTTTGGAAAAGTCTACTCGATGAGCAGGAAACAAAAAATTTGAGGCAGGATGTTTTATTCGCAGGAGCTTCAAATATGTACATTAAATATATTCAAACATTAACGATATAATAAAGACTATGAATTACTTGAAAGGGTATTTTTTTGTTCTTTGAATAATCACTTTTACTTTTTTCAATTCCTATTTGCAAATTCAAATGTGTAAAATATTCTCATTCTCATAAATAAAATGATTATATAATTTTTTGGCGAATACTGATTCTTTTATGTGGCCCCCACCTCAGTATCTTCTTTCAACACTTTTCTTTGAGTAATGGGAAACAATTGTTGAAAGTGCAATCGGAATTAACTTTCTTTCTTGGTGGGACATTTCTTTCTCAAAATGAAGTTCACACAAGCGATAGTTGTTACAGAGACCTTCGGGACATTTTTCAAGTTAGTCCTCTCGGTTACATGCCTTTAACCATTCCTTGAACCCGAAAGAGTTATTTAATGTTAAAGTGCATTTTTATATATTTTTACACAATACTGATGGCTATTACCTTTTGACATCCTTCGGAAACCTCAAAAGAGATGATAATTTGGCACTAGTCTTCAACAAATATCCGCGTAATAGTATTTTATGCAACGATCGTGTAATGATGGTTATTAATACATGAGAGTTCATAAATAATGAAGAACTGAAAATATTATATTATTAGGTATTTATATTGAACACAATAATAGTAGGTAATCAATCGTATTTCTTTGAAGAATTCTACAAAATTATGATTAATGAATGGTATAACCACGGAAAATACAACAATGAGAAATGAAAAGAAAATAAAATGAAAAAAAATCTCTGCCGAGGTCATGAATTGAACCCGGACGCTTCTCCCCACTGCCGGCGCCATTGACCACTAGGCTATGACAGCATTCTTGAATTTCTCGAAAACAAAGACATATGTGTTGCATTTGTCAAATAAAAAATATAATCCTTTCCATTGTATTTTTTTCTTGTCTAAGACATATGTGGATGAGTCGCTGGTAATTCTTCTATATCACTGCTATAAGACATTTTCATACAATTATCGAAAATTGACTAAATCCTTCAAAAATTCAATACCTACTGATGTTGACTTGACAAACGTCAAAATGCAAAGCTTGCACATCATGCTTGATTGAAAAATAATGGGTTCCTATTGGTTGAAAATCTGTATCGTAATGGATTTCATTATAAAACGGGTTGTGGGCATATAAGTGTATTATTAGAGTACGGGTGTAGATAAAATATTATAACGTATCCTATCAGAATCGTAATCTATCATAATTTGAATGTGCGCGCATTCCGAATTTAATATATGGCCAGGCGTGAGAATCTTAATTATGGTTATGTGCCATGAAAATAGTCTAAGTCGAAGGTGCTAAATGAAGAGGTAATGTTAATGATGTAAACAAATTTGAAATAATAAAAAATATCGGTGGGACGTTATTCTTTCCATGCAGTTCACCACTGTGCAACTATTTCGAACTATTCTGAGTATTTTGGGACTATCCTAGAACTAATATAAAATACACCTAGGTTGAAAGTGAGATTGGACATATACACACAAGCATTCCATTTTAAATATTGGCGCCTTCAGTGGCCTGCTGTAGGGTCACGTGACATTATAGGCTTCAGAAAGGAAAGGAAAAACGGCCACACAAAGAGAAAGCGAGAGAGATACATATAACTTTTTTTTTCTTTCATTTAACGTCGGCTTATTTCCGCTACCAAGGCCAATCACCGACGCCGGTGAGCACACTTCCCCAACCGGAAATTTTGCCAAACCCTCTGGTATTCCAACCAGAGGTAGGGATCTTTAACGAGCCCAACATCCATGGACTCGGGACCAACGGCTTTACATCCCCTCCGAAGGACGGCATATCCTCAATATATCTTGTGCTCATTGATATATTGTCGGCGATCTATGATATGCTATTTCGCTGCAGCCGTACGGGCTTTCGACATGGTATTTCCCTGCATAGTCACCCATCCAAGTACTAACCGCGCTCGGCGTTGCTTAACTTCAGATATCGAATGACTGTAGGTCAACCTGAGAACTGGGCCATGCCCCAGAGATACATATAATGTCATTTGAATCTTGGCATTTGACGCCCACAAGGTCATGTGACCAGAATGTCAAACTCGCGGTAACCTACTCTTATATATGGGTTAATTTTTCATTAAATTTTGTGTGTTTGTTGTGTTATCGTTATTTATAATTTCAAATCCTTTCGGACTTCTTTTTGCTTTAAAAATAAATTTGGAAAATAAAATGGAGAAGATCAAAAAGCTTGCTGTATTCATGAAACGGCTTTTTTTCAAGATATTCTACATCATGGCATTTTTGTATAAAATTTCAACCAAATTATATTGTTTTTGAAACGGAAAAAAGATATTATTTCAGTTTACAATTATTAACTAACACACCACTATTTTTCGTTGATTTATAAACACAATTACTGCATAATATAGTAACTGGCAACGCTGTCAGTACCTTCTTTAACCTAGTCAAAACTTATTCCAAATAAACAACAAAATATGGGCCGAAAAATACCAGAAGTTTCTCAACTGTGTTACTAGAACCGATAAAATTCAAGTAAGTGAAGAAAATCAGCCAATTATCCGAGGAAAACCTAAAATTTATAAATAGAGAGTATCTGTCCAACGCGACTGAGTCTGAACCAAAACAAATTCCTTGTTCTTCACTGAACACCGTTGCCAGATTGTGTACAAAATATGGATAAATTGTACGAGGAAATGTTGATTGGAAAGCAAGAAATCAAAAGTGCTATAGAAGCAAGCGAAGTCCGACTGCAGATGAGGATAGAATCTTATAACGAGAGAATAAGGTACTTGGAGAAAGAAAATAAAGAGCTGAAACAGCAAATAGAAATCCTAGATAGAAATAATAGAAAGAACAACATAGTAGTTTTTGGGTTGCTGAATGATAAAGAGGAATTCACGGTGGAACTTATATGCAACAAACTGAATACAAACCTTGGAGTACACATAACCAAAGCAGACATAAGCAATACGTACCCACTCGGAAAATCCTACAATTGCCCGATCAAAATTGAATTGATCTCAACCCTCACACGCATCGACATCTTACGTAATTGCAAAAAGTTGAAAGGAACAAACATATCTATATCCGCGGATCTAACAAAAGAACAACAGGAAAGGAGTAAAATCCTTAGGAAGCATCTCAAAAAAATTCGTGAAAGTGGAGAAGAAGGCTGTTATATAAAGGGAGAAAAGCTATACAGGAACAATATAGGATACACCGCGGAAGAGATTTTGGAGCTTGAAGAGAACGACGAATCAGATCCACCACAAACAAATAGTGCACCAGAAACCCCTTCAAAGCCATTGACAGTAGGAGATAAAAAAGCAGACACTAGATTAGAGACAACACAGAAGAGAATAGTCGAAGAGTCAAAAGAAAATAGAAAAAAAACTATCGCAGCTAAACAAACTGATAACAGTCCCATACATAGAAAACCAGATACCAGAGAAAGGAAAAACTCTACTAAAGAAATTCAAACAAGGTCTCAGAAAAATTTGAAGTAGGTTAGTCAAAATATTATGTATATGTATATCTCACCGAGGTCTTTCTTCAAAATTTATAATTATACATTATTCGCAACAGTTTACCATTGAAAACTATAAATAAATTCTTTTATTTTTTATATTCACGTAGTCACAACATCTATTTTATACTTACAATTTAGATAAAATCACAATAATAGTATACGATCAGACGAGTATTACTGGATTAACTTTTGAACATGGATCAATATATCAGAGATTTCGATTTGAATGCAATAGAAACATTCACCTTGAAAAACTTACAAGAGTGCAAGGATATCTTAGGAATAAACACTAATAACACTTTCAAAGTAATCCAAAATAATATACGAAGTCTCAATAGGAATTTAGATGAATTTAAAATTGTTTTGGAAGAACTGGACACAGATATAGATTGCGTTGTACTAACAGAAACATGGATATTGCAAGACCCTAGTTTGTATAATATAAAGGGCTATGAAATGATTTATAATGGAAGCAAATCAAATCAGAATGATGGAGTCGTGGTATATGTCAAAGCAAACTTAGATTTCACCTACACATTGAGTACAATCAACAATACAATATTCCTCAGATTGATAATCAAGTTAGACGAAAAGAATAATATCACTGTCACAGCCGTCTACAGGTCACCATCTTCAAATATTGACGAATTCATAGTAAATCTCAGTAGCTATTTTAAAAATTATGAAAATCATAGAGAAAACTACAGCATTTTTGCTGGCGATATAAATATAGATCTCTTAGATGACAAGGATCAAACTGTCGAATACTCGAATGTAATGAATGAATATGGTTATCTGTCAACAATCAATTCAGTCACCCGAAATCAACCACATCAAAAACAGTCATGTATCGATCACATATTCATCAAAACGATAAAAAATGAACACATCGAAAATATATTGCCTTTAATAATAGAAACAGACATAACAGATTACACAACCGTAGTACAATTAATGTTAGACAGTCCCAAAGAAACACCGAATGATAAACAGTATATAGAGCATATCAATTATAATAAACTGAAGTCCTCTTTCAATAACATATCCTGGGAATCGGTGTACTCGGCAGCGGATCCAGACACTGCAACTAATATTTTTGTTAGCATACTTTCCAAAACGATTGACAGATGCACTGAAATAAAAAAAAGACGAAAGAAAAACCTTAAAATAGCACCGTGGATAACTAACGCTTTGATAAAGTCAATAGACAAAAGAAATAAATTGTTCAATAACGTTATCAAACATCCGAACAATCCTGAAATTAAATTAGCTTATAAAAAATACAGAAACAAACTATCATCGTTATTATCTAAAACTAAGTATGACTACTATAAAACACAAATAGAATCCAATTCGAATAACACAAAACAGCTGTGGAGTATAGTTAAGGAAATCAGTCAAACCACTACTAAAAAAAGCAACAAAGTAAGTAAGGTAAAAAGTAAATTGGGAAGGGATTTAACAAATGAGAACGATATTGCGAATGAGTTCAACGAAGAATTTGCTACGATAGGAAGAAAATTAGCTAACAAGATCAAAAAAGATCCTAATTTAGTCATCAACAGGATAACCCAAGTAAATTCCTTTGTTTTACTACCTACGGATGCACAAGAATTGAAAACCACAATAAATGATTTGAAAAAACATAAAACTGCTGGACTTGACGGTATTAAAACAGAAGTACTTCAATTACTGGTAAACGATATTATTGATCCACTTGTATATATTTTCAATCAATGTATGAATGTCGGTCTATGGCCAACTGCATTCAAAAATTCTGTTGTTATACCATTATTTAAAAAGGGAGATAAAACGATAATAAGCAACTATCGACCAATTTCATTGCTAAGCCACATATCAAAGATATTCGAAAGATTAATTAAAAAGAGGTTGAATTCATATATGAGCAAATATAACATTTTATCAGATAAACAATTTGGCTTCAGAGAAAAAGTATCCACACAGGATGCTATCCTGAGTTTAACAAACTACGTAAATACTGCCTTGAATGAAAGCAAGTCATGTTTGTGTATTTTTATAGACTTGTCAAAAGCGTTTGATACCATCAGTCATCAACTTCTATTGCAATCCTTAGAAGATATCGGTATACGTAATAATTGTCTAGAACTATTCAGGAGTTACCTCACCGATAGACATCAAGTTGTGAAGGTGAACGATGTACTGAGTGAATCCAGAGAAATAGATTATGGGGTCCCACAGGGAACTGTTCTAGGTCCCATTCTATTTAATATATATATTAACGGGCTGTTTTCACAACGGAGCAGTGGCGAAATCATTGGGTTTGCTGATGACACCGCCATCTTGTACAAAGCAGAAAACTGGGATAACCTAAAAATAAAAGCTGAAACGGATTTCACCAGAATAAAAAATTGGCTAGATCATAGTCTTCTCACACTCAACCTAGAAAAAACAAGTTACTTACCGTTCAGCTGTAACAAATCCAATATTCCTTCATTCGACTGTTTGAAATTTAACATAAATGGCGAACAAGCAATCATAAAACCTGATATCCAAATGAAATACTTAGGAATCTATATTGATATACACTTGAGATGGGACTATCACACATCATACGTAACAAAAAAATTGCAAACTCTGCTATACAAGTTCAAACACCTCAAAAAAATCCTACCTGTGACTCAACTTAAAACCCTTTACTTCGCATTAGTTGAGAGCCACCTGCGTTATGGCTTACTGGGTTGGGGCGGTACAGCAGATACTCACCTGAACTCTCTAGAAGTAGTGCAGAGAAGGCTTCTAAGAATCATTTTCTCAAAAGATCCAACATACTCAAGTGATGACCTTTATAAGGAAGCCAAAATATTCGATATTCGACAGTTACATTACTTTGCAGCTAACGTGAAATATCATCAAAACAAACACATAGCACAAGTTCCATCACACGATTATAACACACGACAACGACATCACTTCCTTGTGCCACAGATGACCAAAACACTTTGTCAACAAGCATACTCATATATTGCTCCAAAAATATATAACTCCTTACCAGAATATATGAAGAATATCAATTCCTTGGCAAATTTCAAATATCAACTGAAAACGTTCATAACAAGCAATCCTAGAGAGATGGTGACATCTCAAATGCAATAAACGATGTTCTTGCAATCGCCACAGTTTCTCAGTACATATCCATTCACATTACCTATTTTCATCTTAATGAAGAAAAAATATATTTATGGCCAAGTTTCCCAACATCGACGTATTTGTACCTTTATATTTCATCGTCACTGTCTTCGTACTTAAAATTCAATGTACACTACCATTTAAATTAGATTATGGATGTCATTCCAAATTTTATGTAATTTTATATTTGTTATGCTATACATTTGTGATTATATTTATATTTCTTATTACTTTAACGAGACTATCTCTAAATTCTATCCTACCTATATTTATTATGTTTATGTTTATATTTACCATTTTTTCCTCAAAACAAGTGTTGAATCACTTATTGAGTAAACACATTCGTCGATATTTATATTTTATCCAATGTACCTATGTTCTCATTATTTATTTATTGTTGAATAAATGTTATTTTGATTTTGATTTGATTTTGATAATGCACACCACAAGGCTTCAACTCAGTTCAACATAATTTTTTCAAACCGACCCAACGACTCTCAAAATTACGACATTTGACAGACGCCATAGACGGTTTCACGTCAGGAAACCGAGTTAAGGTGAGTTGACAATGCAGCGCTTTTGCATTTCGCGCGGCTCGTCACGTCTTCTGAGGTGACGCTGTATTCAAATATTATTTGAGAGGATAAAAAGTTAAAATATATCAACTTTCTTGCTGGAACGTCCATGTAAATGGCCCAATCACGTTGCCAATTCGTAGGGTGCCACTGTGGAAGAAACATCAATCATTTATACAGTAAATGTACGAAATGGATGTCCATAAGATATCCTTCATGGATATCCATCGTGGATATCCGAACGGTTATCCATTTTGTACATCTTATGGATATCTTTTACTGGGAATACTTTGGATATCCAAAATTTGGATATCCAAAATTTGGATATCATATGGATATCCAAAATTGGTCCAAGGCCATTCCGACATGAACTGGACATGAAATGGACGTCCATAGAATATCGTGTGCTGTATGGGAAGATAGGTGCGATTTTTGAGCAGCTAAGTAAACCAGCTGCCCAAACAATTCAAGCAGAATTTTCAAGTTTCAACAAGAATTCAACTGATAATATATGGTCTTGCATATAACCATATTTGAATGTTTGATTTTATGTATGCAACAGTTGAATGTGGAACCGTGTTAGTTATCATTGAACACAGTACCCGATATGACTTCAGCAGGCATAATGGACACGAACTCATTATCAACAGATATTTGGCACATTTATAGATGTATTAACTCCTAATACAAAGCGTTGAAAGCAACGATCACAAATTCCAAAGAATTATTTACGGTTATTTTTGCAAACGCCAAGAATTCCAATAAAATGGCTTCAACTGTTGGAAACTACAAAAAGACCTAAGCACGTTGGAATGTTATAGTTGTGGATGAAAGGTCATTGTCGTAAAGGGAATACAAAGAAAAAATGGGGATAACCCATCTTCTACATGGAGCCGTAGTGATATGGCACTCACAACAAATTTACGAATGTTGACGCTGATGATGAGATGAATATTGTTGATTCTGGTGAATCAGATTGTGTAGAATATAGAGCATAGAGAATGATTTTCGACTTCGAATAATTTACTCTCTGTCATAATCTATACCGAGAATGAGTCAGCCGTGGATATTCAAGTAAAATTCAAATTGATTATAAGATACCTTGAATTCCGCTTCCAATTTATTCGAAAACTGATAGATGATATATTCTTTATCTCTTGCTGCAATCAATCCATCATCAACATTTAGCTCCAAAATGATTTTTTTATCCTTGAGTGTCCCAGCACATAGGCCATTGCTTCGGTCTATGTACACACTCCATTTGAGTTAAAATATCCATATAAATGCTTTCTTTGACGACATTACATTAAAATGGCATTTTCTAGTGATTAAGATTAGATTATGATCTTTAAGTAATTTTTTCATTATCCGTTTCGAATAACATTTTTGTACAATATGGTTAAAAGCAGAGATCATTGATACTCATTTTTTCATCATCCTAAAATAATATTTGATAATATATCTCACATTTCATTGGAAAAGACCAAAAAAAACAACATATCACTGATACCTCGTATCCTGCATTACATGAATCCCCCTCCCTTCTTTTCTAGGTACCTCATAACCTGCATAACATTTTGCCAACCCCCCACTTTTTCCATTGAAGTACCCCAAAACCTGCGTTGCATTCCACAATGTATTTATATTTTCTTGGTACCTCAAAGCCTGCGTTACGGATATATATATATATATATATATATATATATATATATATATATATATATATATATATATATATATATATATATATATATATATATATATATATATATATATATATATATATATATATATATATATATATATATGATGACGATTAGCCAATGATGTAATCAGTTCAGCTACAAACTCTGAATAAATTCGAGACGTGTAGTTAATGGCACTATTAACTTTCTTATAGATGATATATCTGAATTTCCGCGCCGGATCGATATGATACGAGGTAACCTAGGCTGCCGCTTTCAATTTCTGAAATCAATATATCTAATGAAAAATTGGGAAAGGTTCATTTTCACACAATATTACCATTGGAGTTAATGGCTGTGTTTAGCAGATTGCAGCAGTCAGTGCTGAACAAAATTTAACATTTCACCATGGAAAACTGTCAAATTTTGTGCAGCAGCTTCAAGCGCTGTAAGCTGTTAGACGCAGCCATTGGCCGCGGATCAAGCCGCTTCACAAGATTTGACATTTCAACAACGAAAACTATCAATTTTTGTGCAGCGGCTTTAAGCGCTGTGAGCTGTTCTACGCGGCCATGAAAACAAGAATTGAAGCGTTGTGACAGTTCTTTTTCTTTATTACCGATTATCCGAATCAACCACGGTCCCAATTAATTCGGATATTCGACGTTCTACTGTAATGCCAGAAGATGGCAATCAATATTCAGGAAAATAAGTGGAATTTTTTGTAGTAGATCATTCATGTATCGAAGATTAATTTAATGCTCAAACTTTCGTTTCCTCCATAAACTTTTATCTTCAACTCCATTTCGAATCTTCATCATCTTTCAACATTTCAATCAAATTGACAAACAGAACTCTTCACCTATTTTTCCCTCAGGGGCCTGATTTTCAAATCAGGGGAACCCTCATAATCAGGATTGCGTTCGAAAACATCCTCCAAATGCACTCTATATCACCCAAAAGCCGTCCGAAAACAGATCGGATGCACTCGATAGCTCCGGAGTCAGATGTCCGAGAACTCCTTCGATTGTGTCCGATCGGGTGAGGCTGAATTCAGACAGATCCGAAGTCCGATGACACGACGATCCGATAGCTCTCTGATTGGTCTAAATTCAACTTTAAACCGATCAGAAAGCTGTTGGATCGTTGTACCATCGGATATCGGAACTGTCTGAATCCAGACTGAAAAGGGAATATGCAAAACATTCAAATGCGTCTCAAAACTTTTTTCTCGAATCTTCATTATCGTAGCATCGTGATGACAAGTTTTTTTTTCTGGTAGTTCTTGATCAAACCCAGCAAATATTATATGAAAGTAAAAAATTAGAGAGGGAAATTCAAACCCACGAAACGCGACACCACTGGTCGAAGCCAAATGTCACGTTTATGAACACAAATATGGTGTCGATTGTCACACCTCTTTGTTTTTAGTAAGATGCCTGGAAACCCTGGTGTGTTTACTTATACCTGTAGAAGTTTGGGATAAAAGTGGCGAAATCTGGATTGCTTCATTTTTGGTGGATAATTGAGCTTTTGGAGGTTTCCGTACAATATGTACAGATGTCGCCAACACGCTCTTGTCAGTCTTGTCTGAAGCTAAATTTGCAGTAAGTGAAAATAATGTGTAGTCGGGTTTTTCCACTTTTATTTGATTGGCTAGCGAGAAGAGATCACAACCTAAAGGATAATGGGTGGACAATGAGATACCAGTAACAATGTTTCGATATCTAAAAGCAATAAAATCAACAAATAAACACGATAAAACATCGTAAACATCAAAATTTCAAACTGACATGACAATATGACAATAAACTTGACACTTGTCATCAAATTTGAAAAATGGGAACATTACGCCCTCTACCGAAAAAAAAGGGGAAACCTTCAAAAGCGTCGATTGTTTTTTTCGCGACAAAAATCTAAACAAAATCTAATTAGTTGAATCACCAGGACTTCTAGGCATCTTAGTTTTTAGGTAAGATATGTCTACTGTCCCATAGCTACTTCAAAACGTACTAATGACTAATTCCAATCAGCTGCATATCTCATAGTCTACTTACATTGAAATGATCTTCGCAACAGTATAAACATGATGTTGGAGCTACATTCTCTCTTCTCATGATTTGACACCATTGTTGTTGTGATTTCGCATCGCGTGTAATACGAAGAAACAATTTCTCGGGTGTATGTCTATCGTTGTTTTTGCACTTTGGTATCATACAATACTTGTACGAAGGTTTTTTATCTTCTTACATGCTCTATATGGAAATTGAACATTCAAACTAAAACACTAGGGCCCTGTTCCGTTTTCCTGTCTGGTTAACCAGAGTGGTTCTTTCTTTTTCTCTTGGATGGACCCGGCAAATACGATAGAGAGAGAGAGGACCGTTCACCAGACAGAGAAACGGAACAGGGCCTAGAGTTACGAGTTTCACGTTGGCAAACATGGGCAACATCACATTGTGACGTCACCGGACTTCATCTGAAGCGCGCGCTACAGGGTGTCGTTTGAACAGCTCGGATTTATTCAATGTTTTGATATCCACGTACATCGGCCGATCGCAATGGCAATTTTAGAAAATCAATCGTCGTTGGCAATAGATATTTATACATTTCTGGATTTCGTACCAACTGCATATCGATGGTTGAAGTGCAAAACCTCTCAAGTCCATGTCGATAAATTTTACAGTAAACAAGAAAAATACAAATTTGATTGATTCGATCTATGATATTTTTTTTTCAACTTCATGTTATTTGGAAATGAAAAGTAATATATCTGTGCGTTAGATAATTTCCAATTGTACTGTTGAAAAAGAATGACCTATGTGTATTTGTTTATTTGATTTCAGAGGAAACCAGACTTATGGGGTGCACTTTATCGAATGCTCACTTATACATAACGTATGCCTGACGGTACCAATTTCCATCATTTCTGTTTTTTAGGTCTGTGTTTCGGCTTCAAATGATAATTCTTACAACTTTTCGTCGATGACTTTTTAATCAAAATTTATTTAACAAATTTCAAAACCTGACATCACACTACACACTGCTAGAATAACACAATATTGAGGGCCGGTTTATCAATAGAGGGTAAGCATAATTTGACACGAGTTATTTCGATGACAACCAATCGTATTTCTCTATTTCTGACTTTGACCCAGGGTTAGAGCTTGACTCAGAGGTAACCCTCGATTGATAATCCGGGCCTAAATGATAACATATACTGTGAGTTATGAAAATTAATGCCATTTAACGTATCAAAATTAATATGACACAACAGTCTGTATATCACTATCATCGATTTGATTATTACCGCCACTATTCCACTCGAGTGCAATCTCACCCACCTCGTGGAGCTGGGTGAGATATCACCCGATCGGACACATTCGAAGGAGTTCTCGGATATATCACTCAGAAGCTATCTAGTGCATCCGATGGGTGTTCGGACGACTTTTGGGTGAAAGAGTGCACTCGGAGGATGTTTCCGAACGCGATCCAGCCCCCACCAACGAGTGCACCCGGAGAGTGTTCTCGAACGCAATTCAGAAAGAGTCGAATATCTTTTTCTATTTCAAATATCCTTTGCTCATAAGATAGAAAGAGACATCCAAGTTTTCTCTTGATGGTAGTATGGGAGAGTTCACCCGATCGGAAGTCTCTTTCTACCTTCAAGAAGAAGCCCATTTGAAATAGAAAAAAAAATCGACATTGTATATAGAGTTATAGTTAGTCAACCATATGGAAATATTATTATGAGGGATATAGATCACGGGTAGATGACACTAGTGATTTCGTTTTTAAGTCATGTCTTTTCTTTCGTTTCTCTTACGGACGTCGTTGCCTGAATCACACATTTTTTGATTACTTGTACATAATACCATAAGATGGCAATCAACTCAGGAACAGAAGTAGCATTTTTTTTCTCAGTGTCGTATATATCATTCATATTCCGAGAATCATTTTAATGCCTGCACTTTTATTTCCTTCAACTCTATTTTTGAACTTATTTATCTTTTTTTCAACATTTCAGTCGAATTGACAGACAAAACGACAAAACTCTGCACCTATTGTTTAACGTTCACATAAAAAGTATAAAAACACTGACAACTGTGGGCAACTTTCAAACAACGTTCAAAGTCTCAAATTTAATTAGGAGTAGTTGTCAAAGTGGTGCAAATTAGTTGGAGTTTTTTTCGAATGTGGCGCTGCGATCTTATTTTGAATTCCCAAATGTTTGTCAGATTGACTGAAATGTTGAAGAAAGCTAATGAAGCTTCAAAATAGGGTTGACAAGTGGAGCTAATATAGGAAAGTTGTGGAATCGTTAAAATATATATGAAATGAACCGAGTTCAGTTGTCAAACAACAAAACGATTCATTCGGCTAATATTTAGCAACTGAACTCGGTTCATTCGCACCACAGTTCACTGAAGTATGTACAACTGCCCCTTAATAATCTACAACATTGGCAAAAAATTCTAGTTGTGTTTCTGAATTAATTTTTCGACATAATGTAAAAATAATCACGATAATGTGTGATTCAAGCTACGATGTCCGTGAGAAATGACATGATTTGGAAACGAAACCACTAATGCCATCTACCCGTAGTATTCATCTCTTCAAATGATATTTCCCCATGGTTGGCTCACTAACTATTCTATATCTCTATAAACAATGGTAGTAGTAGCATTGTTTAGAGAGATAGTAAGTCAATGCCTCTGTAAAAAGGATTTGAAGCGTTTTTGTTGCGCCATCTTGCATGATAGGCGAAGCCAACCCTCAGAGAACACCAAAACGGAGCTTCAAGGTTTCTAAGAACTCCGAATACAAAACGAAAGCGATGCCGTCGAGTTCTTCTGATTGTACTATCCTATGACGAAATTATAGTCTACGAAGTCAATCCGAACAGGTAAATGAAAGACTAATGTCTGGGTGTGATAAATAGCTGATACCATGTAAAACTTACCACATACAAATAATAATTTTTTTACAAATTATACACCACGTCGCCGATGCCATATGAAGAAACTGCCGAATTTATTATACATTTTGTTTTTTTGTCATTCGAATTGACTTCGTATGGACTATTTTTTTTATATGCAGATTCACACGAAAGGGAAGCCCTGTAATGTTCGAAGAACACCACGTGAATCAAGGGACAAGATACGAATTAACATTCACTTTGAAGTTTGTAAGCCTCAGGAAAAACCTCTCTCGGCAAGGAGTTCCAAAGATCAGCTGTTCTATTGAAAAAAGATCCTTGAGCAAGAGAGGTTCGACAGGTCTCCAAGTTCACAACAAAAGGATGGGAATTCTGTACTCGTCGAGTCATCCGTGTAGATATTGCCAAGAGTGGAACTATTGATAACAATTCAGAAGAGCACCGACCGTGAAAATATCTATAGGAGAGAGACAAGTCTCCGACCCTTCTACGATGTTTCAATGAAGTGAGCGAATCTGTGAGCGAAGAATCACCAACAAGACGGATTCCTTTTTTTTTAATAGTATCGAGAAGCCTCAATGAATGTTTTGGTGCTGAACTCCACACATGAGAACTATATTCCAAGACTGAGCTTTATAGATCAATAGAAGCTGACGAGAGTATTTCTTCGCACGAAATAGAAATCCAAGTTTCTGGGAAGCACCTTGAGCGATCGATCTCACATGGTTTTCCCATGAGAGATTATCATAATTCCTAGCATCGAGGTACTTGACTTTGTAGGCACAGTCACTCCTGACATCTGAATAGTGTATGATGATAGATCGGCTTTTCTTGAGAAGAGACATGCCTGAGTTGTCCTGGCATTAAATTCCACCAAGTTCATATCACTCCATTCTATTATTTTTACCACGTCATCGTTAATTTTATTGACGTGAATGTTTCTTTGAATTTTTGTTTCTCGAGCTGATATGGGGACTCTGGAGGAGAGACTAGTATGAAGAGTACTGTCATTTGCAAAACTATGTATTGAACAAGATGTTTTCTCGAGCAAATCATTGATATGAAACAGAAACAAAGTGGGCACCAGAACTGTATCCTGTGGAACACCTGCATTTATTGGGAGAATATCAGATGATACACGCCATCAACTACCACATACAGAGACCTATCAGATAAGAAACTATACCACAGAACACCCTATCTACACAGAAGCGCAACATGAAGGCGAGACATTGATCTTTTGGGCTAAATGTTTCGTAACCTTGATATGAATCTTGGCTTCTATAATGTCATTTCTAGGCGGTAAATTCGAACTGTCGTGCGATAATGAAACCATACCGTTCAATATCTTTAGGAAATCTAAAGAGAGACGTCCTATTCCTTGATTTGGAGTCACATCCTCGATAGGCACAAACACTTTCCCCTTGGTAGCTAGGCATCTTTGGTTGTTATTGGGCATTCCAGATACTTGTCAAAAATGTCAAATTAATCTAAATGAACCAATAAGGCGGTATCTACCCCCAGGAACTTCCGTTTGTTTTCTTTTTTATAAGTGTGTGATTGGTTAAAACTGGTATTTGCCCCCCCCAGACAAAAGCTGATCTGGAATGCCTAATCAGGCATTCCAGATACTTGTCAAAACTGTCGAATAAATTGAAATGAACCAATACGGCGGCATCTGCCCCCAGGAACTTTCGTTTGTATTCTTTTTTATAAGTTTGTGATTGGTTGAAACTGGTATTTGTCTCTCAGACATAACCTGATCTGGAATGTCTAGTTGTTACTGTTGCCTAACCACACTTACACATGACAGGCCAAGCTTACGATTCGGTCGGAACGCTTCAGATGCGCTTCTGTATAGATAGGGTGTTCTGTATACCTTCGGAATTCGTATTATTACGACAGCGATTTTGATATCTCCAGAAAGCAATAGCACAGAATAATCAACCACTATGCAGAAGCGAATCGATAACCTGACACAATTGCCCCAAAAATATTTGACCTTCAACGAAATTTGGCACTTTCATAGACACAGAGAAATCTGATAATATTAGACATTCCAGATATTTGTTGAATGACAAAATGAACCAATACGGCGGCATCTGCTATACACCCCAGAAACTTTTGTTTGTTTTCCTCGAAAGTGTGATTTCCATAGTAAAACTGATGTTTGCCACCCAGACATCACGTGATTGGGAATGCCTAATATACCAACAATAGGAAACTACACTGAGAAAATTGAAGTGACATGCGTCAAATCATTTAGCTGTCTTCATCTGACTCACTGAAGCAAAAGCAATAAAATATTTTGGTACGCTGGAAGGCGTAGCTTTTACCGAATGTGTTATTGGATTTGTTTCAGTGTAGTACTCGAATATATGGCAATAGTTCCTATCTCTAACATTCGACAGGCCAGTCTCAAACTAGGTACACAGTACTCCTTGTGTTGCACCTGTCAGAAAACAACTACTCACCTCGCTAATACCAAAAAAAGCGTTGCATTATACCAGACTGGTGCCAGTGCAGGTTTCTCCACAGAAGGAAATCCTGCATTTCCTTCTGGTGATACAAATGATGCTGATGGTTTTCAATTATTGGGACGGGCACATTTGCAGACCGGTTTCTGGCTATTTGGTCACTCGTCAGCACAAGGTAGTGCAATCATCAACATAATGTTGATGACTTCTCATAATAAAAAATCACCTTCCATATATTATCAAGCCTCTACCAAAGCAGATGCGAACAACACGAAGTCATTGTGCCATCTACCTATAGATGCATTCCCCACATTCACTGCTGAAATATTATGAACGTTGCAATGGCGGTTATAGCGTTGCTGTGGCATGTTAATGCAATATATCTGCAGAGTGAGAAGCAACGTTACACGTCCCATATATTACTTGCTCAGTGGGAGTTGAACAGAAAGGATGAACATTTCCCTTATGAATAGTTCAAAGTTCAAACATAACCAATACTTAGGGCCGGTCTTTTCACTTATAGATAAGGTCTCTGATAACTATCCATCACATTAACTACACAGGAATACATATTGATATCTGACAGATAAGTTATCAAGGACTCTATCTATAAGTGAAAAGACCAGCCCTTAGTCATTGATGGAATTAGCCGATCCTTGGAGGAAATCTATTGGATGCTCTCGAAGCACAGCCCTATGTATCTTATATTCTATGACAGCCAATAGGCACTGATTGTGGACATAGGAATTCCTCTAGGGTATTTTCAAGCTTCTTCACCGGAACTGAAAATAGAAGATTCCTTATCGTACCCAGACTTCAATCGAGAAAAGAGTTCAGAATAAATCAGATCCCAATGTTCATCCGGCCAGATCAGGTTATCAAATTCAAATATTCGATCAAATAAAAATTATAACTGGTATGTTCACATTCCACTAAACTTGAAGCAACTCTGCAGTCAATGAATAATAAAATTAATTTTGGAGCTCGTTAGGAGCAAAGCTATTCTCACATACTCGTGCCATGCAGGAGCGTGACGTGATGATTATGTATTCTCGAATACATTTTGATACTTCCGATTCTAAAAATTTTTAGGCTAGAATGAGTTGGATATCTCCTCTTAATTGATGGTGAGTCCATCATCAAGATCTATTCCTGAGGTGCTCGAAAAAAAACCAGATATCTTCAATCCGCAAAGAACTTACCTACGCAGTGCAATCGCAAATATATAAGGTGCTTTGCCGTAGATATCACTTCTGCCCCAGAAAACTTTGTGAAACTTCTACTACTCATTATCACGTTTTTAATGCATTTGGTCCCAGCCCCTACTTCTGTTTTTTTTCCAGATTTGAAACAAAATAGAAATAGATACGTTTGAAACACAATTAAAATAAGTACGTTTGAAACACAATGAAAATAGATCCGGGTGTAAGAAGCGCAGGCAGAGAACTGAAAGACCTACTGATGAGTGATATCCATGGACGAGACGCCTTATATATTTGCGATTGAAATCCAGAGTTCGTTTAATCTATTAATTCGAATCCATATCTGAAGTGCATTCACGTTGAAGATAGAGTGCGCGTAAACAATGTTGACAGTCGTCTCCGCGTTCCGATTGGCTGGCTGAGATATCGAGGAACGCACGGAGTTGTATTAGGCTGTCACTATTTGGTACTGAATATTATTTAACTAATATCACTCCCCGTTAGGAGTACATGTGTTTATAACATTGAGATAGAGTGAGGAAGGGGGCGCTTTCACGTGACCAAAAGTGGCACCAGGCGGCCATCTTGTTACTACACATTGTCGATTAGTTGTCAAATTCAAGTTGTTTGGTACAATCGACTTTATTTGAATGATTTGTTTTGTATTTGTGTGTTCGGAAGACTTTTATTATTCTTATCAAAGGACATTATGGATTCCTGCGCTCTACGAAGCTGCAGTAGAAAATATGACGTTGATAAGAATGAATAACTGTTCATAGGTATGTTAGTAAACATGATGCAGGTCTGTACTGAAAGAAATCCATGCATAGCAAAGTCGTTTAGAATTCCAATCATGGATTGTTTGAATAGTGAATGAGGATTATTTCATGTTCAGATTTCCCAAGGATCCAGCAATCAAGACAATCTGGGTTAGATTTGTTGAGAGTGGTGTTTGGAAACCAACAAAATATAGTAGTTCGCCCCTGGCGTGTCAGTCATATTGGTACTACACTTAGCCCCACCTAGTGGTGCCGTTTTATGCATAAACATTCTTATAGCTTATCCTTCCTTGTTCTATCTCAGTGGTTTATAATATTGTGCATCAGCCTAAAAAAGCAAAGAAGTCGATCAAAAATTTTGGATTATGTGGATGAATTCGATGAAAACGCCAAATACCTCTTCTCAGTAGTTTCAAGTCATGCCCTACTCGACCCTCCACTCTTCACGTGTAGTTTACGCGCACTCTATCTTTAACGTGAATAAACTATATATCTTGATTTATCAGTTACCGATCATTGCTTTTTGCAACATTGATTTTTTTTCAAGGTTTCAACAAAGTTGAATTTTGATAGGTTTTCTGTTTACCAGCCATACTCCATCTTACAAATGGCAACCTTCAGCTGGACCTCTATTCTTGAGATCATTGAGAATTCAAGAGAGGCTCTGGCTGAGTTTCAATGAATGTCAATGCGGCCCATTTGATTTCAAGTCTTGGCCTGAAGGGCGCTTGTTGTTATTTCGGAATATGACTGACATTATTAGTGGAATGACTTTTTCTGGATCTGGATGACCAAATGCGTCTTGGAGGAAGCAAAGCGAAGACTTCTTCTAGAGTTCAGTAGTTTTCTGGCTTTCTAACCTATCACTATCTGAAAAAAAAAAAGAATTAATATTGGAATCTGTACAAGTGTAGAATGGACTATCAATCAATGGTCAATCTACCCCGAAAAATTGCTGAGTCCATTGGCCGCGTCTAACAGCTTGCAGCGCTTGAAGCCGCTGCACAAAATTTGACAGTTTTTCGTGGTGAAATGTCAAATTTTGTGAAGCGGCTTTAACCGCTGTATTCTGTTAGATGCAGCCAATATTAATTCTTATTTTTTCAGATTGTGGTAGGTTAAAACCCAGACCCAACCAAAGAATATTTACGTATACGAACAAGAAGCGACTCACAAATTCGACAAATACACCCTGAATGCGCATGTCTACCAGCAATGTCGGCATTCGGCCAGTAATATCAACAAACAAGTACTGGTGTTTCTTGTCAAGTAGTTTACTGGATTACTGTTTTTTGCTGGTAGTCATGCGTAGTCGCAACAAAAATGGTTTGGAGGTAATGAAATTTTGTAGTGGTGGGGACCACAGGATTAATAGGGAAGTGTCGCTTCTTGTTCGTGTATACGTTAGTATCCTTCGACCCAACTACGTATGAAATATTTATCCATCACGAAATAATGGCGTTGATCCATTGCTCGCACAAGTTTCGACTTCTGAGGGTTGACGTTCGTCAGCTGGTTAACGAAAAACGGACAATTTTTAGAACTTCTAGAAATTACTTACCTTGAAACCAAACCGATTTTACTTACACTCAGAGGAAATATAAGCAATTTTCAATTCAACGAATGCGTATTAAGGTACACCGGGGTGTGTGACCCAAAATTTCGAAAAATTGAGTTTGTTGGGATGTCATTTCATTCTGCAACAGCAATAATAAGTGAAATATCACAGGTCTACTACTAAGCATGTTGCTACTAAGTATTTTGTATTTTGTTTGATACATTTTTTGTCCTTGTGTCAATAGTTCACACTTCCCCAACACACTGGGGCAAGTGTAAATGCGATTCTGAAGTATATGAGGCGAGTTCTGGAATTCAACAAATAGTAACTTCCATCAGTTCTATCACTGATATCTCTCTCTTTGTTTGTGACGAACCACACACAGAGAGAGAGGCATCAGTGATAGAACTGATGGAATTTACTGTTGAATTTCAAAACTCGCCTATTGGAAAAGCATGTGAATAATTTAGTATACATTCTGCTCACAAAATACCCCACGTAGAATTGCAACTTTCATGGAAGCGACTGCGATGAAATTTTGCTGGAGCCAGACACGGGCAGCGCTAGTTGTCTGGATTAATTTGCAGGAAACTGTAGTAGGCGGGATATTTGAATAAAATTTCTGGCGGGATATTCAAATTCATGCTACGAGAAATTGAACTTTCAGTGTTTTTATACCACTAATATTTGTAACATTAACGTTATTGCAGTTTTGTCCTATTTGGACATTATGCGGTAACGTTATTATTACAAATATCAATGGTATAAAAACATAATTCGCTGTTGATTCTGTTATGGAAAGAAAAACAATGCTAGTGAACCAGCTTTATTGGAAAAAGAAACATTCAATGACTGAAAACTCACTTTTAACGAATTAATATTGCAATATTTCATGTTTCCAGCTGCAGAATGAATTTATTACAATACAATATGAAAGAAAATGAAAAATGACTTTATTCTAATCCTGTTATCAATGAATACAAATGAATCTAAATACATAAAATTTCAACAGAAATAAGCCAAAAATCTATCTTGATTTGAAGATTGAAAATAAGTGAAACAAATTCATCATATAATACATTTAGGTATCTGGATTGTCGAACATTTGAAATACAGTTGCGGCATAAAATATTGTTTATATCGACTGAAGCGTCCCACATTGCAGCTCGGCTTACAGCATTCATTTCTCATGATTGAAGTTCGGAAAAATCACAACTCAAATTCAAAGTATTCACGCATCAAATAAAACTGAAGGCGAGTTCTGAAATTCAACAGTAACTTCCATCTTCCATCAGTTCTAGCACTGATGTATCTCTCTCTATGTTTGTGGTTCGTTATAAAGTGATAGAACTGATGCAAGTTACTGTTGAATTTCAGAACTCGCCTTAACAAATGAAGAACAGAACGCAGAACTTCAGGAGAATTCCGATTCAGGCATATTCCGATTAACAATTCAGAGACATATTGCAATACCGCCGGGCAGTATAAAGGCGACTTTATTTTAATAGTAACTGGCACTATCCTGTGACCTGTGATTGAAACAGAGATATTGCAAGTATCGTCTGTTCATCCCCTTATGACACCGGTGTTTATTTTCATAACAATTCTAACATAACCGAAATTACCAAATTAGACACCATTCATCAGTATTAGGCATTCCAGATACTTGTAAAAAATGTCAAATGAATCGAAATTAACCAATACTGCGCCATCTGCCCCCAGAAACTATCGTTTGTTTTTTGCAAACAAGTGTCTGATTGGTTAAAACTTGTGTTAACCACCCAGACATCACGAGATCTGGAATGCCTAATAGAACTTTTATCTATGCACCATTCTTATTTGAAATCTTTGGGTTGTTGGGTGGTTGAAAGTTCAAATCATTTTATATCGGTTTTTGTTATTGTATTTTTTTTGTTTGAATCGTTAGATATAAGGTTTGTTCTAGCAACACATTTGATCGTTCAGAAACTGGTACGAAGCAGTCAGAAGCATGCGCAAAATGAATATTGAAAGCGAAATTCATTTTGCGCACGCCTCTGACAGTTTTCAAATCGGTCAAATGTGTTGCTAGAACAAACCTATAGTTTCCCCTTTCAATGGAAGAAGTATATAGTTTTTATTAGAATTTTTTCACCCTTGAATTATTTTCCATTTTGCGGGGTTTCTTAGTGGGTTGTGGGCAATTATCTCCCTGAGTAAAAAAATATCATCATCATAATTAAATCTTTGTCTCCTGGATTTTTTTCTCTCCATACTTTGTTTGAATTTTCCAGAAAAAGACTCAAACTTTCCAACACTTCTACAGAACAATTTCAGATTCTTCTGTCATATCTCATATACCTCGTCTAACGTAATATGCACCGATCACCGATCACGCCCTATCTAGTCTGAAATGAAAATGAAGGAACAATAGTCTAACTTATCTTCACCACTAAACGCTAGTTCCAGTGATTTGTTATAGAGGTATGTGAGGTTGATAGATCATCATCCACAGATCTGTCAACCTCACAGACCTCCATAACAAACCACAGGAACTAGCCCAACTCCAATCAGCCCTTCTTCAAAATAGATTCACAGACCATCAAATTGACAGATCCATCCGCCGCCATCAATCTTCTTCCATTCCCAGAGACCCAACAGACAACAACGTTCCCCACAAAGCTTTCCTACCCTACATCAAGGGTGTTACTGACAAAATCAGCAGAATTCTCAAAAAACAGGACATAAAAACGATATTCACAGCCAACAATAAAATCTCCACATTCCTCCGCTCCCTCAAGCACAAAATTGTCAACGAATCACAGGGTATACCATGAATACCATGTCTGATTGCCATAGAACATATGTAAGCCAGACCAACAGATGTGACAAGTAGAGTATACGAACATCAACTTGCTGTCCGAAAATCAGACCCATCTTCAGCTCTGTCCAAACATCATCAAGAGACAGGATACAATATAGACTTTGAGAACACTAAGACCATCGCCACAGCAAAAACACTACAAGCTCGTATAATTCGAAATCGAGAAGCGATAAACGTGACGACGGTCAGAGACTTCCAACTGCATGGAAACCCCTAATGTCCAGATGCCCAGTCCCCACCAAGACATCCGACGCTGCTATAAATACCACCCAACATCCCTCAGTTCGATCTAAGGAGTAGGCAGATTGAGACCTCAGCGTGGAGTCACATTTTCCTCTTGAAAATGGCTCCAAAATCGGAGACGAAACGTCGCGAACAAAACTCCAGACGCGGTTCAACCCGTACTTAACATATTTGTTCGGCTAGGCTTCCGTGGTTAGAAATGTGCTGGCTGGAACTTCCGGTTGATCCGCGTCTGGATTGATTTTCTTGTCTAAGTTTCGGCTCCCAAATGGGAGCTCCGAAATGGGAGCCGAAACGTAGACAAGAAAATCAATCCAGACGCGGATCAACCGGAAGTTCCAGCCAGCATATATATATATATATATATATATATATATATATATATATATATATATATATATATATATATATATATATATATATATATATATAAGTTTTTAAACACTAGTGTTTAAAAACATTCGCTTGATAAAGATACAGTGTATCGAAACATGTCGCGAAGACAATGAATTTTGTGGAAATTTAATCGTGTCCTTATAATATATATATATATATATATATATATATATATATATATATATATATATATATACATACATACATATATATTCGGATAGGTTTCCGCGGTCAGTTGTGTGTTGTTGTTGAGTTCGGGTTGAACCGCGTCTGGAGTTTTGTTATCGACGTTTCGGCTCCGATTTTGGAGCCATTTTCAAGAGGTGAATGTGACTTCACGCTGAAGTCTCAATCTGCCTACTCCTCAGGTGTTGTCACAGGGGGCAAGGGTTTGTGACTTGACGCCGGGGCCTCAATCTGCCTACTCCCCAGGTCTCGTCACGAGTTCTTTCTAAGGTTTCAATCCTTAGAAAGAACTCGTATATATATATATATATATATATATATATATATATATATATATATATATATATATATATCAAATCAGGCATTGTATAGAATGCCTAGGCATTCTATACATTGCCAAAAGTAAGCAGGCAAAGTGTGAAATTTTAAACATTTCATACTTTGCCTAGGCATTCTATAGAATGCCTGCTGGAGTTCAGGCAGAGTTAAAAATCTGTCTGTTCCATTGTGAAATAAACTCATTTCTTAACAATTGTACAAACTTTGCCTAGGCATTGTGTATAATGCCTAGGCATTATATAGAATGTCGAAAGTTTTGCAGGCAAAGTATAAAATGAACAACATTGTTAAAAATTGTTTATTGCAAATAACAAACATGAAATGTATAAAACAGGATCTGAAAATCCTCATATTTTACTAGAGTAAAATTTAAAAGTGAAACATTAATTTAAGAAATTACTTGTTACAGCAGGAAAGAGAACTATGGTTAGGTTAGGTTAGGTTAACCTTAACTTGAAAACAATGGAACAGACAGATTTTTAACCTAACCTAATCTAACCTAACCTATCCTAACCTAACCTAACCATAGTTCTCTTTCCTGCTGTAACAAGTAATTTCTTAAATTAATGTTTCACTTTTAAATTTTACTCTAGTAAAATATGAGGATTTTCAGATCCTATGTTTAATACATTTCATGTTTGTTATTTGCAATAAACAATTTTTAACAATGTTGTTCATTTTATACTTTGCCTGCAAAACTTTCGACATTCTATATAATGCCTAGGCATTATACACAATGCCTAGGCAAAGTTTGTAAAATTGTTAAGAAATGAGTTTATTTCATACTTTGCCTGGATTCACTCGGCAATGTATAGAATGCCTAGGCATTCTATACAATGCCTGAATTATACACATTGTCGGTAACATATATATATATATATATATATATATATATATATATATATATATATATATATGTGCTGGCTGGCACATTTCTAACCGAAGCCTAGCCGAACAAATGTAAACCTGCCAATTATATTTTGCATCAAATCATGCATATGAAAATAACGAGTTTTTGTGAAATAGCCATTTTCAAGTGATTTTTTCGAATATCCTCAAAAACGGTTCGAATGCACTTGCCCGACAATATTTGACTGTATATCATTCCTCTGTACGCTGTTGAGTTTCATTTAGGTTGAATCAATGAATAACTGAAAAAACCTCTTTTGAAACACTCATTTAATCCAATAAGGACATTATTAATAGTGGTTTGTTTACAGACTTACACTAGCACGAGTGAGGGAGGTAGCCCTCTATCTAGTAGTACACCGTTGTATTGGGCTGGCAATTCTCTGGGGGATATGGCCAACGAATTCAGGAATGTATATCAGTTGGCGGCAGTGGTAGTGCATGCAGGAGATGCTCATTCGGGCCATTTTATAACTTACAGGAGAGGAAATCACAATAGCAGGTGAATCCAATTGAGTATATTTGTGACGAATTAAAAATTTTAATTCACAACTTTTTTTGTAGGTGGTATTACACTTCTGATGTAGAAATTAGAGAAGTGATGATAGATGAGGTGTTGCAGAGTACAGCCTACATGCTTTTTTACGAAAAAACATCCTGTATGACTGGAATACTTTGAATCGAACCAATAATATATTTTATTTCACATTCGTGGTATATCTGTTAGCTCAAAATATATGTGGAAAATATCGTCTAATTTCAATGCCATCAAAAAACAGTTTGATTTATTTTATATTATACATTTATAACGTCATACAGTGCGGCCGAGGAAAAATCTCCCCACCTAACTTTTGATAGGAATAAGATATCAAGGTTGGACAAAGTTTACGTTATATGAAATAATTGTTGGTACTGTATAGTAAACAAAAATATTTGTTACGTTACTCGTCGCCGATAGGAGGGTATCTTTTTTTCCAGTGGAAAGGGGGCTTTTGATACTTGGGTTATTCAATTCTCTATTGAACACTGGTTTACTTCTGAAAATCGGAGTAGCCGTTTCTGAGTCATCATAGTCAAATTGACCTATTTATTGATTGTTTTCCTCGGCTCCAGCCTCGACTTCTGGAAGAAGAAATCGAAACTGTCTCAATTCATCCGATCTCGATATGTTATATATACAGTACAGCCCACCCCTATCAACTTTTGAACGGGACAAATCTCTGCTTCACTCAGGAGTTCTCACTTGTTGTTACAAATTTGAAATAATGTGTTATTCGTAATGTAACACATTGTATTTTGTAGATATAGTAGTTGATTGATGTCATGAAAAAAAGGAATTTTGTCAATTCCGCAATTGAATCATTCTGTTGCAATCAATCAATAGAAAAATTGAAAGGGCGGCAAAATTATGATTCATGGAAGTTCGCTGTTCAAACATATCTCGAACACGAAGAGCTTTGGGGTGCAGTTTTAGGAACGATGACAAGAAAATTGCCAAGGCAAGATCGAAAATCACACTTCTAGTCCATAGATTCTCAACGTGGGCGATAACGCCCCCTTGTGGGAGTTTGAGACTTTCGGGAGGGCAGATGGAAGACTCAGAGAAAATTAGGGGGCATTGAGATGGCGTAGATGAGCGACAAATAGTTTTCGGTTCATACTAGTTTGCTGTTACCTGTCTAAACCTGTTCCTGTAATCTGTGGGCTCAGTCCCCTGGTCGACGTAAACAATCCTCCCTTCCATCTTGCCTATATTCTACGGTGAGAGAAATATGATTCATATCTCTCTCACCGTATCTCACTAATAGCATATGAATATTCTGGTTCCTAGTTGTCTATAAATCCTGTTGTGTTTGAATAGGGTGGGCGTCTTTGTTCTCTATGTTTTTTATTACTCTGAGGATAGTCACACCGATTTTTCAGCATGACGTCAGATTGGATCAATAGCGTTGAAGTACCTATTTGAAAATGAATTGTTTTGGCAAAACGAGAAGCGAAGAAAGAGAATTGGATTCAAGAAATAATCTTCATAAATATAACACGACCTTGAATAATAAGCTACTATTTTGATTGTCGCTAAATTCCTCTTGTATTTATTAATTTTACCCTACATTATTTTGGCATCAACGATAAAAGCCTTCGAGATTCGCTTTCGGTCTCTCATCAGATTATTAATGCCAAAATTATGTCTCGTTAAATTATAATAAAATACAGTCGAAATTCAGATGCAATCAAAATAGTCGAACGGAAAGAGATATCGATTCGAAACTCGGACCGTGACTAGACCCCGTAGGGATACAAAACCCTGTTGATTTTCGAAAGGATCGGAAATCTGGAAAGTAGTTTTTCCTGGGAAAATAGAAATTTTTATGTGACACGATTGCGGTCGAACGAAAAATGATGGAGGTTCGAAACCCAGTTCGTTTTTAACATTCATTTGGATGCGTATGTTTATCGTTTTCCCCGGGGCTCGGGAAACGGGAAAAGTGTTTTTCCGGGAAAAACTTTTTTGTAACACCATAGCAGTCGAACGGAAAGAGATATCGATTCGACACTCGGGTCATTCCTAGATCTCATAAGGGTACAAACACCTATTTTTTTTATGAAAATCGAAAAATGGAAAAATGGATTTTTCGGCATTTTCCGACATTTTTTTTTTGACCATGCCTATCAGGGTTTCGATGGCAGAAATTATTTTTCGCTATCAATGAAATTTCTGAACCTTCTGCTACAACTTTTATCTGAAGAAAAAAAATTGTTTAGATTTTATGACTTTTTTCTGTGTCACGCATCCTGCGTGAGTGCAGGCCATCTACTGTTCGATTAGAACATAAGAAATACAGCAGAGAAAACCATTCCAATTACCTACAATCAGAAAATGAATTGAATTTCGTCAACAGAAAATGCATATAGTGTTCAGTGAGCATCGTTGATAGCGATGAAATATGCGAGATGATTTTCAGATCAGCTGAGTTGAATTTGTATTGATTGGTGATGAATGAAATAATTCAAATAATTGAAATTTCAAACAAGTGACTGCATATAATCGATGTATTCATAACATTGGTTTCCAATGATAGTTTTAAAAGCATTGAATTGATTTCTCAGTAGTACGAGAAAAATTGAAAAAAAATTGAAAAGTGACGGCATACAATCGATGTATTCATAACTTTGGTTTCCAATGATAGTTTTAAAAAATGTTGAGTTGATTTCTCAACAGTACGAGGAAAATTAAAAAAAAATTGAAAGGTAAAGGCGTTTAATCGATGTATTCTTAACATTTCCAATGATAGTTATGAAAAAGTTGGTCAGTAGTACGGGAAATATTGATTATAATGGAAAATTGATGGCATATAATCGATGTATCCATGAAAGACGAATTCGGTCTTGTTATATTACCCTTGACAATTCTTGTCATCTATCCATTTTTCTTCGGAATAGTTTCATAATTATGTATACATAGCGTCTAAACTGATCCATACAAGTTCTCTCATTTTCACGAAACAACAATTTCAATTGAGGAAGCTATTATATATTTTGAAGTGAAAATCTAAAAAAAACAATAAATGAGTATTTATAAAATAGATTTTCATCAGGTACCGGCCAGTTCTATTCATTAAGTATCCTACAATTTTATAAAGATTAGAACCAATCTACAGGTCGTACGACTTGAAATCACAGTAAAGTACCCCATGAAACAGCGGATTCGAAATTTGAATCTCGATAGTCATGGAGAACAAGAAAAAGATATATGTCTGAATGAAATCTTCCTGCTGTTGAAAACTCGTATGGTGTATGACTTATACATAACTTATACATCAGTATAAGTTATACGCGGGTCCAAACTGTACGAATGAAATATATATATATATATATTTGATCGGCTAGGCTTCCGCGGTTAGAAATGTGCTGGCTGGAACTTCCGGTTGATCTGCGTCTGGAAAGATTTACTTGTCTACGTTTCGGCTCCCATTTCGGAGCCATTTTCAAGACCGAGTGACCTTGCGTCTAGGTCTGAGTTGTCTTACTGGAGATCTCCAGTGATGATAGCAAGCCAGTAAGACAACTCAGACCTAGACGCAAGGTCACTCGGTCTTGAAAATGGCTCCGAAATGGGAGCCGAAACGTAGACAAGTAAATCTTTCCAGACGCGGATCAACCGGAAGTTCCAGCCAGCACATATATATATATATATATATATATATATATATATATATATATATATATATATATATGTGTGTTTTTTTTTTGTGCTCGGGTTGCCCCGCGTCTGTTTTTCCCCGCTCCGATTTTGGAGCCATTTTCAAGAGGTAAATGTGACTTCACGCTGAGGTCTCAATCTGCCTACTCCTCAGGTGTTGTCACAGGGGGCAAGGGTTTGTGACTTGACGCCGGGGCCTCAATCTGCCTACTCCCCAGGTCTCGTCACGAGTTCTTTCTAAGGTCTCAATCTGCCTACTCCTTAGATCGAACTGAGGTATCGAGGGATGTTGGGTAGTATTTATAGCAGCGGGTGCTACTAAAGGACCGTCGGATGTCTTGGTGGGGACTGGCCATCTGGAAATTAGGGGTTTCCATGCAGTTGGAAGTCTCTGGCCGTCGTCACGTTTATTTAGGCAGGAAGGTCGCTTCTCGATTTCGATGGCCTCGCGAATTATACGAGCTTGTAGTGTT
The DNA here is from genome assembly GCA_032362365.1 of Zygogramma bicolorata. NCBI lineage: Eukaryota > Metazoa > Arthropoda > Insecta > Coleoptera > Chrysomelidae > Zygogramma > Zygogramma bicolorata. The sequence continues at coordinate 115,798 of JAVJAQ010002127.1, forward strand.
TTTGCTGTGGTGTTCGCTAAGTCTATGTTGTGTCCTGTCTCTTGATGATGTTTGGACAGAGCTGAAGATGGGTCTGATTTTCGGACAGCAAGTTGATGTTCGTATACTCTACTTGTCACACGTCTGTTGGTCTGGCCTACATATGTTCTATGGCAATCAGAACATGGTATTTCATATATACCCTGTGATTCGTTGACAATTTTGTCCTTGGGGGAGCGGAGGAATGTGGAGATTTTATTGTTGGCTGTGAATATCGTTTTTATGTCCTGTTTTTTGAGAATTCGGCTGATTTTGTCAGTAACACCTTTAATGTAGGGAAGAAAAGCTTTGTGGGGAACGTTGTTGTCTGTTGGGTCTCTGGGAATGGAATGAGAAGTTTGATGGCGGCGGATGGATCTGTCAATTTGATGGTCTGCCTTTGGAAATTTGGTGTTTGGTTTCGAGAATGTTCAATGTATCTGAGGTCCGTATATTGGTCCTCACTTAGTCTCGGACCTCACTTCAACCGTACTTTTCCTATAGAAGTGGCTCAATACCTACGGTGGGAGAATATATATATATATATATATATATATAAAAAAAAAAAAAAACTTCAACAAATAACAGAACTATAAATATTATCAAATTCTCTCATATATATATATATATATGTGTGTGTGTGTGTGTGTGGGCGCGCGCGCGCGCGTTTGTTTTCATATCTTTGTGGGGATATGTGTGTGCATTTTTACGGAGCTGTGGGGACTTGCACAATGCATACCAAGTACAGGGGACATACACTCGTCCCCACAATGAAAGTATGGAATATTTCATTTATTTTTCAATTTATTGAATCACTGTAACGTTCAAACTACTTGGGTAGTTAGCGGTTAAAAAAAGCTTGGGTGTGAGAATAATCTTAATTTGACTATTGTGGGGCCACTAAGGCTCACCGTAAAGTGGCGCCCTCTGAGATGAAAATATTTTAACTTTGCAATTCACAGATTATTGAGAATTTCTCACAATTACATGAAAGTGGATTTTGTATACTCGTTCGAAACATATCCCATTCAAAAGGTAAATGGAAAGACGGGATCCAGATTATGTAGAAGAGGCAATTAAATACAGAATTGTACAGTGACAGATCTAACAAGATGTTGATACCTTAGCTACTTTATCAAGTTTTGTTAGGTAGTTCTTGATATAATATTTGATATCTCTCCATGTCCTTTGGTTCAACGCCCCGCCAGCATTTTGTATGCACTCTTCACACATAACCTTTCCTGGAACAATTTTCATTTTAATTTGAACACGAAAAAAGCTTGTACTGCTGATTTTTCATCCACTGTCCAAGGTCGATGCCCTTTGCGGCGTTTTTTTATTTATTTGTGGATAGCTTCATCGTCAAGTAAAGGATAACAAGTAACTATCATCATTACCATTTTCAGAATGATCCATTTTTTTTTATTGGATCGTCGTGGCTCTTTCGTCAAGACTGAGTCTATCTGTTCATCTGAAAATGTAATTGTGTATAGATTCAGAAAATTGCTGAGTTTGATTCCATACCTTGCTTGTCTTCTGCATCAGACTCATCCTCGCTTTCTGCAATATCGGGAAAATCTGAAAATAGTGGAAAAAATTATGATTGTTGGGCTCAAATATACTGAGAATGGAGAAACAGAGCAAAAGATAATTTATTGATGAAACGTTAAAAGAGGAAGGTGAGAGAGAAGGTAAGATTAAGAGGTATAGGGTACCTTGCAGATTAATTGTATCGAGAGATTGTCCTTTGAATTTAGAAACTTCTCCTGAGTCAATGGCCATCAAGATGCGACTGATTTTAGTTAATTCTACTGCCGATTCATGTAGCCTGTAAAAATCTCTGTGAACACGTACATCATGTCCCATGTGCCTAGCCAACCAGTCTACCTCCCTCTCTTGTAAATTGAAAACTTGACAAACGGTTGCGGTGTATTTCCGCAGTTTAGTACTCGTGATAGATTTCGGAGAAATTAGGCCAGCATTTTCAACGATCATTCTCAAAGCATCTGGTCCTCTAATATAACTCATTGAGTCCTTATGGGGTCTTGCAAAAATATAAGGGTTACTTGGATTTATACCCGCCGACATCCTCGTTGAAATAAGCAGATTGATACTAGAAACCATTTCTTCCCTGAGTAGGACAGGAACCGTTCTGCCACGTTTTCCAGGTATTTGAATGAGTTTCATGCTCTTAGCCAGCTCTCTTTCGAATGGAGTCAGACTATCTTGCAGTTCTTCAGTTGATTCTTTCGACCAATCTGGACAAGATGAATATTGCTTGATCGTCATACGTGAAATCTCTCCACCTCTTCGTCAAGGTGAGGTGCGCTAAACGAAGCCAAGCAGTTGTCTCACAAGGATTATTTTGTAGCAACACTCTGAATATTTCTATATCTTTCATAATATACTCATTCAACTTCAAGAGGTCCTGTGTCAGAGGTAGGAGTGATGCACTATTGATTTTTCTTTTCGTCAAAGTAGAAAGCGCATTAGAAGAAATTCGCACTTCCCATTCCAAATCCAAAAGTTGTAAAAATGAAGACAATTTTTTATCTTCCTGGTATTCACCTGCTCTCAAGGCTTGGCTCCTCAAAAATCCTACACTTTTTCTCAAATTATGACCAATTTTCAGAGCTAATGAAGGAATCCCATATTCCATTTTATCTGATGAATTGAACTTTGCTTGGCATAATGTCTTCACAGAATTGATCACGATATCAAAATGTGTCGGGTTAATGAAGTAAGCCAAACTTTTGTTTGCAAATTCTGAATTACTGTCTCTAACGACTTGAAGAAGTCTCGCTAGCTGTCGCATCGACTGTTTGATGAGGTCTTTCTGACTATCAGCATGCTTTTCAAAAAGTAACATTATCGGTTTTGCATATTTGCGATATTTCGTCATTACATAATGTATCTAAAATTGAGAATTTGGAATCACCTTTGAAGAGCATGGAATTAACAAGTGCGTTGCTTGCTACACGAATCGATTTTTTCATGGTCGGATTTTCAGATTGCCGTGATGTACACGCTTTGGCATGTCGTGATAAACAAGATTTGTTCATGAACCCTAAACAATATGGATAAGGCCCAAAATCATTATATGAGAGCGAGCGACCACAAATAGCCGATGGGCGTCTACAGAGAATCAGTTGTCCACCTCTAGATGACAGAACCTCCATGTTGTGATAGAAATCACCAACTCTTATGAGTTCTAAGAAACTTTTCCTTCTCTCTGGAGAATTTTTTTCTTTAGCAAGAATCTGTGCGACGACAAGCTCATTCTGGTGTTTCAATTCCAAATGTCGAGCCATTTTGAGACACTGCTTATGACATATGTAGCAACAGTGTGTTTTGTCATATATTCGTTTATTATTGTACTTCTCTTCAACAACATCTAGAGATATGTTCACTTCTGGATTCGTATCAGGCACGGTGAATTTTGAGGAACTTGAGGAAGCAACCTGAAATTTCTCGATATCTTCTCTGCTCGGGTAAACAGTATCTTCAGTAGAATTTTTCGTTTCTTCAATATTTTTTGTGAAGTTCGATTTCTTCATTCTTTGTTGTTTGCACCCCTTCGTCTTATTTTTTTCAGGAAAGTCTTCATTTTCAGATGGTAAATAGTCACTACCGCTATCAGAAAATGGTTCTGTGAGTGAATCAGACATAATTTTATCGGAACTATTTTCGCATATATCGTTGTGATCAGTGTTAAGGTCTGAGAGAGTAATATCCTGCAATATACCTATTGATTTTTTTTCATTCAACTCCTCTTTTTTCTGCACATCAGTTTTGAGATCAGCAGTATATTCTGCTGATATAATTATTCCTTCGACAGGTTTCATTTCTGGAGAACAACCATGAACATCGGGTTCGAGGTTTAATTCACTATCACTTTCTTCCATGATGTTACTTATTTCTGAAGAACGTGTATTCTCATGGCTACCTTGATCTTTTTCATAGCTATTTATTTTTATATCGTCAGAAACCTTCTGATGTTCCATTTCAGAAACGTCTACAGCTTCCTCTTTCGTTGAAGAAGCATCAACCAATGAAATATTATCGATTAGCACAGTATGTGATGTAATTTCCTGATGAACGACTGGATTTTCATTCATCCTATATTCCAATGAACTTTTAGTATCTACTCTGAATTCTTTCTTGTTTTCATTTTGCTCAATTTGGGTATCTTGAGGTATTGAGCTCGAAAACTGATTTTCTTTTGAATGCTCCAAAACCTCAAAATTTTCTTCATTTGTCGAATAATAATTGTCTTGTTCCAGCATATACTTAATTTCTTCTTGAATGAATTGTTTACCACTTTCGGGTAGAGCATAAACAAATCTGCTGATTTTATTCAATTTGACTTCGCATATGACTGATTTTCCACTAACTGTATCTTTTTTCCCTAACAAGTAATGGGTTTTACTCGCTCTTTTCTTTTCTAACCATGTTATCTCAAGTATTTCCGAATAACTTATCTGCGAAGATTCATCAAGACGACACAAGTAGAATGAATCTGAAAATGATTAGTTACAATGAGTAATGCTCATTACTTGAAGCTTGCAATTTTTTTTGGGTCAAAAAAGTTGATAACATGATATTTCTCCAGTTGTAGGAGAGATACAAATTTTTAGTAAAGTCAAATCAATAGCTAAATTTTTCAGAATATCGAAAATTTGAAATCTCCTACGAGTCAAAGTCTGCATGTTTGGATATACTAATAATGTTTTGGGGCATGTGCGATCATGTTTTTGTTGTTCCGGAACAAATGAAACTGCATAAATTACAAATAAATCTATGTTAGAGAGGTCAAAAAAATTTGTTCAACGGTTTACTGATAATAAAGTTACGCTACGCCTAAAGATTTTATTCCTTTGTCTCGTTGCCCTTAAATCCCTATATTGATTAGGAAGTGATGTGACGACTGGTAGCTAGGACCTAACGAATTATTTTGTAGCTTATCTGAACCAAATATGGAATTAGAAATATTGAAACAAATATGATATCTGTAATTTTGTGACGGCGGCCATATTCAATTTCCCTTTCCTCCATGGTAAACTCTTTCCTTCTAGTCGGGATCTTGTTACCCCTTACCTGTGAGGGGAGGCTGACAATCAGAGTTTCACCAAGTGGGGGGTAGCACAAGATTTTTCAACAAAGTTACCACGCTAGCTTTTAAACTGGAGATGGGGGTAGGTCTTTGATTCAGGGTAAAGGTGGTCAGTAACTTGAAACAAATTCAATTGAAAATAACTTTAATGGCCCCCTCAATATTAGTTCAAACTTAAGACGCTAGAGTTGAACGACTTGGCCAATAATCCTACAACCATGAGGCCAAAATCAGGGCGTACAGGCTGTGATAAAATGATAGATGACAATTATGAACTCTAAACTGCCAGAAGCAAGGTTAAATGTTATTGTTTTCAATCTTGATGAATTTAAATGAAATGGTTTGGATGCTAATAACTGAATTTAGCAGACTATGCAAGCTCTAGCTATCTCTACTAAATACTATGTACACTGAATCTAACCTACAGTGCCTAATATATTGCCTTCAAAAGGTTAACGCCACTAAATACATGAAGTATGCATACCAGAGGTTCACAGGTGGGGTGAATGTTCATGAGTAAAGCAGGTAAGCAATAAATAGGTACAAGTAAGCATATGAAGTGATTATATATCTCCAGACAATGTTTATTTGTAGATTTGCTGCCGGAGAGGTACTTCTAGTAGCAAGCTACCCCGCTGTATTGGCAACGACCAGTATCCCGCAGCAATGGTGTAAGGCGCATCAGAAATGGAATAACATTACCTTGTTACTGGAGTGGGATTACCAGTTTATGTCCCTCAGGCTAATATCTTTCTGCCCCTTGGGTAGGCCTTACGGAGAGCCGATGTCTACTGGATGACTAATTGAGGCCTTCATGCAAGTTACCATAAGAAACATACAATAGATAAAAGCTGCTACTGGGGTATTACTTTGGTATGTGTACAGGAGGTGCAGCGGAATGGATGATGCAAGCGGAGAACAAAATATGATACAGGTGGAGAACCAAAAGAGGCCTAAAATAATAGCATGTCACTAGTTGAATTCTAGAGATGGTTAAGCATTGATTGAAACTAATGGAGTGAAGGTTAGTAACCATTGACGTACCTTGGATGGTGTGTGGCCTCGAAAGTGTTACGGACAGTCTTCAGATCAAGTAAGAATCTTATCGACTTTAAATTGTTTGATTCAACTAATGTTGCCTACCAGCCCATTCGCCTGAATAGAGCCAGTTGAAATTATTCAAATTCGAAGATTCTTTGATTAAATTTGCCTAAAGCATGAGCTACCTCACCATGTGCTCTCTGATCAGAAAAAGAAAGGAAAAGCCTTTTTTTTAATCCCAGTACTGCCTCGTTGAAGTTTAGTTACTTTTTCAGTCTTAAGTCATACATCAAGTGTCGATTCTGACATTTGTCATAGTTGACATTTGTTTGTTGATAGGTTAAACATTTATCAAAATATTTCTTAACGATTTCATTCAATCCTTAATTTCATCCACTGCATCCAGGTACTTGTAGCTTTTATTCAGTAAAACTTGAGATTTTTATGACTTTCATACTATTAATTTTGACATCTATTTTGAGGTTATGTTATGTTTGTTTACATCTCATATTTGTTTTTCAGAGATTAATCTGGAACTGAGGAATTCAATACGGCCAAAAGGAACCGAGATCGAATCATTTTGCCACCAATATGAATCTGCACCGAAGAGAGTCTAATATTGAACCCATCCCCACTGATCGTAACCTCGAAGAAGTCCACGACTGTTTCAACGAGAAGTAAGGACAACCATCCACGAAAGCGACTTTGTAATATTATTGACAACAGGTTTTATTTCAGATGAAAACACTCTTGTAGGATAACTCACAGTAGATATTATATTAAGTATTGTGAATTATTTTGGGAAGAATAAATAAGTACAAGCATTTTGTATCCTATTACGAGCTTATTGGCATAAATCAAGGTAAGTCAAAATCAACCCGTAACAACACCCCCTTTTCCTCAGAAAAGTTTTTTTCCCAAAAAAAAACTTTTACCCTTCAACCTTGCAACCTACTGGACATAACATACTACATATATATTCAATTCATTCACTAATATCGTCTTCTACTTCGGGAGGGTGCGCTTTGATGTCTTTGGCATGCCAAATACCACAAGATTTCCCCTGGTCATCGCCCAGCTCATAGGACCACGGCGAACAAATCCTAATAATTTTAAAGGGGCCCTTGAACCTTGGGGCTAACTCGGACGTGATCCCTTTGCTAGCATCGGAAATCATATAGTTCCGCCTCCATACCAGTTGGTTCAAAAGAAATTTATCGGGGCGTCGTCGGAGATTGTAGCGCTTGCTACTTTTCTCATAGGCCCTGATGAGTCGTTTCGACACATCCTCAAAAACCTCAGCCAATGCCTTCGATCGAACTACTACATCATATGCTGTAGTGGGTACCAGACCATTCAAAGGGTGTTCTTGTTTGCCTGAGAGACTGATCTCTCTGCCAAAATTTACGAAATTCGGCGTAACCTGGGTTGTTTCGTGTTTCGCGGATCGGATGGCACATCCCACTTTGGCCAGGTAACTTTCCTAGGTCTTGTGATTATCTGAGGCGTATGCGGTCAGCATGGTTTTAATGACCCTATGCACTCGCTCGACAGGATTTGCCTGCGCATGATAGTAAGCAATGAATCCCATCTCAATCTCGTACTCGTCGCATAGTTGTCGGAATTGGTTACTCCGGAATTGAACACCGTTATCTAATATTATTTTCCGGGGAGCCCCATAGATCAAAATAACATGGTCTTCAAAAGTTTTGGCCACCATTTTGGCTGTTATTTGCCGTAATGGATACAATAAAACAAACTTACTGAAGACATCACACACTGTAAAAATATAGGAGTACCCAGATGAGGTTCGAGGTAAGGGACCCACGATATCAATACTGACAATTTGCCATGGTCTTGTAGCTTGTGGAGAAGAACTCAACATGAGACCTGCTGCGGCCTTCTGCTCAGACTTCGTGCTAAGACATGTTGTACAACGTCGAATATATCGAGCCACCCCCGCCCTCATTTTTGGCCAATAATATCGCTCACTAATTCTAGCCACGGTTTTTAAAATTCCAGCGTGTCCACAGGTAGGCGGATCGTCACGTAATTCCGGATAACGTAATGTTACCCGTTTAAAAAGTGCATTACCCGTGTAACGCCACAATGGAAATCTCTCTGGATTTTGCTCCACCTGACGTACCATCTTTGTGTACCACTTGTCTCGTGGAATTGTCTGGCAATCTGTCACCTCAGCCACCACAGGAACGGCTCGAGAAAGAACGTCTGGGACAATATGATCCTTCCCTTTCCGGTGGACAACTTCAAAGTTGTATTGTTGAAGCCGAACGGCCCAACGTGCCAGTCTGCCAACCGGGTCCTTAAGGGAGTTGATCCATTTCAAGCTATGATGGTCCGTTATAACTGTAAATTGCGTGCCTTCGAGATACGGGCGCAGCTTTTCAATAGCGAATAGCACGGCCAGACATTCTTTTTCCGTAGTACTGAACTTGCGTTTCGAGCTGCTTAGTGATCTGCTCAGGTAACAGACTACCTTTTCCCCTTCCGGGTGTGTCTGTGATAAAACTGCCCCAAGGCCATAATCAGACGCATCGGTTTGAACAACAAAAGGCAGTGAATAGTCTGGGCAGGACAGCACCGGTGCCGAGACAAGATACTCCTTAATGTTTTGAAGCGCACGCATACACTCTTCGCTCCACACAAATAGTTTATTTTTCTTGGTGAGATCACACAAAGGAGCCACAATGGTAGAGAAATTAGGTACAAAGCGCCTGTACCATGAAGCAAGGCCTAGAATACGGCGAACTTCGCTAACGTTTCGCGGTATAGGTATCTCCAAAATTGCGCTTACCTTCTCAGGGTCGACCAGCAACCCAGAAGAATTTACTATATAACCCAAATATTTAAGTTCAGGTTTGCAGAAATTGCATTTCTCCTTGTTCAACGTGAGACCGGCTTGCATATTTCGAGCTAGAACCTCTTTCAGAATCTCCAGATGTTTCTCAAAGTCCGAAGTACATATTATCACGTCGTCTAAGTAGACAAACACGTACTGTTCCAGATCGACTCCAATAACCCGATCTATAAATCGTTGCCAAGTGGCTGGAGCATTGTGCAACCCCATTGGAAGACGTCGAAATTGAAAGAGTCCACGATTTGGGACAATAAAAGCGGTGTACTGTTTTGAGGATTCTAAAAGTGGCATCTGCCAATATGCACGTTCGATGTCTGACGTGGTAAGAAAGTTGGCATCCCGAAGTTTATCAAGCGTCGCGCTTACGAAGGGTAGAGGATATGCATCGCGTTTCGTCACTTTATTCAGTGCACGAAAATCGACGCAAAAGCGGTATCGGCCATCAGGCTTCTTTACTAATAAGATAGGCGATGCCCACGGAGAGTTAGAAGGTTCTACTACCCCGTCTTTCAGCATCTGATCAAGTTCCTCCTGGACCTGCTTCTGTAAAATAGGAGATATTGGGTAGTAGCGCTGCCTGATTGGCAGCGAGTCCGTTTCAATAGTATGCTCGACAAGATTGGTACAACCTAATTTATTGCCCATCTTAGCAAAACTATCATCCACCAACTTTGTCAATCGTTGCTTCTCAGAATGGGATAGCGTGTCGAACGAGTGGATCGTATTGACAGTGGGAGTAACACAGGCCTCTATGTTGTCCCGGAAGTACCACATATCCGAAAACAAATCAGGTATGATGGCCATACGAATCCAGAAATCCATGCCAAGTATCAAGCTATGTGGCAGTGCAGGCACTACCAGCACATCTATCACCCTGACCCTATCCCCCAATCTGATAGGCAATGATACTTCTCCCAAAATTTCACAACCTTGGCCATTCGCTACAGTACACTTCGGGATATTAGATTTCTGAAGAGAACACAATGTGCTCAGCTGATCCCATCCGAGAGCACCTAACACGGACCTCGTGGCTCCGGAATCAAGTAATCCTAAGAATTCCTTACCGAAAATGTCCACCCGAAGGTAAGGCCTACTATCGTTCTTCGCATGGGCAATGACGAAGTCTAATAATATTTTATTTTCGAGAGAAACGTCATGAATAATATCCGGATTTGGTTTATCCGAGGCGTCTAGCCGGATGTCTACCGTCTCGCAGAAAAGTTTTTTTTCTGGCAGTTGGGACAAGAATTAGCTGTAACTTTATCAAGGCCACACCGAAAACAGAATAATTGCTTCGATTTACTGCATTTACGGAAACGATGACCTTGTTCGCGACAATTCCAGCAGATAGGAAGGCTAGGAACAGCATTGGATGTGGTTGGAGTACCCTGAGTGATTGATTGAACATCATTTACGAGCGTACTTGACTGAAGATGAGTATTGATTGTAGTTTGGGTATCCGAAAGAATGGGAGCGGTCCGGATGGAGCAAACCGGATTGGCCGATGATGATTTCCGATACGCTAATTCCGGTTCAACAAGGTGTCTGAAATTAGTTGGTGGAGGGGCAAATCGTTGAATCCTCAACTCCGTCTCTTCAATGGACTTGCCTAATCTAACTAACTCGGAAATAGAGAATATACGATGGAGCGCAAGTTGAGATTGTATGTAGGGTAAGAAGTTCCTTCTTATCAATGCCACTCTGTTTTCTTCCGAAGGTCGACTGTTACCCAATTTCTGGAATAATCCTTCCACTGCAGCGACAAAACCACCTTCTCCCTACTACCTTGAGTCCTTTTCCTGATCTCCTCCCACAGGCTATTTTCGTAATCATATGGAAGGAAGGCGTCCTTGAGCTGCCGTACTAAATCATCCCAAGTTGAGAATCGATTGGTCCTGAACCACATAAGAGCATCCTTCGTAAACAGTTCGGGGGCGGACCTCAACAACTGTTCCTTAGAGACACCTCTAGATACCCGAATCTCCTCAATGCGCTCTAAAAACGTAGTCACACTCGACTCACCGTCAAACCGAACATTCCATCTCGAAACATTAATAAACCTCAAACCGTGATCAAAAGAAGGGAAGCCGTCTCCTGGTGCAGACCACCGCAAAAATCCCGAATTAAAATCATTACTGTTGTATGCCTCTGCTCTGGAAGACTCTAGGCGTTGGTTACCCATAGTATTCCTTGGAGATTCCCTGAAATGTCTATTGAACATAATATTGGCCGGTTCTTGTTCTTCCGACTCTATATTCCCAATCCCGGTATTCAGAACAGAATGCCTTTGTTCGAACCTGACTCGATTATTCACCTGTTCATTCCTCAAATCCATTCTCTCATTTGGTGTACCTGCCCTCTCAGCTGACCCATGCTGAATCACTAACTCTGGAATTAAGGGGTTGACTTCATCTAGGATAGATTGCTCAGGAATATTATCCCTATCCAAAATGGTTATATTTCGTTCCCTAGCTAACGCGTGATCATTGAGTTCGGAAACTTGTTCAATCAACCGCAGGCAATTGCTCAATAAAACCTTTTTATTTCCTTCCATCGATTCATCGCCAGAAGAAACTCTTCTAAGTCTACCTTGTATATGATATAGTCGCGAAATGATACGTTTGAATTCATTATTATGATTTGTTTCATCAAAATTACTAATACTTTGTTCCAAATCAATAAGTTTTTGTTCGCAGGTATTCAACTCAGTTTTTGCATCAAATGTTATCAATGGCGTCAATGACTCAATACCGGCCCTTTCGCATCGCAAAGCACCTCTTAATATTGTACGCTTCTCATTAACTGTGCCTTCTGTTGGCAAACCTCTAATAGCTAACTCATATGTTATTTCATCCCCCAATAATCGGTTGATTTCCATGGTAATTATCAATTTACTATCGAAAACGCTAAATATTTAAAGCAAATGTGTTGTCGCATCACAACCCCCCCTTTTCCCGGAAGAAAAGAAAAAAAAATCGAAGTTACCCAAAAAAAATACAAATAGGTATCACCCTATATGATCGAACCGTAACAACTTCACAAGTGAACTTCCCCGATTTCAAACTCAGAAAATCGGAATCGAAAATGTACAAAAAAAAATTAGACTACCCGTGATAGAAATACAATTGGTTCACCCTGTATGTGAGGTCAAAGCAAAACTTGTTTGCATTCACTCTATTTCTTATCTGCAATCCACCCTGCAACACTGCAATGAACTAAATATTTTGAAAATGAAATGAAAATAGATTTTTTTTTCACAAAGAAAAACCCTTCTATAACTTCAGACCCAGTAAACAGCTTACACTATTACATTTATCTTTACACTTTGAATTCTGTACTGGATTTTCAAACTTTAGTGCGAATCAATACCACAGACACAGTCTCAGTAGTTCATTCCGTAGGTAACATCAATTATATACCAACCAAATCAACAAAATATTCAATATGCGATTGATCCACTGAAACCACGATCACCCAGTATAAAAACCAAATGGAATGAAACGTTAGGGCGCCATTTTTGTTACCCCTTACCTGTGAGGGGAGGCTGACAATCAGAGTTTCACCAAGTGGGGGGTAGCACAAGATTTTTCAACAAAGTTACCACGCTAGCTTTTAAACAGTGGAGATGGGGGTAGGTCTTTGATTCAGGGTAAAGGTGGTCAGTAACTTGAAACAAATTCAATTGAAAATAACTTTAATGGCCCCCTCAATATTAGTTCAAACTTAAGACGCTAGAGTTGAACGACTTGGCTAATAATCCTACAACCATAAGGCCAAAACCAGGGCGTACAGGCTGTGATAAAATGACAGATGACAATTATGAACTCTAAACTGCCAGAAGCAAGGTTAAATGTTATTGTTTTCAATCTTGATGAATTTAAATGAAATGGTTTGGATGCTAATAACTGAATTTAGCAGACTATGCAAGCTCTAGCTATCTCTACTAAATACTATGTACACTGAATCTAACCTACAGTGCCTAATATCTTGCCTTCAAAAGGTTAACGCCACTAAATACGTGAAGTATGCATACCAGAGGTTCACAGGTGGGGTGAATGTTCATGAGTAAAGCAGGTAAGCAATAAATAGGTACAAGTAAGCATATGAAGTGATTATATATCTCCAGACAATGTTTATTTGTAGATTTGCTGCCGGAGAGGTACTTCTAGTAGCAAGCTACCCCGCTGTATTGGCAACGACCATTATCTCGCAGCAATGGTGTAAGGCGCATGCAGAAATGGAATAACATTACCTTGTTACTGGAGTGGGATTACCAGTTTATGTCCCTCAGGCTAATATCTTTCTGCCCCTTGGGTAGGCCTTACGGAGAGCCGATGTCTACTGGATGACTAATTGAGGCCTTCATGCAAGTTACCATGAGAAACATACAATAGATAAAAGCTGCTACTGGGGTATTACTTTGGTATGTGCTATGTATACAAATATAGGTCAGCCCTCGCATTGCGCATGCGTACGGCACATCAGCGAGAACGCTCGTCCATGACGCACACATCACCGTCGAGCCTGCACCGGTCTATCTCGTGACATCGCGTATCGAATATCAAACGTATGTAGTGTGTCCAGCGTGACCATTAGTAAATGTACAAATAAGCATTTGTGTTTCATTCTGTGTGAAGACATTCCATATGGCGACGAGGATATTGGAAACTTATTAATAACGTGCTACTGAAAAACGCTGGTCAAGGCAACCACCTCCATTTTGACACGTGCCAATGCTGTACCACGAATTCAAATCAAAGAGGTATCCCCAGTTTCTAGTTATTACGATGGCCATTTATATCGGAACAATTGCTGAGTATGCTCCGAAAGACGACTTCGTTATTTATGAAGAAAAGTTTGCCCAGTATTGTACTGCTAACAAAATCGAGGATGATAAGGTCAAAGTGGCCATGTTAATAAGTTTGATTGGAACAGACACCTATAAGACTTTGAGGGATATCTGTTTCCCGGATCCCCCAAAGGATAAACAGTACGATGAGCTGTGCAAATTGTTGAAAAGGCATTTCAGCCCACCTATTAACATTTTCCGCGAAAGAATTGAGTTTTACAAAGCCGGCCAAACGACAGACGAATCATGCGCAGAATGGTTCGCCCGATTGAAAAGAAACGCCGTAAATTGCAAATTTTCATCCTTTGAAACTGTGATGGTCGATCGTTTCATTAGTGGTATGAAACCAGGAAACGTTTTGGACAGTTTGGTGGAAATGGACGTTCAAACGAGTTTGGAGAAATTTTCAGAAGCAGCGATGGCCAAAGAAACGGCAATTCAAAATTCCCGCCAAAGCCATTCTTCCAACGACGTGCATCTGATTTCCACCCATTCAAGGATGAACGTCAACGCTACCACAGGATATCATCTCAGTCGCAGTAACAAGTTTGGTTATGGTCATGGCAGACATCAAAACAAACAGGTTACGAAGAATATCGACATCTGCCAGTGCTGTGGTGTATGTAGATACAGAAAATATAAGTGTAATAGATGCCAGCAGTTAGGTCATCTAGAAAATATGTGCAATAAGGTAAAACAAAATATTAGATTTGTTGACGATGTTAATGAGCAATCTTTTAACGAAAATGAAATCTATTACTTGAACAATATTAATAAAATTAACAATCCTGTACTGATTGAAGTCAAACTGAATGGCGTTAGCTTAACAATGGAGTTAGACTCAGGTTCTGCTATTTCAGCCATAAGTTGTGATGTATATGAACGAAATTTTAATGATATTCCTTTGAAAGAAACATTAAAATTGTTCAGAGGGTATACAGGTGAAGATATTGTTCCCAAGGGACTTCTCGCAGCAGATGTTCAATATGAAAATAGTAGTAAAGTTATGGAATTGTTTGTTATTCCTAACGCATCAGTGTGCCTATTAGGTAGAGATTTTATGCAACATTTTAATATTGTGTTTCAATTTGCAGGTCATGTAAAGTCGATTGGTTCTGCTCCCGTGAAGGAAGTACTGAGAAAGGAATTTGAGGAAGTTTGTGACGGAAAGCTTGGGTTATTCAAGTATGGAAAAATTTCATCAACGTCCCCGCCCGGTCCCTCTCTCAATTATAAGGATAAAGTCGAAACTGAGATTAATCGTATGGAGCAGAACAAAATGTTAACGCCGGTATTATCAACAGATTGGTCCTCCTGCATAGTTCCGGTTTTGCGTAAAAATGGTACCGTCAGAATCTGTGGAAGTTACGTAAGACTCAATAAGTATTTAGCTGATGTTTATTATCCATTGCCTAGCATTGATCAAATATATGCCAGTCTTTGCGGTAATATAAAATTTTCCAAAATAGATTTGAGTGATGCTTACATGCAATTTGAACTGGATGATGATTCAAAAAAATTAGTCACTATATCTACTCACAAAGGTCTTTATATGGTTAACAGAATGCCGTTTGGTGTCAAATGCTCCAGTTTTTATTTTCAAAGCAAAATTGAGCAGCTTTTTCAGGGTCGTAAAGATATTTTCTGTTTTCAAGATGATATATTAATTGGCCATAAAGAAAATGAAGATAGTTTGAGCATTTTACGAGATGTTTTTGAAATTTTGAGAGATGCTGGTCTTAAAGTGAACCTTGAGAAATGTGCCTTTTTGCAAGAAAGTGTTGCTTATTTAGGGTATATAATATCTAAAGATGGCCTTGCAAAGGATAAGAATAAAATAAAAGCCATAGTTAACGCTAAAAAACCAAATGACATTACTCAATTAAGATCATTTATTGGCATGGCAAATTACTATAGTAGATTCATCCCAAATATGTCGCAGATGCTTTCACCATTGTATGAGCTACTTAAAAAGGGTGTGAAGTATCATTGGAATGAAAGATGTCAGCAAGCATTCAAAGAAATCAAATGTGCCTTAACATCTGATCAGGTTCTCACTTACTTTAATCCAGAGTTACCAGTCATTGTAACTTGTGACGCGTCTGAAAAAGGCATAGCAGCTGTTTTGTCACACAAAATGGCTGATAAGACAGAAAAACTTGTTGCTTGTGTCTCGAGAACATTTACTAAAGCCGAATCAAATTATTCAACAATTCACAAGGAGAGCTTGGCTTGTTTCTTTGGTGTAAAAAAATTCCAGGATTACCTATTTGGACAAAAATTCATTTTACGTTCAGATCAAAAATCATTGGTGAATATTTTTGGTAAAAACAAAGATATTAGCCAAACTTATGCTAATCGCCTAAAACGATATGCGTTATTTCTTTTAAATTTTGAGTATGAAATAGAACACATACCGGGTAAAAATAACTGCGTATCCGATTGTCTTTCTCGCCTACCCATCCCAATTGAGAATTAAGATGATGATGACGTAGATGAAGATCATATATATTTCATTGCTGGTAACAACTCTGTAGCCGATCAAAAGCTTCTGAGCGAAGAAACAAAAAGGGATGAAATTTTGGCAACTGTATCGAGTTATACACATGCTACATGGCCAAACAAAGTCAGTGATGAGTTGAAGCCATATTTCAATGTAAAAACATTTTTACATTCTACACAGGGTTGTTTATTTTATGGTCATAGAGCTGTCATTCCTGTAAGTTTGCAAAATCGTGTTCTTGAAGAATTACATAATTCACACCAAGGCATTGTGAAAACTAAAACATTAGCTAGATCTTACGTGTGGTTTCCAGGAATAGACAAAAGAATCGAACATCTCTGTAAATCTTGTGATCAATGTTTGAGTGTAAGAATGAGCAACCCTGTAAATGAATGCCCGTGGCCCAAAACTGGAAAATTCTTTGAATTAATCTTTATAGATTTTTTTACTTTTGCAGAAAAGCAATTTTTAGTAATTTTTGAGCAGTACTCAAAATGGATAGAAGTTTACGTAATGAAAAGAATCACTTCAGAAGAGACAATACTTAGCCTCAGAGATTGTTTTAGTAGGTTTGGTTTACCTCAAACGGTAGTTTCAGACAACGGCCCATCTCTAGTTTCACATGAAATAGAGCAATTTTTCAAGAAAAACAACATTGCACATTTAACTATACCTCCATATAATCCTCAAAGCAATGGCCCTGCAGAGAACGCGGTAAAAATCATAAAAAATAAACTAAAAGCCAATGCACTTCACCCTGATTACAAAAATGAGAATGTAGAAACAGCTTTGAGTCGTATACTGCAAGTATATCGCAATACACCCCATTCAGTTACCCATAAGACTCCTGCTGAGTTAGTTTTAGCGAATAAACCAACAACTCGATTAGATTTTCCAATTCAGTACTGGAAGCAGGTCAACCAATTAAAAAAGTAAACATACGAGTTAATGATAAAGTTATAGTAAGGGATTACAGAAATCCAAGCACCAGAGCTTGGTGTAAAGCCACAGTAGTAAGAAAAATCGGTAGAGTAACATTTTTGTGCAAGTTGGATTCGGGAGAGCTATGGAAGAGGCACATAAACCAAATAAATAAGAGAGATGAAAGGGAGACCGCGGCGGAAGTGGAATGCAAGGCTCCACACACCCAAGACAAAAAAATTGGTTATTTTCCCAGTACTTCCCAACGAGAGGCAGAGCCTGTTCAAAACAAGGAAAATAGTGTAGATATAGCTGAAGGTAATGTTAATGATGTACCTCTAGGCGGAAATAAAAATGATAGATTAGAAGTGCCTGGTGAGGCGGCATCGGATGCGGGTCGCCCTAAGAGACATATAAAAAAACCGGATCGTTATCTGGACTGACTGTAATGTAATGTGATTTTAATATGTATCGTGTTTCATGTTTGAGAATTGTAAATGAATAGGAGGAGGGATATGCTATGTATACAAATATAGGTCAGCCCTCGCATTGCGCATGCGTACGGCACATCAGCGAGAACGCTCGTCCATGACGTACACATCACCGTCGAGCCTGCACCGGTCTATCTCGTGACATCGCGTATCGAATATCAAATGTATGTAGTGTGTCCAGCGTGACCATTAGTAAATGTACAAATAAGCATTTGTGTTTCATTCTGTGTGAAGACATTCCAGTATGTGTACCGTAGGTGCAGCGGAATGGATGATGCAAGCGGAGAACAAAATATGATACAGGTGGAGAACCAAAAGAGGCCTAAAATAATAGCATGTCACTAGTTGAATTCTAGAGATGGTTAAGCATTGATTGAAACTAATGGAGTGAAGGTTAGTAACCATTGACGTACCTTGGATGGTGTGTGGCCTCGAAAGTGTTACGAACAGTCTTCAGATCAAGTAAGAATCTTATCGACTTTAAATTGTTTGATTCAACTAATGTTGCCTACCAGCCCATTCGCCTGAATAGAGCCAGTTGAAATTATTCAAATTCGAAGATTCTTTGATTAAATTTGCCTAAAGCATGAGCTACCTCACCATGTGCTCCCTGGTCAGAAAAAGAAGGGAAAAGCCTTTTTTTTAATCCCAGTACTGCCTCGTTGAAGTTTAGTTACTTTTTCAGTCTTAAGTCATACATCAAGTGTCGATTGTGACATTTGTCATAGTTGACATTTGTTTGTTGATAGGTTAAACATTTATCAAAGTATCTCTTAACGATTTCATTCAATCCTTAATTTCATCCACTGCATCCAGGTACTTGTAGCTTTTATTCAGTAAAACTTGAGATTTTTATGACTTTCATACTATTAATTTTGACATCTATTTTGAGGTTATGTTATGTTTGTTTACATCTCATATTTGTTTTTCAGAGATTAATCTGGAACTGAGGAATTCAATACGGCCAAAAGGAACCGAGATCGAATCATTTTGCCACCAATATGAATCTGCACCGAAGAGAGTCTAATATTGAACCCATCCCCACTGATCGTAACCTCGAAGAAGTCCACGACTGTTTCAACGAGAAGTAAGGACAACCATCCACGAAAGCGACTTTGTAATATTATTGACAACAGGTTTTATATCAGATGAAAACACTCTTGTAGGATAACTCACAGTAGATATTATATTAAGTATTGTGAATTATTTTGGGAAGAATAAATAAGTACAAGCATTTTGTATCCTATTACGAGCTTATTGGCTTTATGTCACAGATACGTCGATACGTCCCGGGATGTATGGGAGACATTCGAAGAACGTACATTTCCGGATGTTTCATGTATGTACTATATAGACGTCCCATGTAGGTACATATTTGGTCCCGTTCCAATCGGAATGTAATAAAAACGTACATGCTTGGAAGTACTATGTACGTACTGTAGTAAGTGTCCCGGGTACGTTCATAATAACTCCTTTTCAGGTACGTACATTTCGGAACGAGTTAGGGATATACCAATGACGTGCTTTTTTGATAATTCCTTGTACGTACTGTTTATAAGTATCATTGACGTACATGTTTGGAAGGACTATGCACGTACTGTTTGGACCTTCCAGGTGCGTACATATTGGGTCCCTTTCAAAATCGTATCTTTCGAAACTTTTGAGGATCATAGTGATGACGTACATTTTTGGGAATCGTATGTATTTGGACGTCTCCTTGACTGACGTACGCCAAGAAACCTACTTTGTACATTCAGCTAGATCCCCTCAAGTCTAGTGTGGGCCGAAAAAGTACGAACTAGAAACGTCCCACATACGTACATTACCGTCCCTGTCAGGTAGGCCCAACGCGCTATCCCAAGTAGCACATCATATGGTGACTTCAAGTTAGTTACCTATGTTCGAGACAACATTAAATTTTTTTTAGGAAGTTCAGTAACAATGAAAATATATTAGTATTTTCTGGTATTGAAATTCACCACGTCGATATTTCCATTTGTTATGTCCGAGAACTTTAATTATGAACACTGAAGAGGTTTCGATAAATACTTTATTGTACATATACGTTCTAGGTATCACCGTCTAAGCACAATACTTAATACCATGTGTCGGGGCATGTCAATCTGTCGTTAGTCATTGGTGAACTGCCGCATTTCAACCGGTAGATGTAGGCCGTCCGCTCTTCGTTCAGGTGGGGACACGACATGACGTGGTGGTGTGTTCCGTAACTCCGTGGTATGAGTCCTCTATATATTACACCTCTCTTCTTAGCTTTGTAGCATCCTGTAATTTACAGTTTAATGTAATTTTGGACCATACGTAATATGCATTTATTTATTACATCGAAATATCAAGTGGGTTATTGTTCGACACCGTTTAAACCAAAATCCTCTACATATTGTGTATATATAAAACTACCATGAATAAAAATATAATATTGTAATTTCAATCTTCCTCCTCGTCTGAGAAATCTACAATGTAGTTTGAATATTTCTTTGGGAGATGTGTAGCTCTTTTGGATTTTCTACATTTTACAATTTTATCATCTTTCCTAATTTTGCTAACCGTTACAAGACTTTCTTTATGTAAAGAATTTCTTTTCGCTCCCTCTTCAACTTTGGAGAATTCATTGTGTGACTCCTGAGAGCTTTCAAAACTACTTCCACCTGACCTACTTTCGGAACTATTTCCTATAGAATTGGGATCATACTCCCGTTTGTCCTGATCTACCCCTATGCCCCTAATTTCTACATTTCTTTTATTATCGTCACTATCTAATTCTACCTTATTTACAATGTTTCCTAAATTCACTTCTTGATTAACATCTTCAATTATCACAGAATTTTCAATACTCACAGAATTTTCATCTATGTTGTCGATTTCAGCAGACACTTCAGATAAGATTGGAACATACCTGACTTTTGTTTTCTGAATTGTGTTATTTTCCTCTGGCTGTTCCTCTTCCTCCTCCCACTGGCCTTTCTGGATCTGATTTAGATGACGTTTCCATATATTTCCTTGGTCTGTTCTGCATAGGAATGTGGACTTTCCTATTATCTTTTCCACCACTGCTTTAGTCCACTGCGTCTTGTTTGGGACAGAATAATTTTTTACCAGTACCTTGTCTCCGATTGCTATTTGTCGTTTCCTTCCACCATAATATTTTTTTTGTCGTTGTTGAGCTTTGATCATGTTTTCATGTGTCTCGGTTCTTGTCTGAGTTACTTCGCTTGGTCTTTCTTTAATCAATGACAACCTTGTTCTGAGCTCTCGTCCAAACATGAGTTTTGCAGGTGTTTCTTTCGTGGTTGAATGTTCTGTTGTTCTATATGTCAGCATTATTCTGGAAATCATTGTGAAGATTGATATATCTCGGTTTGTTGGATCGTTTATATGAGTATTGAGCTTATTTTTGAACAATTTGACAGCATTTTCTGCAGCTCCATTACTCTGTTGATGTCCTGGAGGTGAGGTTATATGCTTTATACCGTTTAACCTGAAAAATGTCTGCATTTTGTCTGATGTGAATGCTGAACCATTATCACTAACAAGTGTGCGGGGGATTCCTAGTCTTGAGAATACTTCCCTGAACTTTTCTATTGTCTCTTCTGTTGACAGCTTTTTTACAGGAAACACTTCTATCCATTTTGAGTACGAGTCTATTAAGATAAGAAACATTTTGTTACGTACAGGTCCTAAATGGTCCACATGAATTCGATTCCATGGTTTGTCTTCCAATGGCCATGATGTTAAAGTTGATTTTGGTGGAGACTGTTTAGTAGATAAGCATGGAATGCATTTCTTTGTTATCTCTTCAATGTCTCTATCCATTGTTTCCCAATACATCAACGACCGAGCTGTGGATTTCATTTTTACCGTTCCAAAATGTCCTTCGTGAAGCTGATCTAGTAGCTGTTTCCTTAAGGGATTTGGTATGACGATTCTATTTCCTAACATTAAAATACCATCTTCTGCCCACAGTTCATTTCGTCTGCGATAATATGGTTTTATCAGCTCTTCCAAGTTTTCTGGCCACTTTTCTTTCGTAACATATTCGATAACCTCTTGTAACTGGCTATCCTTACTCGTAATCTTTTTTACATCTTCGTTGTTAATAGGCCAGTTGTCTATCTTGTTAGTAAAATTCAAAAAACTTACATTTTCTTCGATTTGAGTTTCCGTCTTGCTAGGATGCCTTGAAAAGTAGTCTGCCACCGTATTTTGTACTCCCTTTATGTGTTCAATGTGGTAGTCGAATCCTGATAGAAATGCTGCCCATCTTTGAATGCGATTTTCATACATTTTTGGTATTCCTTTGTATTCTCCGAACAGTGTGATCAATGGTTTATGATCTGTCCTCAACGTGAAACGTCTTCCACACAGATATTGATAGAATTTACAAACTCCAAAGTAAATTGCTGCTGCCTCTTTATGGATAGTGCTGTATACTGATTCCGCTTTCGTTAACCTCCTGGAAACAAAACTTATTGGTTTCTCTGTTCCATCAAGCATTCTATGTGACAGGACTGCTGCAATGCCAAAATCTGAACTATCTGAGGTTAAGTACAAAGGTAATGCTGGGTCAAAGTGTGTCAGCACCAGATCTGACATCAGAATGTTTTTAATTTCATTAAAAGCACTTTCGCAATCAGTGTTCCACCTAAACGTGGTATTCTTTTTTAGTAGATCATGTATTGGTTTCAAAATAGTAGATGCATTTGGTATAAATTTTGAATAAAAATTGATCATACCAACCAAACTTCTTACTTCAGTTACGTTTGTTGGCCTTTCGGCTTCGCATATCGCTTTAATGTTATCTTTCGCTTTATGGAGTCCCTGTTTACTAATCTTATGCCCTAAATAATTGATCTCATCTTTGAAAAATTCACATTTATCTCTTCTTAATGTCAAACCCGCATCTTTTAGCTTTTGCAAGACTATTTTTAGTGTTTCTAAGTGTGTTTGAGTATTTGGACCAGTGATCAATATGTCGTCTAAGTAGTTAACTACATTGTCAGTTCCTTGAAACAACTGTTCTACGTATTTTTGGCATTTGCTACTTCCCGGTGTTATACCATATGGCATACGATTAATGTTAAATAATCCTCGGTGGGTACTCCAAGTCAATATTTTTCTAGTTTCATCTTCCAATTCAAATTGGTTATATGCTTGGCCGAGGTCTAATTTAGAAAATTTCTCACCGTTATGCAGCTTTGCGAAGATTTCTTCCATCAATGGTGGTGGGTGATGCTCCTCCATCAAGTACCTGTTCACCGTTGATTTGTAGTCTCCACATAACCTGATCCTCCCATCTGCTTTAATTACAGGGACTAGAGGTGTTGCCCATTCGCTCATTTCGACCGGTGACAAGATACCATCCTTCACCATCTTGTCTATGGAAACATCCATCTCTTTCCTGTAAGCCAGTGGGACGGGCCTAGGTTTTAGAAAAATAGGATTAGCATTTTTGTTGAAATGATTTATGTGTTAACATTTATTTATTATTTATAATCATCTCATCGAGTCTCCCTGTTAAAAAAAAAAAAAGATTGATTGACATTTTGAGTAATCAAAATATTAAGTTGTATTTTTATCTTCCGTTGAAAGTTATTAAAGTTATTATCTACTCCATTGATTGATTTATTCACCAAAAACACTGCAAAGTCAGCAGGTTATGGGCCCAGTACAAAACTGAGTTGGGTGAATAGATTTGTGAAATACTTCTGGTTACTCTAGAAGGTCTGTTGGAGTGATAAGTACGGTGGAATTTGTATTCTGGTGAAAGCGGAAGAAAAATGGCAGCAGTCGAATATAGGAGGCTCATAACTCTGGACGGAAATGGATCAAACTATGCCGCCTGGAAGTTCCAGTTGATGATCAGTTTGAAGTCTTCTGGAGCCTATCGTGTTATTGAAACTGCACGAACGGCAGTAGAGACCGAGGAAGAAAAGAAGAAATGGGACGAGGAAGACTTGAAAGCTCAAAACCTGATAGTGACCTCAGTACAAGAAAAAGTTGTTACACACTTGATTGCATGTGGGACAGCCGCTGAAATGTGGCTAAGAATCCAGTCGCTCTATGGAAAGACCACAGAAGCAAGCCTTCATGCCCTCCAGCAAAGATTTTATGCTTATTCCTACAAGAATGAAGGTATTGCGAATCATATTGCCGATTTAGAAAAACTAAGCCATGAACTGAAAAACTGTGGGGAACAAATAAGCGAAAGTATGTTGGTGAATAAAATTTTGATGACCTTACCTGAAAGTTTCAAGCATTTTTACTCCGCATGGGATAGTTCTCCTGATAAAACCCTCAATACTCTCATGTCTAGACTTATTGCCGAAGAGGAGAGAATGAAAAACAGGACTTCACAAGATGTTGATGGGGCATTGACAGCAAGAGCTTTCAAGAAAACGAACTGGAAGAGAACTGAAAATGAACGCCAACAGAACAAATCTTCAAAATGTTATGTTCTCTGCCATTATTGTAAAAAGCGGGGCCACTTTGAACGTGATTGTTGGTTCAAAAAGAACAGATCTGAAAGAAAATCAATGGATGAACCAAAGAACAAATCAAACTATGCTCTCATAACTGATGCAGATAATACACATTCTGATTGGTATTTGGATAGTGGTGCTAGTCATCACATGACTTTCAATAAAATGTGGTTCAGTACTTACGAGGAACTCGATACCAAGGAATACATAATTATTGGAGATGGAAGAAGACTTGAAGTGATTGGAAAGGGCACAATTCTTGTTAATGTACAAGTTGAACATACCGAATCACATAACTGTACAGTGGAAAACGTTCTTCATGTTCCTGAATTGAAATATAGTTTATTTTCTGTCAGTGCTGTTACTGAAAAAGGTTATGTTGTCATAACTGACAAGAATAAATGTCAAATCGAAAAAGACGGCCAGATTATAGTCCAGGGTTTCAAGAAAGGAAATTTATTCAAACTGAAATTTGAAGTTGAATTCAATGCTGAAGTTACGTCTTTCATGAGTTTTAAATCAAATAAGTCATTTCAAGAATGGCATAATGTACTCGTTCATCAAAATATTCCTCACTGCAAGCAAGTTTTGTCAAACTTTGGGCTGGATGTTCCTGAAGTATTGAATTTTCAATGCGAGTCCTGTATCTATGGAAAGCAAAGCAGACAACCATTTCAAATTTCCATAAATAAATCATCAAATCCAGGAGAGATTATTCATTGTGATCTTGGGGGACCAATGGAAGTTAAATCAATTGGGGGATCAGCATATTTCCTACTCTTGAAGGATGATTTCTCTCACTATAGATATGTTTATTTCTTGAAACACAAAAATGAAGTTGCAGAGAAACTAACAGAATTTATACCCCGATTCAAAACTGAAACAAATCAGAAAATAAAAATAATTCGTACCGATAATGGCACAGAATTCAAAAACAAGGAAGTGGATCGACTACTCACGAAGTATGGAATAAAACACCAGCTTACAGTGAAATATACTCCAGAGCAAAACGGAGCGGCCGAAAGGGAGATGAGAACGTTGGTGGAAGCGGCTAGAACATTACTCCATCATCAACATATGGATAAATGTTTCTGGGCAGAGGCAATAAATACATCTTCTCATGTCTTAAATAGAACTGGTACTAGTTCAATACCTGGCAGAACACCATTCGAGCTGATATTTAAAAAGAAAGCCAGTATTGAACATTTCTTGACATTCGGACACCCCGTATATGTCCACGTGCCGAAACAACTTCGGCTAAAATGGGACTGGAAAACTAGAGAGGGAATATTCGTAGGCTACTCAGAAAACACGAAAGGATATCGTGTATATTTCGAGGATGAGCGAAAAATAGAAGTCTGCAGGGATGTCATACTCAAGAAGGATGAAGAAAAAACATCACCGGTGTTGGTGGAGACTGTAGAAAAATATGTCCAAACATCTCAAGTCTTTGCTGAAGAAAGTAGAAAAGAAAACAATGAAGAAGCAAGCATCGACGACAATATTGAAATAATTCCCGATGAAATTGAAGAAAATGAAAACAATACTGATAGAAGACACCTTAGAGAGAGAAATTCCATAAGACCACCAAGTAGATATGATGACTACATTTGCATGATTGCAGAAGAAATCGATTATGAAACAGCAATACAAAAAGAAGAATGGAGAAATGCAATGAAACAGGAGCTAGAAGCACTAGAAAATAACGAGACATGGACATTGGTAGCACTTCCAGAAGATAGAAATGCAATAAAGAATAAATGGGTGTATAGAAGGAAACAAAATGGGCTTTATAAGGCAAGGTTAGTTGCAAAAGGATACAGTCAAACATTTGGACAAGACTATTTCGAAACCTTCAGCCCCGTGGCCCAATATAAATCTGTTCGTTTGGTACTTGGTATAGCAGCCCATTATGAAATGAAATTGGCTCAATTCGATGTTAAAACTGCGTTCCTAAATGGGGAATTGAAGGAAGAAATCTACATGGAACAGCCTTCTGGATTCGAAGATGGAACAAACAGGGTCTGCCTCCTGAAGAAAGGGCTCTACGGTCTTAAGCAGTCACCACGAATTTGGAATGACAAATTTTCAAGTACATTGAAAACATTTCATCTAGAGCAGTCGATAAACGATCCCTGTATATTCTTCAAAAACGGAAATGAAAAATTATTTCTGGTTATTTTCGTAGATGATGGTTTAATTGCATCAACAAGTACTGCAGAAATAGAAAGACTATTAGTACATCTCGAAGGACATTTCGAAATCACAAGGGAAGAATTAAAACATTTCTTGGGAATGGAAATTATTCAGTCGGAAAATGGAATTGGCATCAACCAGAGAGCACAAATAGACAGAATACTTCAAAAGTTCAACATGTCCTCCTGTAAAGAAGTTGATACTCCAGGACCTACCAAAGATTTGGAAAGCGATGAGAGTCCACTCTGCAACGCACCTTATCGACAAGCAATAGGTGGTCTACTATTCTTAGCATCAGTTAGCAGACCAGATATCACTTTTGCTGTCAATAAGCTCAGCAGATTTATGGAAATCCCACGATTAGTTCATTGGGAGGGAGTTAAACGAATAATGCGATATTTGAAGGGAACAAAAACTCATGGGCTTTTATACACCACAAATTCAAATAATGAAGTTGTTGTATGCTATAGCGATTCAGATTTTGCTGGAGACAGTCATACAAGGAAGTCGACATCTGGTTTCGTTATGCTATTTAAAGGAACACCTATCGACTGGTATTCTAGACGTCAGAGTATGGTTTGTTTATCTACAGCAGAAGCTGAGTATGTTGCAGCAACGGAGGCTATCAAGGAGACCATTGTCATGGCAAAGCTTTGTGAAGAATTGGAGATTTGTACAAGACCAATCACAGTTAGAATGGACAATCAGAGCGCAATAAGAATGATAAATGATGAGACTGCACAGAAAAGAACAAAACACATCGATATTCGTGTTCATTTCTTGAGAGATCGAATGAATAAAGATTTTGTTCTGGAATTCGTCAAAAGTGAAGACCAACTAGCAGACGTCTTCACCAAAACTCTTGGAAGAACACTTTTTCAAGATATTCGAGACAAAATAAATGTTAAGGAGGAAGTGTTGAAATGATTTATGTGTTAACATTTATTTATTATTTATAATCATCTCATCGAGTCTCCCTGTTAAAAAAAAAAAAAGATTGATTGACATTTTGAGTAATCAAAATATTAAGTTGTATTTTTATCTTCCGTTGAAAGTTATTAAAGTTATTATCTACTCCATTGATTGATTTATTCACCAAAAACACTGCAAAGTCAGCAATTTTCCTTAAGTGTGAGTGAAATCTTTGCATATTTAAATTTGCCTAGTTTGGATGAGAACACATCAGAATAACTTTCTACTAGTTTATCAACTTTTTATTTATTTCGAGAGTATTCACCATTTTATAGTGAATGTTGAATTTCTCAAGCCAATCTCTACCCAAAATGTTTGCTGCACCATTTTCTATCACATACAATTTGACATCTTTACATACATTTAAATATTTAACATTTACAATAAAATAACCGACAGGAGCAAAGAGCCCACCATTATATGACTTTAGAATGCAATTGTCTTTCTTTAATACATGTTCTTGCTCAAAATATTTGTGGTACATCTCTAAGTTTACACCTGAAATTTGAGATCCCGAGTCAATCATAAATTTGAAGTTTCTATTATCAATTTCTATGACTATCTCAAACGCGTTTGTATTGAGTTTAGTGTCGCCTAGTTCGACACTGAAAAGATTTGCCAATTGTTCATTTTCATCCGATCTTGCTCCTTCTACACATAAAATATTGTCTACATACCCCTCTGTGTCCTTGTTTATAAAGTTACAATTCCTGTTTTTATTGCAAACCCTTGATAGATAACCCTTTCTTCCACATTGGTTGCACTTATAGTCCTTATATTTGCACGGTTGTGGATGGCTGATTCCACAGTGACTACAACTCGTCGTCCTCGTCGAGTATCTTCGATGTTTGGCCCCCGCGGTTGATTTAGACCACGAAGCACCTCCATCTTGACTTCCTTGACCCTGTGCTGTCATCCGTGATGACGTAGCTGTCCCATGTCGCTGCGCACCCCTTCTATCGGTTGAGCGTGACGTATTTCCGTAGCAATATGGCTGCCTCTTCATAAAATTTAGGCTTGTGGCGCCGTTTATCTCTCCATCTCTGTCTTCTCGCTGAAGCGCCAATTTGACCATTTCTTCTAATCCTTTTTGTGTATTTTCTTCGCACAATCTTTCCAACACTGAGCCTTTTTTTAGACTACATACAAACTTGTCTTTTAAAATATCTATCAGCTTAGTGCCAAAGTCACAGTTTATTGAAAGACTTCGTATTCTTGCATAATACTGTGCTATTGTCTCGTCAGTCTCTTGCTTGCATTCGTAGAATTTTCTTCGTTCTCTCCATACATTTACTTGAGGTCCATATTGCTTGTTGAGAATGCCAATCAATTCTTCGTACGTTTTTGTTTTAGGCAGGTTCGGATGGCACAAGTTGCGTAACATCTTATAGGTTGGCACACCTACAACACTCAGTAAAGTTGCAACTTTTATGTTTTCTTCTTCGATTCCACCCGCGGTGAAAAACTGCTCTAGCCTTTCGCCATAAATTGCCCAATCATCACTTGCTTCGTTGAATTCTGCGAAACGTGGACCCGCCATTTTTGTTCTCCAACACGTTGGTGTTGTCCTTTTTGGTTTAGATCACAATCCGAATCACTCGTCGCCAGTTGTTATGTCCGAGAACTTTAATTATGAACACTGAAGAGGTTTCGATAAATACTTTATTGTACATATACGTTCTAGGTATCACCGTCTAAGCACAATACTTAATACCATGTGTCGGGGCATGTCAATCTGTCGTTAGTCATTGGTGAACTGCCGCATTTCAACCGGTAGATGTAGGCCGTCCGCTCTTCGTTCAGGTGGGGACACGACATGACGTGGTGGTGTGTTCCGTAACTCCGTGGTATGAGTCCTCTATATATTACACCATTTTTCCAAATTTTTTCAGGAATAATTCATCATGATTATTGCATTACCAATATTGGTATATGTTCGAATATTTTAAAGTCATCACTCTCAAAATCCCGATACCCCTTTCAGTTGTGATTCGAAAATGACGAGTTGAATATTTTTATTTTACTTTGAAAACGATATTCAAGCATTATCAGAATTTGCATATCTATATTGCAGTATTATGCCAATATGCCACCTAATGTGATAATTCAATATTTTATTCTACGCTCCCAATGTCGAATGCACATCTATACCACACAACTCTTCTTTAGAAACAAGTCTCTCCGTACCGTAGAGCGTTGTAGTGGTAAACAGTGAAATATTCAAAGTAAAGGTCCGGGTTCAAGTCCCGCAGCAGCCAGAGTTTTTTCCAGGTTAGTATTCGGTAAGTACATGTGCATGAGTGAAATTTTCAAGTTGACTGATTGGTAAAGAAGAAATGAATAATTCCGAATATGAGAACTGAGAATTGAGAAGTGACATCAATTAAATTTATTTTTTTCGTCGATATATCATTAACAAGAAGGTACGTTTTCGGAATGTCCCAAACAGTTCCCCTTCCTGTACATTACAGGTCCTGTGTGGACTAGAAAAGTACGTACCTGGGATTACCGACTATGCGGAAACGGTAAGTTCCAGGGAGGTCTTATGTACGTCTGTCGGAGACCAAAGTACGTCCCAAATACGTACAATATATCCTCACCGTACATATGCAGTACGTCCACTGGACGTATTTGTGCTATCTGGGATGCTATATCTTATTCCTACCCGTTCTTTGGTTATTTGCGTTTTTCCAGTTTTTTTTTTTCGCAAAATGTCAAATGCTCATTAATTATTCAAATTTGAAAACAAAAACGGAATGAATCACACTTTTGATCATTGTCCAAAATGTTTTTTAACAAGTTCAATACATTTTTTATCTACTTCGATCTCTGGTGGCTCCAATTTGTTAACACCAAACATATTTCCAAACACGAGAAATTCGAAAAAAAGTATGAAAGCATTTTACATTTGCATTATTTGTGCGTATTATTGCACTGACGTTATAAATGCCATAAATGGAAGAATGTGGTCAACCACCTGTCTCCCTTATACTCATTGATGACTCAGTGTGAGAATATGTACTTTCACATACACTCTACTCCCACTAGCGGCTGCCATTGATTTACAATACACGTGTATTGTGAGTGACCTATCACCTTACAGCTATCAGATGGTGGGAGTAGGGAAAGTATGGTATACAACTCGAGGATAAGGTCAATTACGTGCACTCGCGAATTACCGCACTCGGCTAACGCTTTGTGCTCACAATTTCTCGTTTGTGCGTAATTTACTACTTATCCTCCTCGTTATATAATATACTATTTTTGTACCTGAATTATTGTTTTGTGACTTAAATTTTTATATTATCAGTCGAAAAACTTAGGAATGAAAGATCTGTAGGAGAGCCCACCGATCAAGACAGGAAAAAGCATACCTGAATACAAGTTTTCATCTAGGAAATCAGAAATAACCTAAAACATATAAATCTTCAATTGTGTGATTAAATGTACCATATGAGAAGGCAAACTAATTACGGAAGTACATTCAAATTTGTTTGAGTGAGGACAAAAAGATTTCCAAAATGTTTCAAACAGAATGAAAACATTTCGATCAAGTATGTGAAGTATGATGTTACCGGTTCTTTTGTTTCGAATTCAAAGTATCAATCACGAATATTATTTTTGTTAAAAACATTTCAGAAAAACAAATAATTGACAAACGGTAAGGAATAACATATAACATGTTGGTATCGCCAGGCAGGTAGATTCCATGTAGAATACGATGATGATCTGATTGTATCATTTGAAATATTGCATAGGCAAAACGAAGTTGCAGAAAATCGAAATACTATTTGAAGCACGATGTGTAAAATTTAACGATGATCAGAAGATCACACGCCATTTTGGGTTTATCTATCTTCAACAAACAACTTCCACATTCCTGAAGAAATACCCTTAATCCTTTTATTACAAACAAAGCCTGCACCACTCTCGAATTTACTGAAAAATTTATAATTCGGCAACGGCGCATTGTAGGAGGAAATAACTTAATGCTGAATAGGAAACGAAAGGGCAGTTTCAATGACAGAAAAAATGATAGATATGATAATTCCATGTGAAAGATATATCGTTGTTGCTCTCACTGAATATTGCAACAACCTGTACATCTTTCGAAATGTTGCGTTTCCAGTGCAATAAAAATTTCATCTGGACCTTTTTTTTTATCAATTAGTATCATCAATATATCGAGAAATTACGTAATATGGAATACACGGTAGATTCTTTATGCAAAAAAATCGAGATCAAATTTTTTTGCAAAAACGACATTGTACAGTGGAATATTGGACACAGAAGCGGCCCTACCGGAATTGCAAAAGGTGCATAGCATTCGTGTGCCAGAGGCCAAAGCTCTGCTGACGAGTACAAACACATCTGAACAATTTTTTCAGATGCCGGCTCAGCGCCGTCTGATACCTCAGCCAGCCCTACAAGTCATAATTGGGGACTTCCCAGAACAGAAAACAACCCTATATCATTTAACGACGAAACATTCTCGTGCATTATTTTCAATGATGCCAGTATAACCGTTGCAATAACTGTTCACGAGTCCATCTTGAATAGTATATACCTTTATTACTTAATTTTTCGAGTATGGTAGTTTCGAAGGTGAGATATATAAATTTTGAGTGTTTTTTCAATTTTTCACCTACAAACTTTCTCCTAGTTCTGAAACATTAATTGCTGCTTTTCGCAGCATGAGGAATATATGTAAGTGGAAATAATGCAAAAATTATTAGATTGATTCCATTAATTCACGTTGTTTTTTTTGCGGAAGCTCTGTATTCAGTTTGTAATCACAAAAAAAAAATTATTGAGTTTTATCATCATTTGGTATGCTTGAAATCGCATGTTGAAAAGTAATACTCCCTTCATTACTCAGCATGCACAAATATTTTGATGATTTCTGTTGCTTGAAGGATATCAAATTAATTGTGGATGCAAGGCATTCAAAGAGTTTGTTTTGTGCGTAAGTGAGGTGACCTTGAAATTTGTCAAAATATCAACTTTTCAAAATACATAATAATAGTTGACTGATTTTTCACTTTCAAATATATGACACGGTAAGGTTTCCTAGATATCAAAAACCAACTGAATCGCAAAAATACAAAATATTTTCATTCGATAATAACCATATCACACCACCATATTTCCAAGGTTCGTAAACTGTCCTCATAGCGAGTTTAAGAAAAGTTTCAAAAACACACCGTTGGTAATTCAACTTGAAATATATATACTATATGTCAAGATGACAAATTCTTTTCAGAGACCTAAGTGGGGACCAATATGAATGTTCCCTGTACGTCACAAGGTCAGGACAAGTTTCAAAAACACACCGTGTGTAAATCAACTCCAAAAGGTATATAAATGGGGTCTATAGATAACCCATTCAATTCAGATACCTTGAAGGGGACAAATACTCGTATGAATATTCCCTTTACGTTCCAGGGCGATTTATTCCTAACCAACGGCGCGTGTGAATTAATTTTGAAAATAACTACGTAATCAGCGGAAAGGGTGATGTATCACTAAGTTTGGCATGTATGTTTGGTAATCTGGTTCGTTGTCAACTATCACAGTATCAGCATGGATTTTTCAGTTATCTTCAATTGTGACCATCCTAATAATCATAACTCAGTTCTCAACTGGAAATCTTGATGCAAATGGTCGTGTAGATGTCCATCACACATACTTCTCATAGGCCTCTGATGGTCTTGATCACGAATTTTTACTTAATAAATTGGCATATTATTGTTTTGACAGTAATGCAACAATTTTTTGAAGTCAAATCTTTCAGATCGACAGCAATACTTGAGCTACAATGCTTTAATGTCTAGTGCATACTATGCTACATCTGAGGTGCCCCAGGGCTCGAATCTAGGACCGCTTCTCTTCTTATTGTTCATCAATGCCCTGTGTAAGGCTATCCAATGTAGAACACTTTGCTCGGCTGACGATTTGAGGTTATATTCAAATTTTGATATGCATGATTGTACAAGATGACAGTAAGAACTTGAATTAGTTAGTCTTGGCGTATTGATAATAAACTGCACTTGGAAGCAAGTTTGTGTAAGGTTGTTAGCCAAACCAAAAAAAAACAAGAATCTACTTCCCCTAAATCATTGAGCAATCCAATCTGGTCAGATGCGTCTCTATGAAATATTCAGGGGTTATTTTTGACTCGAAGTTAACCTTCAAGAATCACATCTGACCCAAGTCATCTGAAACGATGGAAACCTATAGGTTTATCGTTAGAAATTCAAAAAGAAGTTTCACAAATGTTCGTGCACTGTAAACTCTGAACTATTCATTTGTTCGTTCTAAACTGGAGTATTCATCTATAATTTGGTCTCTGTTTGATCCGAACACCTGATGACTTCACAGGCTCCTCCAGTACCATTCTGTTATATAGACACTCCAAACTCGAAAGTCCACGGCTCCCTTTTTTGTTGTTGAAGGAGATATAATCGTGTAACGGACGATTTCGAACGCATGCTTCTGTGCTTATGCATCATTTCTCAGGTTCTCATGTCAAGTTGCCTCAACTATTCCTGTGTCCATTTGAATACTCCAAAGGAGTAGAGTAGGGTAGGAATGACAAACATGTTAGTGGCATAAACTTCGTTCTTGCTCGGTAGTTCTGAAGACCAGATCTGCCGCAGTTTCTGCCTATACTTGCCACGGAGAGCATTTTTCACCGAATCCACCTGCAGAGTATAGTATGGTGTTGTTCCACAGCCGAATAGGTGTATTCACAAAAACATATATCATTACAAGCTGTCTTTAAAATCCACACGTTGAAGAACAAGACTCTGCACAGCGTGCACAAATCTTTCGAGGATTTCTGAGAGTTGGAATCAACTTGTTTGTGAATGGAAGATATTCAAACGATATTTGTTTTATATCTTCTACAACATTAGTAACCTCAAAAAGTGAGATGACCTCAAAATTATTTCAAATTATCAACTTTTCAAATACTTCGGATTTATAGTTGACTGATTTTTCAGTTTCAAAAATATGGCACGGTGAGATTTCCTAGATATCGAATGAAAAACTAACTGAATAGCATGAAGAATTAAAGATTTTCATTCGATAAAAACCATATCACACCATCCTCTTTCCAAAGTTTGTGAACTGTCCTTATAGCCAGTTGAAGGAAAGTTTCGAAAACACCTCGTGGGTAATTCTCTTGAAATATATATATATATATATATATATATATTATATGTTAAGATAACACATTCCATTTGGAGACCTTAGTGGGACCAATTGAATGTCCCCGTTACAAGGACAGGACACGTTTCAAAAACACACCGTGTGTAAATCAACTCTAAAAGGTGTATAAATGGGGTCAAGATAACCCACTTCATTCAGATACCTTAAAGGGGACAATACGAATGTCCCCTGTACGTTTCAGTGCGATTTATTCCTAACCCACGGTGTGTATAATAATTTTGAAAATACCTACTTAATCAGCGTAAAGAGGACTATATGCCTATGTGTGTAACTTCAGGGACCTCACAACGTTAAGAAAAGGAAACAGGTCCCTCAACGAATTCAAGACAAGTATGTGTGTGTG
The DNA here is from genome assembly GCA_032362365.1 of Zygogramma bicolorata. Taxonomy (NCBI): domain Eukaryota; kingdom Metazoa; phylum Arthropoda; class Insecta; order Coleoptera; family Chrysomelidae; genus Zygogramma; species Zygogramma bicolorata. The sequence goes on from JAVJAQ010002127.1 coordinate 150,853, forward strand.
TGTAAGTAAGTAAGTAATGTGTTTATTCAAAATATACATATACAGATATACGAATATAAATATTCAGATATGAATTAATAGTAATAATATTTCAAAACAAAAAAAGGAGAAATTATGTTTTCGCCGTGGCGGTTTGGGGCTTTCCCCCTACTGTTTTCTTTGCTAAATTTATCTGTACATTCTCCCGGTAACGATATCTTGTGGAGTATTGGTGTTCTATATTTCTGAGACATCCCTTATTCCTATACATATATTTGGCAACGTTGAGCAAATATATTATGCACTTTTGCCTCGGCAAAGAGGGATTTTGTGGGATAAGTATATTTTTTACCATAAATTATTTTAAGAATTTTTTTTTGAAGTGTTTCTAATTTTTTCAGATGTGTTTGAAGAATTCCTCCCCAACTCAGAATAGAGTACTGTAAGCGAGATTCTACTAGAGCATAATATATAGTTTTTAGGTAAGTTGGATCCAGCATAGAGCGTAGACATTTGAATTTGAATAGCATATATCTCAATGTCTTAGCTACCTCTTTCACATGTTCGTCCCACTTTAAGTGGGAGTCAATAGTGATTCCAAGATACTTTGTAGATTTTGCGGATTGAATATCAAAGGATATTCCTTGATTGTCCACTGACAATGTGCGGAATATCGGTAGGGATGACAAATAACTCGCAAAAGGTACAAAATACGTTTTTTCAAGGTTAACTGTTAGTTGCATGTGACTAAACCAATCAATAATTTTCGAAAGATCATTCTCAGACTTATTTTTCAATTCTTCCCAGGTTGTTGCAGAGTAAATGACTACAGTATCATCTGCAAAACTATATAGTTTCCCAGTTGAGTTCAGATTCAATAAATTGTTAATATATATTGAGAATAGGATTGGTCCTAGCACGGTACCCTGCGGGACACCGCAATGCACCACCTGTTCCGAACTTTTATAGTCGTGTATTTTGACTAGCTGTTTTCTGTTTTGAATGTAGCTTTGCACAAGTTTTATTGTTTTTCCACGGATTCCTGCATCTTCCAGGACTTCCAGCAGCTGTGTGTGATTCACGGTGTCGAAAGCCTTTGTCAGATCCAGGAAAACGCACAATGATGGTCTACTTTTGTCGATGTTCTTGTACAGTTCACTAGTAAGTGTAGCGATCGCGTCACTCGTTGATGTATTCTTTTTGAATCCGAACTGATTCTTCGAAATAACATTGTACTTCGTGAAAAAATTGTCTAGGCGGTTGGCAAAGGCTTTTTCGAATATCTTGGTTAACGTTGTTATTGATGATATTGGGCGGTAATTATTCATGTAATTTTTGTCTCCTTTTTTGAATATAGGTGAAACAATAGTTTTCTTGAAACCATCAGGACAGTTTCCAGTATCAAAGATGGCGTTTATAAGGTGTGATATTGGCAAAGCTATCTCATCTACAATAAATTTCAAAAGTTCCGCTCGTATTCCGTCTATCCCAGGAGATTCATTTTTCTTTAGTTCTTTAATAATATTTTTTATTTCTTCTTCTGATGTAGGCATTATAAGTATTGAGTTTTCTATAATATTTCTTCGTGGTTTCTGGGATTTGGGTTTTTTTATTTTTTGTGCCAGTGCGTTCCCGATATTTGAAAAGAATTTATTGAATCCATTTGCTATCTCTGGTGGCTTACTATATTCTATGTCATTTTCATCTTTGATTTTTTCAATTTCTGCTGATGTTTTCATTGTATTGATGCCATTCACAATTCTCCATAAATTTTTTGAGTTGTTTTTATTTTTATTAATTTCCTTCCTGTAATAATCAGTTTTTGCTATTTTTATAAGTCTATTCACTTGTTTCTTGTATCGGAAGTATTTAATTTTCAAATCTAAGTCATTCGGATTTGTTTTATGTTGTGAGTATAATTTATTTTTTTCATTTACTGATTTAATTAATCCTACTGTTCTAAAAAATCCATTCTTTTCTTTTTCTACTAGTTTTACTTAATTTCTGTGATAAAGTGTTCTGCTTCAGTGATGTTGTTAGTAAATTTGTCAAATATTCAAGAATTTTATTTGGATCTTTGAGTTGGTAATAATGATCCCATTGACGGTTCGAAAGTTATTCTTTGATTTTTTTGTAGTTTGTGTGGCATTTTAATCTAGCGCGGTTATTTTCAACGTTGAAATGTACGGGAATAAGAGCTATCGTGGCTTTGTGGTCGGTTATTCCAGAATCTAAGGTTGCTGCGAGACATTTAGTTTCTAAGTCACTAATTTTAGTTTTCAAAAATATGTGGTCTATACAACTACCAGAAATGTGTCCCATTCTTGTGATTTTATTTATGAGCGAAACATATCCATGTTCGCTAAGTATATTTAAGTACTCATTAACACTATCATCATCACTTTTTATATTTATATTCAAGTCACCCACAAAGAAGTGATTGGATCCTGATATGCTTTTTGTTTGTTCTAGGTATATCGTGAGTGCTGGGAGGAATTCTTCTATATCGGTCATTGGAGGTCTATAAACAGAAGTGATTAATATTGTTTGGGAATTACTCATGTGTATTTTTGTTCGTATTGCTTTGCACTGTGCAATAGGGCAAATTTCCGAAATAGTGTTGAATGATTTTTTTACATACAGAATTACTCCATCATTCCTGTTGATAGCCCCCTCATTATAAAACATGTTATAGTTATTGAGTTGAAGATATGTAAGATCATATATTCTAAAAGTTTCAGTTAATATAATGCAGTCGAACTCGCAGTTTATTTGGTTCAATAATATTTTCAAGTCATCCAAATTTTGACAAATGCTTCTGATGTTCTGATGAAATAACTTGAAGGTAATCTTTGGAGTGGAGAAATTTGATAAACAGGAATTCAACTGTGTTATATCAGAAAATTCTTTTGTATCGAATAGCTCATAGTTACACTCACGTATGAATTGATCCATTTTGTTTTCACAGTGCACTATATAAGTTATGATACATTCCAGGCCACAATTGAGCGAGGCAGAATATTCTAAATTTGAATAGAAATAGTATAAAGTTCCAGTGAAAAAACATTGATAATTATTATTGGAATTATCTCAAAGGATTTCGTTGTGATCTGGTTTCTCTGGTCCTGTTCTTCATTTGATCTAACTTCGGTGTTATATTCGGTGCGGAAAATTTCAAATTCGAAGAAGGATTTTTCTTTACGGCACCTGTCGCTTGCTGGAGAATCTGGGAAATAGTGGGTTTATTTGTACTGTTCTCGGGTGTTTCGATATTTTCGAAAGTTTCAAATGGATTTTTATCACTATCTTCAGAAGAGTTATTTTCTCTAATAGTTGGTGTTGGAGGTGCGCTGTTTGATTTCGGTATTGATTCTGAGTTGTCTTCTTTTTGGTCGATGTTGACGATTTCTAAATCTTCGAGTTGGTCTGCTTCGTAGGGTACTTCATCGACGTACAGTTTATAATTTTTTATGTAAGCTTTATGATTGTTGTTTCTTGCGTATTTCAAATGTTGTATGAGTATTTTATTTTTAGCCTGATCCTCCGGGTTCAGATCGTTTGCAATAACAATGCCAGTGTTTTTCAATTTCCTTATATTTTTGAATATTTTCAATTTATTCAAATATGTAGCAAATTCTAGAATGATGGTGTTTTTTTTTCCTATTTTATAAATGTTGTTTATTTCGTTTTCAGTGTAATTCGTTCCAAGGAGTTGATTCAATTTGGTCAGTGTAGAATCGAGCAAATCTCTGTCAGTAGTCGGAAGACCGAATATAACAATATTATTTTGGCGATCTTTTCTTTCCAATCTCTTGAATTTTTTCTCAAGATCGAGGTATTTTTCCTCCAATGTCTCAACTTTTTTGGTGAAAGTGTTTTTTATGGCTTTGATTTCTTGTTTTATTTCCTCGGTATTTTTTTGAATCAACGTCTCCAACTTTGTAAATAGATCAATGTTTGAAATTTCGTTCATTTTCCACTTATTCAAATGTTTCAGAGGAGCGGGCTCATGTACTATTTATTTACCGATGGGAAGATTCCTTATCAGCTTCTTATTGTTATTTCTTTTGTACCATTGTACGGTTCAACTTTTTACAGGTTTGTACCAATTTGCATTGCGATTCATGCGACTCTCGTTGATCTTCTTCTATGATTTTTGTTGTAGTCTGAATGAAAATTGGTGCTTACTTTATATAATTCGATGAAGAAATTTCTGCTGCCCATCCACATATAATTTTTAGACATAAAAATCCTTTTGTATCACTTTCAGACTGCTGTTTCGCAGAGAGACTTTCGAACACGTCAATACTCATTCACTCATTGAACTGTGTGTATATATATATATATATATATATATATATATATATATATATATATATATATATATATATATATATATATATATATATATGTCGCCGGGGTCTCAATCTGCCTACTCCCCAGGTCACGTCACGAGTTCTTTCTAAGGTCATTTGTTAACTGACCCAGATATTATAAATACGTTTACGTCAACATAATCTTCCATTTCCCAAAAAAAAAAGTTAGACCTCATTCAGTAGGATATGTCGTTATTGCTGTATATTTAGGTTTGGAATTTGGCCGCATGAGGTCGTGTTTCCTACAGTATATTATCAACTGTGTATACCCACTCTAGTGTCAATAACATTGCCGCGCAAAGCTACACACAGAGTGAGCACAGGTGATATTGCAACCCAGCACTGTCCTCTCTTTGTCACCGACATATAAAATGTATATTGAATATAGATTTACAGTTACCCTGCATGTGTTGAAATGCTTCTCAAGGCATAAAAAGTATTTACATTCGATTCTGACATTTCAGTCTTGCTTTCTGTCGGACTTGCGAATTATATTTGCGATTGTTGGCCGGTTTTTTGCTGTTGTTTCAAATGAGAAAAAAGAAAGAAAAAAGAATGACTTGTGTAGCACGAATTCGATTATTTGTCGGTCTTGCTTTCCATTGCTTGTCTATGTCAGTCGGATGAACATGAATGGTACTCTGTAATGGTCTGCTTCTTGTTACCCTTTCGTGTAAGACTAATGGTGAGGCGGACAACTTACAATGTTTCATTGCAATCAGATGAATGGTTTACAAAATTCCATATTGGTTTTTGAAGTTGGACTCTATGTTAACGAGCATTTAGTAGTATTCATTATGCTCATTTAATGAGTTGTTGAATGGAATGGCGCCGTTCAAAATAGCTGTTCTTCCAAGTCACCATTGCTCTTTAGCATGATAGGTGAATTCTCAACGGAAGCGAATGAATATCCAGAGTCGCGACATCGACAGAATATTATTGAAATCAAAGATTGAAGTTGGGGGGGGAGGCGTTATTACCACCAAGCCCTCCTATAAATCCGTCCTTGCTATCGATGACTTCCGTACCAATGTAGTGTTCAGTTTTCAATATTAGTTACATTCGGCATTGTACGAAAGTTGAATCTAAATCACAAAAAAGCTTTGGAAAGAGTGAATTAATAAGCAGAAGTCACCGAGTCGAACTGCATTTTGGATATTAGATCGACTATTTTTTGTCCAAATATATTTTTTTGATCGCTGTGTAAATACATATTCTGCAAGTTATGGAGATGAATTATCAACAGAAAATGAGGCTAAAAAAATGGTAAAACCTCGCAATTTTTTCGTCCAGCACCGACTTATGCAAAAATTTGGGATTAGGCTTATTACACCCTCAAGCTCATTTTCTATATTGTGCCGTTGAACGCTTTTTGTTTTTTAGTGGTGAAAACTACCCCTAATTGTCAAAAATTATAAAATAACATTTAAAACCTAAATATGGGTAAAAATAGTTAAATAGTGATTGTTTCATGCTTTAGCATACAATTTCATAATCTTCCAACCTACCCTTGAAAACATTGAAATTTTCATAATATATCTTTTAGAATACACTGGTGAGAAATCAACGAAATATACACTCACACGCGCGAGCAGATTTTTCTTCTTCTCTCTCTTCCAATATGAATGGAAAAAGTGGTACATATAATTTAACGGCCGAGTATACCGGTTATGTAGATTACTACGCTCCGAAGAGGATAATTCAAATTTTTCAAAAAAAAAATTGATCGTTTTTTAAGCATAGCTTTCTCATTTTAGGTGATAGAAATTTTTTTTTCGAGACGATTTTGTAGAGCTTTCCAAGAGCTATGAGACTATGTGAATGAAACTACTTAAAATCGCTTAGTTTTTAAATAGGGAGAGTTCAAAGCTCTTGACTAAGGTGATGTTCGATCGTAAATGTAGGTGGTAAACGGCTATATCTCGCTGAATATTCACTTTACAAAAAATCTACACACAGGGAAATTTTTATCATTGAAACAGCTTCAATTCAGTACCGAATCGTTTTTTTCGTATCTTTAGTATTTTGAGAGATATTTATAAGAAAAGGGTTAAAAACACGAAATTGAAAAAAAATCGTTTTCTCTTCAAACTCCAATTTTTCTAAAATTAGGCATTTTGAACTGGTTAAACTTCGTGGATGTATTGATAGTAGGTACATATATGAAGAAAATCACCGTAGGGTGGCGATCAATTTGAGTTAGGGGGTACTTTGGGGGTTGTTTTCACAGATTTTGTTCGTAGAAAAAAGCGGGTACCGATCTTATTTTGATCATAAGTCGGTCAATTTTCATGCTAGGAAGACATTTTTTTATTTGTTCGAAAGCTCTAATTGAATAGGTACTTCAAAAAAGATTCTATAAGCTTTCTTCGAAGAATGCAAATTTTTCTCGTTATTTCGCTTCAAATCTTCCAATTTATACATTTGACGAAAAAAGCTAAGCATTAATTTGCTGTATCTCAGTTCGTATGTGTCGTAAGATAATTATAAAAAAAGCATTGTTTTTTCAAAAGCTACAATTTGCATCTCCACACTTTTTTTGATAAAATGAATAGTTTTAGAGTTATTTGCAAAAAATATTTGAAAAAGTCGATTTTTTCGTCAAAAAACTGTTACTTTCAACTTCGAATTACTCAAAAAATATTATTTTTACGAAAAACACGTATGGAACATTTTTTCTCAGAATTACTTCTTCCGTCAATTCCTACAGTTAAAATGTAATAAAAAATGTCCACCCCCGTGATGGGGTGGCAACCACCCCCAAGGCTCTAGCGTACAGCGTCATGATATAGAAAATGATTCTTGAGCTATTCCCTACCTTCTGTGAAAATTTCAGGTAAATCCATGGTGGACGAAAAAATTGCCAGCCAAAATGCTTCATTTCCTGAACTAAACTTCAAAGGTGAGTGCTATACAAAATTATCCTTTGGAGAAAATCTTTGGTGGAAATTTCTTCGTTTTTTGACTGATAATTGTAAAAAGACAATGCAGTGATGCATCCGAAACTCACTGAACAACTTCTCGATACAAAGAAGTAGTACATACCACGTGAAATGAAGCTCGTGAAAAGACCACAATACGTGTATTGCATGACTGAAATAAGCTTGTGCTTGCGGGTGGAGGCAAATCTCTACGAGAAATAAAAAAATCAATGAATTCATCAATAAATAGCCCTTGTGTTTTGAGTTAATTTTTCTGTGAAACAATACTCAGAAAACACATATTTTTTTCGTATATGAAAGACAGATATTATACATCATGATGTTTAGAAAAAACGATTCCACATTTCCATAAAAAGTTGATTCACAAAGAGTTTTCGAAAAAAAATTGAATATTTCTCCAACTAATTACTCTTCAAAATATATAATTCGAGGTGACAAAATAGTATATTATGCAACGATCATGTAATGATGGTTATTAATACACGAGCATTAACCGGAATACGAAACGAGACGAAGGTGAGTTTCGTATGGTTTATGCTATTGTATTAATAACCATTACATGAGAGTTGCATACGCTATTTCATCTACACCCAATAAATAATGAAGAACTGAAAATATTATATTATTAGGTATTTATATTGAACACAATAATAGTAGGTAATCAATTGTATTCCTTTGAAAAATTCTACAAAATTATAATTAATGGTATAACCACGGAAAATACAACGATGAGAAATGAGAAGAACAAAAAATGAAAAAAATCTCTGCCGAGGTCAGGATTCGAACCTGAACGTTCCTGATCGCAGCCCTCGCCATTGACCACTAGGCCATGAGAGCTCATTCCATTTGGTCGAAAATAAAACACATGTGTTGCATTTGTCAAATGAAAAATATAATTCTTTCGATTGTATTTTTTTCTTGTCTGAGACATATGTGGGGTAGTCGCTGGTAATTCTTCTATATCACTGCAATAAGACATTTTCATTCGATTATCGAAAATTGACTAAATTCTTCAAAAATTCAATACCTACTGATTTTGACTTGACAAACGTCAAAATGCAAAGCTTGCACATCATGCTTGATTGAAAAATAATGGGTTTCTATTGGTTGAAAATCTGTATCGTAATGGATTTCATTATAAAACGGGTTGTGGGCATATAAGTGTATTATTAGGGTACGGGTGTAGATAAAAAATATTATCATTTCAAACATGATGAACAAATAATATTTTTTCTATCTTGCTTGAGGAAGATATTGTATAGCGAAACACGTGTCGCGGTTTTGTAAACCTATTGTCAATGAAAATCGTACAGGAAATTGTGACATTTTTGTTTGATATTATTTCATTGCATGAAATCCGCCCTATGAAACTCCACAAAAACGTTCCTAATTATTCGTTGCTGACATCGCTCAAATCTCTCAACTGTTTCCCGAACGATATATTCAATTCATCATCATGTGATCATTCCTGCAAATATTGAAGTTTCGAAACCTCAAGAATAGCACGACGTCCATACAAGCGACTTACGATACTTCTTAGGGATTCTAAACCTTACTACACCATTCAAACGAAAAAGCCACTTGAATAACTGACTCGCAAGGAAGTATTCAATCTGATCCTTCTCTATTCCCTTGGTACTTTCATAACTTGGAATCGTCAAGCGGTGAAGCACAACCGCATCGTTTTTATTCATCGCCATATTTGAAATTTTTGTTTTTCTGTCCATACTGAAAGAATACCCCAGTTATATAATTGAAATCACTATAAAAAGAATACGATAACGAATGTTATCTGTCAATATATTTTTCAATTCAATTTCTTGATAAACTTACCTGAAAACATTGACAATTCATTGCAAAGTGGGTTTCTGAGCTTGATAAAGGCACTATTGCGCATAACACTGTCAAATTTCATTCACGAAACGCGGCAACATCACATGGACCTCACTTGAACCTTGGTATGGTTTGGTATTTGTATAAAGGTCCTCATTTTGTTCGAGTCTTAGAAAAATTTATACGGATTACGGATCTGACTTGGTTAGATATATGATGCAGACCTCACTTGGTAATGATATGTAGCAAATATGAAACTTCGTTCTATCGAAAAAAATTACTGTTTATTTGAGATACCTTTGATGCCGCATCAATGAGGGAGCTATACAATCAGTTGTGAGTTCACCAGACCAATCCTTGCACTGGTCCTCATTCGGTGGGGACAATGGTGAGTCCTCACTTTGATAGCGGGCACAGTATATATATATATATATATATATATATATATATATATATATATATATATATATATATATATATATATATATATATATATATATATACACACATATAAACACACACAGATATACATACTTAACTAGGTTTCAGTACAACTTTTTTTTTATTCATTTTTATTTCTATATGAGTAGAACGAGTGCAAGAGGTAGGCGTAGTTTAAATCCAATTTCTTTTTTTTTGCTAAGTTTGCCGTGGTCATATTCCGTAGGACGCGTTTTTCAAGTCAATAATGTTGTGAATTTTTTCTGACCTGTATTTCTAATCCACTCATTTAGTTTATTTTTGAGTAGCCCAAGGTTTCGGATAGACTCAAAACTACTTGGCAGTACGGCGTGTACTTTTGGACTCAAAAGCAGCATGTTTCTTTGAGCAATCTATTTTTGGAAGTGCACCAGTTTTATTTTTGATTCTGGTGTTATGATCGTGGCTGATTGGTGTCAAGGTGTCTTTTTTCAGGAACTGCCTCAAAATGATTTTCTGAAAGTATAGTTGACGTACATCTAGGATTTCACTTTCTTGATATAAGATATCAGTTGAGTAGTCCCTATTTCTATTGTAAATGATCTTTATAATCCATTTCTGGCATGTCTCTAGTTTTTTCAAGTGCACGTTGGTGACACCTCACCGTGCTAGAATTCCGTAAGCTAAGTGGGGTTGCACTAGAGCATGATAGATTGTTTTCAACTGTTTGATGCTGAACACTTTCTTCAACTTTCGAAAGCGGCCTATCAGACATCTGAGTTTAACCAAGTGGTCTACGTGGTTGTTCCATCTTAAGTGACGGTCTATAATTATGCCTAGATATTTGCACGACTGGGTACATTGTATTTTTATTGGTTCGTTATTATCGGATACTCAGAGTTCTTTGTAAGTGGGAAGTGAGTTTGCATATGGTGCAAAGGTCATGAAAATGATTTATTGTAATTGATCGTGAGCAGTTTATTATTGAACCATTGAGCAATATGTGCAAAATCGTTTTCAACTTCATTTTTAAGATCAGTCCAATTTTTATCTGAGTAAATAATTGCACCATCATCTGCAAATGCGATGATTTCTCCTCTCGTATTTATATTAAAGAGATCGTTTAAATATACATTGAATAATAATGGTCCTAAGACCGTCCCTTGTGGTACACCACAGTTCACAAACTGTTCAGAACTATATGATCCATTGATACGAACACACTGAGTACGATATCTGATATAAGATTTCAAAAGATCGAAGCTCCTTCCTCGGAAACCAATGTTTTGTAATGTTTCAAGTAGTTTCTCGTGACTCACCGTATCGAACGCCTTGGCCAAGTCGATGAATATACAAAGCGTTTTTTCACCTTCATCGATGTTTTTGTAGAGTTTATTCACCAGCCTGACCATTGCGTCCTCGGTTGAATATCCCTCTTTGAAACCATATTGATTTTCCGAAATATTATTATATTTTTTCAGGTAGTCATTCATCCTATTTTTGAGCACTTTTTCGAATATTTTAGATATGGATGATAAAAGTGAGTCTGTAGTTGATGGAACTCGTCCGATCCCCATTTTTGTAAATAGGAACAACTATTGACTTTTTCAAAACATCGGGAAAGGTTCCATTTGCAAACGCTAGATTAATTAAATATACCAGTGTTTTTTTATGTATTCTACAATATCTTGTAGGATCTCTGAGCGAATTCCATCTAGTGCAGGAAACTTTCCACGGTTTAGTTCTTTTATGATTTTTGAGACTTCGTTTTCGTTAGTTTCGAATGAAAAATGTATTACAAGTGTGCACTTCTGGAAATTTATACGAATCATTCAGTTGAATATTTCTTGATAACGTTCTTCCTACTGTTGTATAATAATTATTGAAGTGTTCAGCAATGTCCACATCGTTCACAATGATACTGTCCCCGTCTATAAGTGTTTTTATTTCGCTTTCACTTGGGTTGTGTTTCCCAATGATTTCGTTTGTTATTTTCCAAATATTATTGGGAGATGATTTATTAATATTCAGTTGGGATTTTAGGTAGTCCCTTTTAGCCCGTTCTATTATACTGTTTAGTTTGTTGCGAAAGGAAGTATATTCACTCTTTAATATTACATTGTTGAGATTTTGTTGGCATATTTTGTAAAGGGTATATTTTTTTCTTACTGAATTCATCAATCCAGCACTAATCCATGGATGTCTATTTTTTTCTCTTTGCCTTACTCTTTTTATATTAGTACATTGGTTTGTTTTATCCTGTATGATCGAAATAAAAGAATTTGTGGCATGATTCACATCGGTTTGAGAATATGCAGACATCCATGTTTCGGCTTCCAGAATAGAGTACAGTTCATTTCTATTTAAGAACGTTTTGTTATGGAAATTTTCGTTTGTTTTGTTTACAGGTTCGAATAGCCGTTCTATATGGAGAATAACTGGGAAGTGATCAGTAATATTTACTTGCAAAACTATTGCTTTCATTCGATCAGTATAAAGATTGGTTTTTATCATTATATGGTCCAGACATGATTTTGTATCATTGACTACTCTTGTAGAGTTATTTATCGCTGGTATAAATCCCCACTCGCTTATAAGGTTCAAATAGTCATTCGTACAGTCATCTGTCGTATTGCTGATGTCAATATTTATGTCTCCTACGAGTAGGCTGATTGTGTGGTCATGAATTTTTTTCTCAATCTGGAAGTAGTTTTCTAAATTTCTGATGAACTCGATTGGACAAGAAGAGGGAGATCTTTATAATGCTAAAATATCTATAATTTTTTCACCTATCTTGATGCAAAGCTTTATGTCTTTGATTTGTCCTATGTTAATTATATTATAGCTGTAATTGAGATTGCTTTTTATGTATATAGTTGTACCATCGTTTCTGTTCAGACTACCCTCGTTGTATATCAAATCATACCCGTCAATTTGATGTAAACTTATATCTGATGTTGAAAAGGTTTCCGTGAGAATTATAAGTTGGAATGATATACTCAAATCATGTAGAACAATTGCTAGCTCATCAAAATTTTTGGAGATACTACGTATATTATTATGAATCAGTGTTAAGTCACTATCTTCATGATCTGAAAGAATGATCTTGCAGTCGTCGATACTCTCAGCAATGTAATTATTAACAGCATCATATCGAAAATTCTTAATATAGGAATCCATAATCATAATCATATATATATATATATATATATATATATATATATATATATATATATATATATATATATACGTACTAACATATATTACTCAAAATGTTTCACACTTGAATCAAGAATGGGTAATCTATATTCAATATACAAAATAAGGACTTGAGAGAATGGTTGTTGCAGATTGAATAGAATTCAGTGAGCATATACAACCATCCGCAAGTGTATGAGAATTTAGGATGTTTAGATTGGGGATTGTGATAAATATAATAAATCTTGACAAAAGAAATTATTCACTGTTTTTGTAGTTCCTCAGATTTCTGCTAGTAGTACGTAGGCCGAGTTCCAGATTTTTCGGTTTCTTGTTAGGAATTCCTTTATTCGGATCTGTTTGGTCTCTGGTAGATATTTGTTGTTCAGATGGAGTGGCTCCGTGTTGGTCGTGTTCTGATTGGATGTCCTTGGTGAAGTACACAGTCGTTGTATCTTGCAGTTCTTTTAATTGTTCTTGATATGAGAAGCTCTTTCCTTCGACATAAAGTTTATTTCGAAAGATGTGGGCTTTGTGATTATTGGCTTTCGCAATCTTCAAGTGATCAACCAGAAGTTTCCGTTCTGACCTTTCGTCTAGAGATAAATCCTCTGCTATGATTATTTCTGTGCCTTTGAGCTTTTCACACGATTTCAGCACTTGTTGTTTGGTGAGGTATCTCACGAATTTGACGATGACTCCTTTTTCAGCCGATCCTAGGAGATATATGTGGTTTATGTCAGTTTCCTGTATCTGAAGTTGTAGCTTTGTGTTGAGTAAGTTTATAGTATATCGTACAAGGTTTCCTTCCTGGTATTTTGAATTTAATATAATGATATTATTATCTCTTGACGATTTTTCAAGATTTTTATTTTTGGTTTTCAGTTCTTCCAGTTCTTTCTCTAAGTTTTCTATTTTTGTCGAAGTGCACTTTACTGCGTCTTTCAATGCGATAATTTGAGATGTTAGAGAATCAATAACTTTTTTATCCTGTTCTGATATGAAGGACTTCAAATCTTCCATTTCCACAACAGTCAGTTTGGTCTATGGCTCATATACTAATAACCGGTTCGGACTTTTCCGTCGAAAATATTTGGATTGTGATTTAAAACTATATTTTCTAATTACTCACTTTGAGTTTTTCTGCAATTCAAATTTCACTTTGTTATAACACACCTTCAGTTGAGGTGGTGGTACAATTTTTGAATTTTCTCCTGGTATTCTTACACACTTTTTAATTACTTTAGTTCGATTCGCTTCCTCAATTAGGGGCTTGTTCACCACTATCGTTGCTGTTTGGCATATGGCTTCGTTGTTTTTTACTTGAAAAATTGAAAAAAATACAATCGCTTCTCTGGGTTCCATCAATCAGGTAGTTGTTCTGCCATAGATAATTCGGATTCAAATCATGACATGGTCCAGAGTCGTATTGGAACATATCGTTACTCATTGTGAAAAAGGAGTTCTTAGGGATGATTGTGGTGAAATTTCGAGTAGGTATTGAATAAAGGTGGTAATGTGAGAAGGTATCGGGATGTACTAGAGGGATATGTAATGCAAAAATGAGTTTTGTATTCGGAAAATATGCATCAACAGGTGTTATATCATATTGTTTATGGATACCTCCAATTTCTGAATAGACTAATTGAACTTTGGAATGATATTTCACAAGCGAATCGAAAATTGATTTTATATCATCGATAGATATTATACTATGATGTAAAGTGCCAAGTTTAGCGGAAGGAATTGCGTTCTCAATATTGGTGAGAATTGAAAGTATTGTATCCAAGTTGAATTTTATTTGTGTATATGTATCTATTATCGACAAAAAATATGTGCTATTATTATTAGCTCTTCGATACTTTCCTTGATCACAATTTGATTATGAACCATGAGTGAAAATGTTGTATTATTATTTTCAAGTATTTTGTGATTTAATGATGCTTGTTGATTCAATGAATGAACGATTTGATTTTCGTTTTTCTGCAATTTTTCAATAGCTGCATCATAACGCTCCGCATCTTCCTGATCTGAGTTACCGGAAATAAATTTGACAATATTTCCAAGTCCATTGATCGAACCTCGTTTTTTTCCGAATCGATAAAGGGTGAATTGATTAAAGATTTTCTTTAACCGATTCCAACTGGTAGTCTATATGTTGTTCGGTGTATTGATGTAAAGATGTAAGGTAGGTTGGACTGAGGTCCTTTTGAGTGATGATTTTATTGTATTATAGTGATGAGTTAGCTCTTCGATTTCTCCTGAAATTGGTTCGAAATCAATAAAATGAAGAAAGGTGTGTGGCTACTTTAATTTTTGCTGTCCCTAGCAGGAAGGGGAGAATCCCTGGAGTAGATGTATAATGGGACACTAACGGAGCCATGTTCAGTACAGACCTGCCCCTAATTAATATGCACCCTCATATGTAATTATCGAACACCTGGGATGTATGCACCTGCCCCTAATGAACATGCACCCTTATATGTGATTATCGAACATCATCAATTATTGAACATCTGCCACCAGCATCTCAATTATCTAACACCTGCATATCAATTATTGAACACCTGTAGACACCTGTTTGTGACGTCAGTAGTGGTGGATATAAAATGTAATGATCAGAGTGAATATCCATAGTTGTATCATTACACAATGAAGTGTGGACACTGTGAAAGAAACTTTTCGTGCAAAAGCAGTCTGACCAGACACGTCAAAAACTAATGTCCAGTTGAAAGAAAAAGTACTAGTGAACTGTGTGATGTCCCAAGTAAGAAGCCGAAGACTACCTCTCAACGATGCAATAATACGTTTTCGAAACAAGCTAATTTGAATCGGCATTTGAAAAACAGGTGTGTAATTCAATCGACCAGCAATAGAAAAAAGTGAACCGTCCTATCGAGAGTGTTTTGGGAAATGGCGTGGAAAAACTTCGACATGCATTCAAAAACAGGATAGCCTCGTACCGGTTCAGAAGTTTGAGAACACATATTGACTATTCCGAATTTCTAAACGAAGTGAAACCGAAAGTGTTAGGCATTATTGATGTACACCTACAGCTAAATCGTTCTCTGAAAATCAATTTTGAAGTGTTTGGAGTGTATACAATACCAGAAAAGGAGTTATCTGACATCAAGTCATTCAATACCAAAAACCAAATTATAACCGAGTCGACAAATCTAGAAGAAGCTTTTGCTGACTTCCAAGAAGAAATGATTTCTCAGGCCTCAGAGTTTCAGGAGAGAGATTCTGGATGGCAAATCAAAGAGATTGTTTTCTTAGATGTGAACATCAACAAGTTTACCCCACTGGTAGCCTCATCGTTTCTGAAACTACCCAAATGTATAGTAAAGAAGAATGCAGTGCTGAATATTCGGAATTCAGATAATGCGTGTTTTGCCTAGTCAGTTAATGCGGCAATTTTTCCTGCAGATGGAGATCCATCAAATCCCCAATCATATCCCCATTATAACACTGTGTTGTGCTTCGATGGACTGGACTTCCCCATGAAACTAACGAACATTAAGAGATGGGAAAGAATGAATAATATTTCAATAAATGTATATGGGCTGGAAACAGAATACGAAGATGGAGCATTGGTTACTGAAATAGTGGGACCTCTGCATTTTACTTCACAGCGTCAACCCACTCACGTTAATTTATTACTGATTAGCGATGAATCGGGGAATTCCCACTACTTTCATATAACGGATCTCGCAAAATCAAAACACAAAGATCGACTATACATTTGTGATGGATGCTTACAATCATTTAATAATCAAATGAAGCAGAAGTAACATGAAGAAAATGACTGTAACCATATAATAACAAAAATTCCAACAACCAATTTGGAATTGAATAAATATGGTGAAAAAATTCCAGAAAACATTTTGAAATTTATGAATTTCGAGAAACAGATTCCAGTTCCATTCGTTATTTATGCTGATTTTGAAAGTATATTGAAGCCCATATATCACAACGAGCCTGCTAATGATTCATCGTTCACAGTGAAAGTTTGTGAACACCAAACTTACTCTTTCGCCTTTCACATAAAGTGTAACTTTGATGGCAGTCAAATGTTTCTCAGTTACTCTCAATATTTTCCGTATCGTGGATCTGATGTAGTGGAAACTTTTATGGAAGAATTAGATCAAACTGCCGTAGAATTATATAACACCCACTTCAAACATCACAAACAGATGCTTCCTCTAACCGACCAAGAACAACTGGAATATGACCATGCTACTTTGTGCCACATATGTAATGAACCATTTGTCCATGGAGGTGAGGTGAAAATAAGGGAACACTGTCACTTCACTGGAAGATTTCGCGGAGCGGCTCATTCAATCTGCAACCTACATTACAAAACTCCAAAGTCGATACCAGTTGTTTTTCACAATCTTTCTAACTATGATTGCCATCTCTTCGTGAAAAAGCTGGATAATAAACAGGAACCAGTTTCAGAGAAAGCCCAAACAAAGGAGAAATATGAATCATTTTCAAAATCCAATCTTGTTGAGAAATTTCCTGATCCAAAGATGCCAAATGTATACATGAGGCTGAAGTTTGTGGATTCGTTCCGTTTCCTTCCTGAATCACTGGACAAATTAGGTCAAACTCTGGAAGCTCAGCAATGTATAGAGATCAGAAAGTACTTTTCAAATGATGAAAAGTTCAAACTGATTAGGAGGAAGGGAGTTTTTCTTCATAACTATATGGATTCTCTGGAAAGATTAAAAGAAACTGACTTACCACCTAGACATGAATTCTACAACGACCTAACCAAAGAGGGTGTATCCGAAGAGGATTATGAACGGGCCGAAAAAGTATGGGAAACATTTGACTGCCAAACTTTGGGCCAGTACTCTGACGTTTACCTCAAGTCAGATGTGTTATTACTGGCGGATATTTTTGAGAACTTTAGAAAATTATGTTTGAAGCATTATAAATTGGATCCTTGTCGATATGTGACAGCGCCATCTTTGAGCTGGGATGCTATGCTTCGAAAGACACCAGTAGAATTGGAGCTGTTGACGGATGTGGACATGCTGCATTTCTTCAGAAAGGGGATCAGAGGTGGTGTCAGTACATGCAGTAAGAGGAAAGCTGTTGCCAATAACGAATTTCTATCAAGTTATGATCCATCAAAGCCAACATCATATATCATGTACCTGGAATGCTACAAATTTATACGGTGCAGCTATGAACCAGAGACTCCCGTGTGGTGATTTCAGATGGTTGAAACATCACGAAATAGCAGATTTTGATTGTTTTGCTCTCGATGACAATTCACCAAAAGGATATGTTTTAGAAGTTGACTTGGAATATCCAGTGAGTTTGCATGATGAACATAATGATCTACCGTTTTGCCCGGAAACCATGGTACCTCCAAATTCTAAAACATCAAAATTATTTCCAAGTCTGAATAACAAATATAAATACATGATCCACTATAGGAATTTGAAACAATGTTCAGAATATGGGCTTAAATTGAAGAAGATACATAGAATACTGGAATTTTCCCAAACTCGATGGTTAGGATCATACGTGGACTTGAATACGGAATTACGAAATGCAGCTGGAAATGAATTTGATAGGGAGCTCTTCAAATTGATGATCAACTCAATTTTTGGAAAAACCATGGAAAACGTCGATAAACGACAAAACATCAA
Source organism: Zygogramma bicolorata (assembly GCA_032362365.1). Classification (NCBI taxonomy): domain Eukaryota; kingdom Metazoa; phylum Arthropoda; class Insecta; order Coleoptera; family Chrysomelidae; genus Zygogramma; species Zygogramma bicolorata. The sequence continues at coordinate 169,270 of JAVJAQ010002127.1, forward strand.
ATTATGCTCCTCCTGGGAAAGCGGTTAAGGAAAAAACGGCGCTGAACCTCATTTCAAATCGTCTTCTATATTTAAAGAAAACTTGGTGGCTGTACAATTACAGAAGGTAGAAGTCACTTATGATAGACATTTATATGCCGGATTTGCAATTTTGGATATTTCCAAGACTATCATCTATGAATTTCTATATGGATACATCAAACCTCTTTACGGTGACACCGCAACCGTTTTATACACGGACACCGATTCGCTGATTTTGGAACTGTGTACAGAGAATCCATATGAAGATATCAAACATAATATACACTTCTTTGATACCCCAAATTACCCTGTAGATAATGTACATAATATACCAAAAACGAAGTCGGTAGTAGGGAAAATGAAGGACGAGTATGCTGGAAAACTAATGAAAAGTTTTTACGGAACTGGTGCCAAAGCATATTGCGTTAAAGCTGACGATGTGCTGAAGAAGGCGAAAGGGGTGTCCAGCAGCGTCATCAAACATGAATTAAATTTTAACGACTATGCCGAAATTGTGGAAAATGGTGGTATAATATTTAGAAAAATGAATATATATTCACATCTGAATTGCACACCATCTACACTGAACTGAAAAACAAAATTGCTTTGTCATCGGCCGATGACAAACGATATGTTATACCAGACGATGTAAATACACTGGCTTGGAGGCATTATGAAATTGCACCCCTCAATTATGGAAGTGACAAAAACTTGGATCTTTTAATACAGTTGGCCCAAGATTTACTGGATGAGGAAGCGTAGTTTATGTTAATGAAACTATTTATTTGTATTTTGATTAAATACAATAACAATAATTCAAAATAGTGGTTTTATTTAAGTATTTACATTACATCTTTGAAGTCCCCATTTGCACACATGACATCTTGATTGTGGTTGGGAAAAGCCATCCACGTGATTACGCCACTCTGGTCGATTGTGATGAACAAAGCAAGGAAGTTGAATTTGAAGATCAAAATTTCGCCTATACTCTGCAGACAATTGGGGCCAAGCTAATAGGAGTTCGGTCGGACGAGCTGCTTGAAATAAATACGTCAAGGGAAAATAACTGAGTTCTGCCTCGGTGAATGTATACAATTGTGTACCATGCATGTGTCTATCCATCAACTCCCTTGTGATACAGGTTATACAATCCACTTCACACATTGTTGTGAAATCGAAACAATCAATCCGATGACTAATAAAGATGAACAGACCGCTATGTACCAAACCACAGTGGTTAATGACTCAGGTTCCCTTTGCGAAGTCGTATTTGTAATATTGACAGAGGTGGGGCTAATGAAGCTGGAATATAGCTCTAACCATTTGCTATCTGACCATTGGTTACCAGTTCTCATTCGTAATTTATAATAAGTACCATTTTTGGAGATTTTGTTTTTCACAGTTACCACATTATTATTCACATAGGGCTTCATTCTATACCATTTCGAGGGCCAATTCTCGTTTCTCGTTCCATTGCTATCAAAACACACAAACATTTCTGAGATATTGGTAGGTTGTGCTATGAATAGATAACCATGGAGAACAGCTTGCAAAACGATAAACTCTGAAGAAACCATTTTAATGACTGAATTGGTTTTGACTGTATAAAATCAATCTATATTCCACAAGGACAGGGAGGATAAAAAATCAATGAATTTTCAAAGTCATTTTTTATTTGCAAATCTCTGCCTATTTCAAAATACTTTTTCTTCCCAAAGTTTCACCACTTCTGGAGGTATCACAGGCGACTTCTGTTCTTCACTGCTTGATTCCATTCTGCACTCTAGGAGGTAGTCGTATATGGCGAAAGTAAAAGTTTTTTTTTCAGTCTGTGGCGAGTTTAAAACAGAATACTTGCCAAAATACCGACAACTAACTTTGATAGGTCTTGATTGATAGCATCCACGATCACTTTGATCGATCAACTATTATTTTGTGCTCACTAAAGTACATGTGGTTTGGAATATACTTCTTTCCATACACATAGGATGTACAAATAGACTTTATTATGCCATAATAACATTCTCATACAAATGAAAGACATTAGATAATGCACACATACACTGAGCTTGCGAATGATAACAGCATTTTGCTTCGCCTTTTTGTAAAAATGGCCATTCTTTTAATTCATATATGGGCTTGGAAGTGAATTGTTTCAAGTAATCCGCCTTTTCACGACCTTTAACATGAATATGTGACACAGACTGGGTGAGTTCCCCCAAAATTTCTCCAAATTTATGGGTTGGAGTAGAGCCTTCAGTCCACTTGATGCAATGATGATTTCTGGTCAACCAATCAGCTTGCTTCTGTAAGTCTGGTGGCAACATCTCGTACGGGAAGGGTGGCTTGAACACATAGTGTCCAATTTTTTGTCCATCGTAAGATGCCAATTCCTCGACAATAAATTAATTTTTTTCGATTTTGAATCCTTGAATATCCACTTCAAGACTCATAGTTTTAACATGAAAAACTTGTTCTCCAAGCTTTTTTGTAAACAATACAATTCAATTCTGCGTTTTAATAATTTCAAATTCAATCGATAAAGTGCCAGTCGATGGTTCAAAGTCATCTTCATTAAAGTTTGTATTCATCACAGAATTCCTATTTATACCTTCAAAATTGAAGAGGGAGGGGGAACAGGTTCAATACTGTTTAACAATTTTGGTTAAGAGGTTGTAAGTGAAATGCTTTTCGTGTAAAATGAGACAATATGCTGTTGTATCTGTTGTGGTCGCTCGTTCCGTTTCGAATTCAATACGCATCACTACTGACCCTGTCTGTAGGGTCTCTTTCTGTCGGGAGGAATCAATATGAGTAATTGGAGCTCGTGATTTGAATTCATCTGGAGTAAAAATGGGCTGATTGTTTTTAGACATATAGTATGATTCCTGGAAGTTGGCAAACATCTCATATAATGTTGCAAATTTGTTATTAGTGAAATCTAGATACAGATCGTTATACGGATATCTCTCTGAATTGAGGAATACCCTTACATTCTTTAAGCTGCAGTCATCAAATTGAGACATGTCCGACGTGATTTTTCCTTTCCTATTTTTCTGAAAAGCAATTATAACATGCCTTGGCGTTTCAACTTTGGTAGTCGTTTTTACAAGCCACGTATGTCTGGTTGTTGCTGGCAAAGACGGATATTCTATCAATTCCCAGCTTCTGAATTTGATAGGTAATTCCACATTTTTATTGATAATTTCATTCAATCGTAGTTGTTCCGAAATACTGACGGATACATGAGGAACTCTCCAATATAATTTGAATATATCTATTTTGGGTTCTTCAGAATCATCTGTGCTGTGTACACAATTTTTGTCGTTAGAGTCACGTATCAGTACAAATTCTTGCTTCATGTTGATTATCAATTTTCGAAAGTCTTCGAAATATCCAACCAAGAGCTTCAGAGGTATGCATACGTTAAAGTTTCCTACAGCATCAACTAAAATATCCTGTGTTGAAGTGTATTTTGGAAACCAGCCAGCATTTTGTAAAGACACACCCTCATTTTCAGTATATGATAAATAGTTCATGAGCGTTGGCACCAATCCAACATTCCTCACAGAATCAACCACTATACCATTTAGTTCATATCGAATTTCTCGAAATATGAAAGCCACCCCATTGTTTATGAATTTGAGTTCAGTAGGTACTGTACCATCCGCCTTGGTCAATTTCCCTACAATATACAAATAGCTATTACATGGGGCTGTACATGCATCTAGATCTTGGATAGGAATTCTGAGTTCATCATTGTAATTCAAATTTCCAGGTATGTAAGGTTGATATGTATGAAACTGATAATCTTCGATAGCAGTGTCATTGAAGGTTTGTTCGACTACGTTGAGGAGATCCATTATACTAACACTTGAAGTCCAAGGGATTGTTAAAACTGTCGATTTTCGGATGTAAGTACTAATGGCTTTTGTCGTCTTACGTGCTTTTATATAGTTTGGTGTAGTCTGCAATAAATTGAATCTCAAAACCATATTCACGAAATAACTTTTCTCAGATGTAATCTGACGGTTCAGTCTCTTTTTGAAAATTGACGAGATATCCGTCTTGATTTATTAGTGAAACTGTAATGTTGTTTATTGTTTTAACGCTGACAGGAAAGTAAATGATGTTAAACGGTGACTCGACTATTTTATACCCTGCAGGGACCTTTGGAAAAAACTGATGTATGATGTGGACGGGTTTACCATTGAGGAAAGAACCATCTGCAATATTGCAGTCGATACAAAGGGTATTCACTTTCGAAATTCGTACCATTTTATCCAATTCATCAACAGCAAGCAAGTCCCTGCGTTCAAAACCCTATACAGGGCCTATGGAGTTTTCAACATCGAACGAAATGTTCGTTGTCGATTGTACATTCAGTTTAGCAGTATTCACATCAGGAGTCATCTTGACATTTACGTCTCTATCTTCATTATTAATTGCTGTTACTATGTACTTGATGATGTCGTCGACATCATATGCACCAAGTGGAAGCGAAACCGTATGCTCCAAACGTTCTCCAAACTTGAAGCTATTATTGGTATTACCGATGTTTGGTATACTGATGTAAGTCTCAATATTGGCTAATCCTATTTCATAAACAACATCATCTTTCAAATATATAGAAGGATTAAAATTATAGCTTAGAATCGAAGAATTACTGGTGAGAGCACAAGTAAAAGACATTATTATTGTTTATCGGTTTATTCAACACTAAACGAAGAATGTTACTTGTATTGATTATATAAAAATACTAGACACAAGTGCCCACAGATATAAGAATGTGTCTGTTTTGCGTCATAATTATATTGAATTTTGTTCAAGCTACCATCACTTAAAATATTCCACTAGCTGCTCCTCTAACTCCTGACGACTTGCCTTCGCATCATTTACAGCCTTGGCAATACCTGCTGCACCGCCTCCAAGGACTCCAATTGCTCCTAACAATGGGAGAAGAAATGGAAGAAAACCGCCCTTTTTCGGAATCGGAATAACTCTCGCTTTTTTATTTCTTTTAGATTTTTTTCAACAACTTTCAAATACCCTCCTTTTTTGATTGATTTTTTAGTCTTTTTCAGACCCATTCCTAATTTGTTTTTCATTTTCATTATGCCTACTACACTAGCTGCAGCAATTTTCCCCCCTAACTTTGCGTCAGGTGATTTTAAACGTTGCAAAGCTGCGTCAGCCAACTCTTTGTCTGCTATGTTTCTTCTAGATGTATCTTTTAAGTTTGCATATGCTGAATCATGCTTTCTGCAGCTTTCGTCTAATTTGTTTATGCATTGTTGATTTTTTGCTATTCTCTCATTCAGTTTCGTTCCTGGTCCGCAAAATCTAATAATGAAAATCTACCAAAAAAACCAATACAAAAACTGTTTTTCACACTTACTGATATCCAGGAATATGAAGCTCAAATGGAAGCTTATTTATCAGGGTATTCAGTAAACCTTTACCCCTCTTTGTGCCTGTTCTTCGAGTACTAACTAATATTTTCTTTCGCATGACCATTCATACTCTTGAGCATGAATTGAAGAGAGTTGTGCTCTGAGATATATATATATATATATATATATATATATACCAAATTCAGCTCATTTCAGAATGAGGTTTGAAAAACAACACATATCCTTACCTGTTGTCAATTATGATGAAATAAATTCCGAGCCCGTTTTTCAAAAACATGGAGCTTTATTTGGTGGTGGACAATCAAAACGCGGATTGATTGTGGGAGCGTCTGGTTGTAGTAAAACGAATGTAATGTTGAGTATTCTTGAGCATCCCTATGGTTTACGTTTCGAGAATATTTATTCGTTTTCGGAATCCTTTCATCAACCAAAGTACAATTATTTACGAATGCTGCTCCGACCTCTGAAGGAAATAGAATATTTCGAGTTTCAAGATGAAGAAGATGTTATATCTCCAGAGCAACTTCGCCAAAATTCTATTATAATATTTGATGATGTTGCATCATGTGATCAGAATATAATGAAGGGCTATTTTTGTTTTGGCTGACATAAAAATACAGACTGCTTCTACTTGTGCCAAACTTATTCATCCATACCTAAACAACTAATTCGCGAAAATGCAAATCTACTAATTATATTTCAACAAGACATGACAAACCTCAAACATAGTTTTGATGATCATATTAGTGTGGATAAGTCTTTTCAAGACTTCAAAGAATTGTGCGCTGCATGTTGGAAAGATGAACACGGTTTATTGTCATAGACAAAGACTGTCCTATAAAATATGGTAGATATCGAAAGGGATTCGATACGTTGATCACTAAATAAATGCGATCATAATTGTGTAATTGGTCAGTGCAAACCTAACATTGAAGATGAAACAACAATTGAGAAGACGACTTTTAGCTTCTCGAAAAGCATTGAAACAAAAGTATAATATGTTAAAAGGTGAAATTACCAAATCGCAATCTGAATCAGAGCAGGCATACAAACCGCTGCCACAACCTCTCAAAGAATTTATATCTAATATACAACGGTCGGAAACGATCAAACCGAAAATGGAAACTCCTGAACTAAAACCGGAGCGTCGACCAAAATCTTCATTACCTCGAAGAGTAAAATTGCCAAGCCCTGATTTTTCAGCAAACGAAAGTCCAAAATCTTCATTACCTTGAAGAGTAAAATTGCCAAGCCCTGATTTTTCAGCAAACGAAACTGTTTTCGAGAGCATGCCTGAAGCAGATATACAGCCAGACGATCAATATTTGGAGGATACTATACGCAATGTTTTTGATACCACCTCCCAGGCTGCATTACAAGAGTACTTGGGAGCCTTCGAGGCACCATTACCAAGAACTTACATTGAAGAAAATATCAGAGATACAGAAGGATTATGCGACCATCGTTTCGGTATTCATCATGATCTGGAGACTGATAAAGTTACTATAGGTAACTATAGGTAGTTCTACAATAGACTTCCAAGGTCCTGATTTTATAATCAAAGGTATTCGATACAAAGGAACAGCTGGTTTGTATGAATCGTTATTCAAGACAAATCCCATCGGATATAAGAAAGCAGATACTGATCAGTATATTGATATTCTCAAGCGAACGAATGCGCTTCATATACGAAGTGATCCCACAAAACCTTTAAAATCTGCCACCAAAGAAGTCAAGGACAAATTCATAATCGAACCATATGTCAAACCAAGACAACGTTCCACCACTCTTCCCACTATGGCTACACAAAGCAAATCAAAACCAACTACCGGTAAGGGTTTGCAAATGATGGCTTTGAATAATAAACGCACCGCATATCAATATTTCGATGATTATAATGAGATAGTCGATAGGTTAAGACTACTGGTAGCATCTCAAGTTGCTGGTAATACAAATCATAATAATGAAATTATATCTATATTGGAAGAACTACGAGAATCGAAAATTATAAAATAAGTTATCTGACACAAATTACTCAGTCATCTCCAGTCACTCACAACGTTGGCAATTGATAAATTCGGTAGACATTATTCGAAACCAGCTCAACTTCCCTATTCACAACCAGATATAGTATTATCTTCTACACTAAGTACGCCGTTTTACATATGGAACCCATCTGATTATCATTGCAAATGTATTCTGTATATTAGGGCAGCTCGAGATGCCAAAAAAAGCAGCAGTCTTTTTGTACTGGAAAATGGTACAATCTCTTATACATTTCCAGTCTCTGGCAAAATTGAAAGTATTCTCTCATTACCAAAGCAAATATCAGCCTTTATTAATGAGGAGTCTGCAAATGTTGTTCCATTGAACGAGTTTGTTAATGAGAGTTTTAATAAAGGGGATAAGATCACATTTCTTCTCGATCAACAGCAAAAACTATTTATTGAAATTGTTTTTCAATGTCCCATAACAAAAAATTAATAACGTTAAAAAAGAAATTATAAATGAACTGCACAAGGGGGCAAGAAAACGCTTTAAACGTCGTCATGTAATACTTGAAGGATTAAATGATTTGGTTCAAGCAGATTTGGTGGAAATGATTCCTTACGCCAAGACTAATAGAGGATTCCGTTATATTCTGGTTGTTATAAACGTTTTCAGTAAATATGTTTGGGCTGAACCTGTTAAACGTAAAACTGGAAAAGACGTTACTTTTCCTATGAACAAAATCTTGTCTCAAATGAAGACAATACCAAGTAATTTGCAAACTGACATGGGCAAAGAATTTCATGATAGGGAATTCCAAGAGCTGATGAAGAAATGGAACATAAATCACTACAGCTCTTTTCCCTTTTCAAAAGCCAGTATAGTTGAACGTGTCAATCGAACTCTCAAAAATTCAATGTGGAAGCAGTTTAGTTTACAAGGGTCCTATAAATGGTTGAATTTACCTCCAGAAATTGTAAATGAATATAATAATACTAAGCATACCACTATAAACATGAAACCAAGTGAAGTTACTTCTGAAAATGCAAAAACACTTTTGAAAACTGTATACAGTCGTTTAAAGACTCTCGATCCTGAAGGTGCCAAGTTTGAAAAAGGTGACTCTGTGAGAATAAGCAGGTACCGTGAAGCATTTACCAAATCCTATAGACCCATGTGGTCGAACGAAAGTTTTATAGTTCGTAAAGTAAATCATACCAATCCTATAACCTACCTTTTGGAAGACCAAGCGGGGCAGGAGATCAAAGGTGCCTTCTATACTGAAGAACTACAAAAATCTAAATATCCGGACGTGTACCTAGTAGAAAAAATTATAAGACGCAAAGGAAATAAGCTATTTATTAATTGGCTAGGACTTGACAATAGACATAATTCTTGGGTTGATAAACGTGATGTATTATGAAGTTTCAAATAAAAGTAAAATTTATATAACTGTTTTATTTGAATCTTTCTGAATATATTTTACATCTATGATTATGATCTAATATAGGATTGATCATTTCAGCCAGTTTCTTAATACGGCACTGGAAATGCATTCTGTCACAAGCTACTAGTTCCCAGTATCTCTGCCTTGAAAGTTTATACGCAGAACTCCATACAACAAGTTTTTGCACTGTATTACACTGTTCGTTAAATCTCACTTTTTTCATTTTCCACAATTGTATTTGAAGATATCGGGATACAAATATATCAATTCCAATATAATAGCAATGTTTTCTGACCCTGAATTTTGTCTGGGTTGAAGTACCTTGATGGCATTTTCCAGCACGTTACCATCCATATTCTGCAAACCACATTGCACAATTCTCAAATAACTCGGAAACTCTTGTCTTTTTAACATGGTGATTCTATAACTTATGAGAAGTAATAGGTTCCATAAAGCACACACACTATCATACGACAGATACACATAAGAATTGTCCTTCATTATCTTCAAAACTGTTGCAAAGGGTAGCACTTGAATATCCAAACTGAATCTTCTACTGTCTATATGCTCTTCTATATTGGAGTATAAATAATTGGTTATTACTCCTTGCAGGTCTACGAATTCTTGCCACTCCACCTCGTTGAAACTTATGGTGTCGTTCTTGTTTCCTGATATTTGAATACACGTAGTGAACTCGTAATCGTAGTTGAGACTCACTGATATGAATTTTGTCTTCGAACTGTTCAAATGATATCTTCTTTCAAACTTAGATTCAGACATCTTATTTACAATTCAGATAACTTTATACTGTTGTGTTTATTCTTAACCTCGTTTAATATATTATAGAAGGTAGGGTGGGGGCAACCACACAGGTGTGCACATTAGTGCTTCAATAGCAGAGTCATTAACCTCATTCTCAACTACATGCAGATAAGAACCTGTATAGCTGAGGTCATTCACCTTATTCGCAAAACTTCAATTACATGCATAGCAGGTGTTCATTCTCAATTACATGTTAGAACTTGAATAGCAGAGGTCATTCACCTCATTCGCATGCGGGTTAGAACCTGCATAGCAGGTGTATTTCTCAATTACATGTTAGAACTTAAATAGCAGATGTTGCAATACTATATAAAAGCTTCTCGTTACATCATTTTCCATATAACTCTGTAAGATGGCAGATACCGATTTTGAATTCGATAGTGTACATAGAACTGTAGTAGAAAAGCAAGTGAATGCGTTGGAGTTTATTCAAAATTCTACGAGGGAGTATGTGTGCTTGACGGCCCAGTATTATACTCTGAATGATTCATCAACATGGTGCCTATCATGTTTCTATGACATCGCTCAGCAGAGAAACTACAATACGGAAGCAATGCATCGTTCCATCCACTCGACTGGCCTACCTCTGGATTTGCAAAGGGATAGTGAATCTTGCAGTCAATGCAACAACCATTCATTCACATGCTGTCTAACCAAGTTCTGTTTGCTATGTAATTACCATTAAACAATTATTTATCAACATTCAAAGTGTATTTACATATTCACAAAGTATAACAAATAACCATATTATTATGGTGTGTTCCAAATCATTAACCTTGTATTGACGAGATTTGAGAGAACAATGCAAAGGGTTTTCACAAAGTATGTAATAACAAAATAATCAACAAGTATTTTTATTCCAATTCATTGATCTTTAGATGCGCCTACCTTTCTCACCTACATAACTGTTATCTTGCCGAGAGCGAATCTAGTTTTCAAGGTAATTGGCATGAAGGCCCCGTCTGGGCAGCGTATTCAGTTCAATAGTGATTTTTATCGGGTATAGGTCGAACAATGGACTCCCAGAATATTTTATTGAAATGTGGATTCTTGGTGAAACACTTTCTGTTGTTTGGGAATGGTTTATCGTTTTTTGTTTGTGATGAGTGTGGGTTCTTCTCGAATATTTTTTTCAAAGTAAGTCATTCGTGAATGATTTGTATTTTATGAAAATAATGATCTTCAACTTCATTTGGAATCATTTCATGAATATTTCTCATCTATTTTTCACTGCCTCATAACTTGTTATGAAATTTCTGTTTTAATAAATTTCCACACAATGAACTTTTTACGAAAAAATTTCAAAGACAATAATTATTTCATAAACATTTTTTCGAGAAATCTCAGAGAAACAATATGTTTTATAAATTTTTGGAAAACCTCATTGTTTTTATGCACTTTTAAGAAAACTGTATTGGTTTCCAACTAAGGAAATTGAGGTACCATGTCTTGGAGGGGAAAAAACATTTACATTTTGTAAGTTTTATAATTAACAAAGATACATACAACAGTGTTATAAATGAAAAACAATTATAAATTTCGTTGTTTTGCAACATTCAAAGTTTCCTTTATTACCGCTGGTAGTTTCTTGCCGATCATAGCTAATTCATCCAGACCTTTCAGGGCGTTTCGTATTGAATCGGATTTTTCGCAATATTTTTCGAACGTTTCCAATAATTCCGTACGCAAATCACTTTTCTCACTCGATATTTTATCATTTTCTTCAAGCACTTTCTTCATCTTGTCAAAATACTGCTGACAGTTCGATTGTTCACGTTCGTAGTCTTCGTTGGTTGAGGGCTCCTCCATTGGGACGGGAACATCTACCACCTTCGGGAATTTCGAAGCAAGCGAAATAATTTGGTCCACAACTCTCAACATTTTTTTTGTATGCTCTGATATCCTCTTGTATTCTTTTAGTCTCATCATCAACCTTGGACGTTTTTTAAGTTCCCGTTTCAAAAAGGTATCACTTTTGGTAATGAATTCCTCCACAAGGTCGCCATATTCAGTACGGCAATTCTCGTCGATAATTTCATTACTTGATTCATAAATTGGGGTTGAACAATTCATCGGCTTTAGGTTGCTGAATGATCCACTAATGATTTCTCAAACTCTTCTTTCAAATATTCTTCTCCATTGAGTCAAAGACTCCAACGACTTCCCACTTTTCTGATTGAATTTCATTTTGAAACTGTTGTTTGTACCTTTTTTACTACAAAACTAACTATATTCGAGCTCGATGTTCAGTTTATATAAGAAATGGTTAATGAGCAGTCCGCTAATTGTCTATAACCACATTATGTATCTCCACCTGCAATTTCTAGTCTTGCAACTGGACATTTATTTAAGGCAATTGCTACTAGACATTCAAAATATTCGCAACAGACTCATTCTTATATGCGGGACAGATGTATTTATTCGAAGTAGTAACAAGCACCCATGTGGGCACAGGTGAAAGAAGGTATTCAGACACACATGTGGGTACTGGTAATCTTCACCTGCAATTTGTAGTCTTGCAACTGGAGATTTAATTACAGCAATTTCTACTAGACGTTCAAGATATTCGCGCATTCTCATATGCGGGTATTAATTAAGGTATTCGCAGTTGTACCATCAGGTATATGGATAATATCAAAATAATTAAAGTATATCGTAGACGCATGAGGTTATCAGGTGTGATCTCATGCCGTGAATGCCTGATGAGCAGATGGATATTATTGATATGCTATTTGCACTGGCAGATGTCTGTTTGCTATATTTTCAGTGATTGCATCTATTTTTCAGTTATGCATGGAACAGGTGTATATGAATAAGGGAATACATGTCTGTGTACTTACATATCAGCTAGACATTTAAGATATTCGCAACAGGCGCATTCTCATAGGCGGGTATTAATCAAGGTATTCGCAGTGGCACCATCAGCTACACATAGGTTGTATGATATGGATATTTTTGCATCTAATCAGTCCAGGTGAATATTTAGATGCATAAGGGTGATTATTTTTGCTATATTTTTATTCTATTACATATTAGGCCAGGTGAATATTTAGATGCATAAGGGTGGTCATTTTTGCTATAATTTTATTCTATTACATATTAGTCCAGGTGAATATTTAGATGCATAAGGGTTATTATTTTTGCTATATTTTCATTCTATTATATATTAGGCCAGGTGAATATTCAGATGCATAAGGGTGATTATTTTTGCTATATTTTTATTCTATTACATATTACGCCAGGTGAATAGTAGGCCAGAGGGGGGCAGGTGCATACATCCCAGGTATTCGATAATTACATATGAGGGTGCATATTAATTAGGGGCAGGTGTGTACTGAACATGGCTCCGTTAGTGCCCCATTATACATCTTCCTGGGTTGTCCTTCAGATTCGTTATTTGTACGTTCTTTGATGATGTTAGGTAGATTATCGTCAGTAGGAGGATTCTGTAACAAATTTTGTTTTATTACAATTTTTCGGGGTTTTTTGAAATTGTTTTTGTGGTAGGTATTACGTTTGGTTTTCAGTTCCAGTCCTTGGTCAGTGACAACAGTTTCTTTTATGAATGGAACATTCAGTTCTTTCCCACGAGTTCTTATGTTGTGTCGATAGACTTCGCTACCTTCAGGATAGCTGACCGGATTTTCGCGAGTGAGATTTCATTTTTCTATCATCGTCTTTTCTTTTTGTTGCTGGGGAATGTCGTGAACTTGAATGAAAATCAATTGGGTTTGTCTTTGTGTTCCTGAATATGATAATTCAAAATTTCGTGGTTTTTGTCTATATCAAATGGATCTTTGGTATCGATGTGTCCACTCACAATATCTATTGGTTTTTGTTTTGTCAAAGAATGTATGGAGTGGTTATATCCGAAAATAGCATAGGGCATTAAGCTTGTTATTTCAGAACGGGGATTTTCAACTTTTAAAACTCTCAAGTGTTCAAGCAAGGTTGAATGAAGGCGCTCTACAGGGGCGTTGCTAGTTGAATTTTTGGGAGTGATGAAATTAATGTCAATTTTGTGAAGTCAGTCACAGTGGAGTTTTTGAATTCTGTTCCGCTATCGGCTATGATTTCAAGTGATAGTCCGTGAAATGACATGAATTTGATGAGACTTTCGACAATAAAAGAAGCATTTGCGGATGTAAGGGAAAAAGCTTGTGCATATTTAGAAAAATTATCTATGATGGTAGGGAATTTTTGACCGTTGGCCTGGAAAACATCGATGTGAACAATTTCAAAGGGTTTTTTTGGTGTTGGTGTTATTTGAAAATTAATTTTTCGTGGGCTTCTATCATATTTCGATATTTGACATACTTCGATTTATTAATATAATCCCTGACGTCGTTAGCAAGTTTAGGCCAATGATACTTTTTCTTGATTTGTTGTATGGTTTTTTGAATTCCGCGATGATTTGTTTTTGTTTCATGATTAAAAACTGATAGTTCTTTTTGTCTGTCAACTTCTGTTATATTTCCAAGCTTCGAATGGCATTCAATCAGTTTGAATGTGTAGTTTTTGAAGGTTTGCATCATTAGGTTGCAAAGATTTTCGTACATTTCGTTCAATTCGTCATCATTGAAATAAAATGCATGAGTTTCTCTAGGCTGACCAAAATCACTGAAAAATGTTATGATTGGGGAAAGATCATTGTTTACTATGTATATATTCCATATTTTTTTATGTTTGTTTCCCATAACGTTTTTCTGGTTGTTTCTCATGGTAAGGATGATTTTGATATATGTATTTGATTTTGAGAGACAAAAGGTGATTCGCCTGGGTTGATTCCTTGTACGGAATTTTCGGCATTTGTATGTACAGTTTCGTTATCTTCTTCGGGTTCATCAGGTTCCTCGGAGTTTGAAATCAAGTCTTGAAACCAATTTTCTGGTACTGAGCTCGATGTGTCGGTTTCTACCTCGATTTCAGCTTCATTCGGGGTTCCATCGAGGTTGTTAGATATTGAGGTGTTGTCTTCTTGTGGATGCTTCTGTGCAATGTTGAATCTTTTCATATATCGTAGAAACAGGGAAGTTTTTTCAATATCTTCTGGATTTTTCCTCGAACTGCAGGGCTGTGGTTCTTCTTCATTGGGTTGGATTTTAATTCTTGAGAGGGCGTCTGCATTGGTGTTTTTCTTGCCTTTTTTGTAGATAATGTTGTTAACAAATTCTTCTAATTTCAACTTCCAACGGACGAGTCTTGAATTTGGTTCTTTCAGAGACATCAACCATTGAAGCGGCTTATGGTCTGTACAGATGAAAAATCTTCTGCCGAAAATATATGGTCGAAAATATTTCGTGGCATAAACAAAGTTCTTTCTCAATTGTGCTATAGTTATGTTCCGCGTCATTCAGTGTTCTAGATGCGTATGCGATGGGACGGTCAGAACCAATAGGGCCCTGTGACAGATTAGCACCAATTGCCAAATTTAAGGCGTCCGTAGTAATGATAAACGGTTTGTCAAAGTCTGGGTACTGTAATATCGGGTCATTTGTCAAAATAGTTTCAAAATGATTGAATGCTTTAATAAAATTTTCATCATGTTTGATTGTGGCGCCTTTTTTCAGACAAAGTGTGTGTGGTCTTGTAATTCTGGCAAAATCTTTAATAAATTTACGGTATTATCCCATACGTCCAAGAAATGATTTCGATTTCTTTCGTAGTTTTCGGGATGGGATATTGTATAATGGCTTTAATTTTATCCGGATTTGGTTTGACACCATCTAATGTTACAATATGCCTGAGAAAAACTTCTTACTTGAGAAATTCTGATTTATCAATCTGAATTTTCAAGTTTGTTTCGCGTAGCCTCTGAAATACTTTTTTTAGGTTGATTATAAGTTTGTTTCGCGTAGCCTCTGAAATACTTTTTTTAGGTTGATTATATGTTCTTGTGAAGATGTTGAATATACAATTATATCATCCATGTATACTCAACAGATATTATTCCGGAGACCTTTTGAAATGTCGTCCATTACCCTACTAAGAGTAGCCGGAGGGTTTCGCAACCCAAAAGGCATCCTCAGATACTCGTAACGGCCATTTTCGACATCGAAATCAGCTTTCTGAATGTCTTCCGGAGCTATCCCTATCTGATGGAAGCCACTTGCCAAATCCAATGTAGAGAAATAGTGGCACCTACCCAGTTTATCCAATACATCGCTTATATTTGGCAGGGGATACCGATCTTCGATGTTTTTTTCATTGACTTTTCAGTAGTTCACGACAATTCTCCATTTTTTCCCCCTGGCGTCCGGTTTTTTGGGTACTATCCAAAAAGGTGAAGACCAGGGAGAATTACTGGGGCGGGTAATATTTTGCTCCAACATTGAATGTATTTGTTTTGCAACTTCTTCCTTATGAATGTAGGTGTATCTGTAATATTTTGTGTATTCAGGGAGTTCATCTTTCGTTTTTATTTGGTGTCTGACTTTATTCGTAAAAGTAAGCTTTTCTCCTTCATAATGAAAAATGTCTGAATAGTTTTGGCATAATTTGACGATATGCGATCTTTCTTCATTATTCATATGGTCTGTTCGAATGAGATATCGAATGTCATGTTCGTCTGTCTGTAAAGGGTCAATATCAGCATGATAAAGTTCATAGTTTTGAACCGGAAATGAAAATGTATTTAATGGCTCGAACAATTCAATTTCACAATTTTTATCGTTTGGATTTTCTAACTCTACCAAAGCGTATCCGTTATTAGCTGTAGTAAGTGTTTCTCTGATGGAATATCCATTCATTTTTGTGGGCGGTACAATTATATCACCTGATAATTGATTCACAGGAATTTTTATTTTGGTTCCTGTATTTGGTTCCAGTTCGACAAAAAATGAAAGCTTTTTCTGGATCTTATAATACTGAATGTAGATTTGTGAAGTCGGAGTAAATGAATTTGAATTAGGAAAATCGATTTGGGCATTCATTTCTTCAAGTATATCTAAGCCGATCAATCCATCGAACTATTGATGGAATTTAAATAAGTGAAACTTCAGTGGTTTCTCTGAGTTGAACTCTTCAAAAGATGGAATGCTAGCACAATTATCACGCTGTGATTGTTGGAAAACTGATGTGACTACGAAGGGTTCTTTGAAAATGTTTTTAGAGTAATATATTTCTGCAATTTCGGGGTTCAGGAAAGATTTTGTTGCTCCAGTATCTATCAAGAGTTTTATAGGTGGATTTTCGATTTGAATATGAAGCAATTCTTTTCTATCAATGGCATTGAGTTCGATTATGTTCCGTTTGGGTTTGGCCCTGCTTGCTGAAAATTTTGATCGTCAGTATAGAAAAATTGTTCGGTTTCGTCTACGTATTTTTCATTTGAATGGTCTTTCTGTGGAAAATATGAATTACATGTTTCATAATTTCGATCAAATTCAATATTTTGAAGTTCCTCGGAGACGAAGTTACGCATTCCGCGGTGGTCTGAATACTTGGTTGTTCGTAAGGTATTCTTTTGGGGGCATATTTTGACGTGGTTGTATTTGAATAGGTCCTCTAGGAAATTGGGATTGGTTAAAAAAAAATTATTTTGTTGCAATTGTCGAGGAATATTTTGTTGTATTTGAGGTGTTTTCGGTTGAAAATTTTGAGACTGTTGAACAAAATTGAAATTTTGAGGTTTCGTTGCGTTTAGTGACCTTTTAGGAGTGAAATTACTAAATTGAGATATTTGTAAATATCGAATGTTATTATCCTCGATGATATATTTTGTTGTGCTTCAGCAAAATTATTCGGTCTCATTGATCTGATCATTGAACTTTGGGGTTCTCTCAAACCAACCAATAATGTTTACAATGCATGTGAATCATGAAGTAATTTTGTACTAATTTCTACTTGCTCATTTATCCCGTGTAAATTAACATAGTTGTGGAGAAGATTGAGCAAAGAAACAACTCTTGAAAAAAAGTTTAGTAAATTTTCGTTTGTATTTTGTCTCAAAGAGCCTGAATCTGTTGATAGACCATTTTCATTTCTCTGATCGCCAAAGTGGGTGATCAATAAATCTTAAATATCATTCCAATTATTACCACCGCTGATAGAAAAGATTCCTTCGGCCGGTTCAGTCAATTTGGGAAAAATACTATTGAGCGGAAGTTTATTCTGTGCACAATCAATATTTGCGGAAGTGGCGTCCCAATATGTATTCAATAAATCGGTACATGTTGAAATGAATCGATGAAGTCTGCATGGATTACCATGATTCGCAAAAGTTTCGAATCAAAGACTGGTACTACTGCCATGAAAGAATTGACTATACTTTCTAACTGTCTAGTTCGATTATTATCCATACTAAGAGCTTCTTGTGATTGACTCGAATCTAACTCAATTTCTGCACTAATATCACTTATCGAATCACGAAAAATTGAGGAGTCTAACATAAAGGATCGCAGAAAAAGAAAAAATGAGTAACTTACGAATAAATCCTTTCCATCGTCTGGTGCCGGAGATTTCGAGTACTCGAAGTCCTGGAATCTGACTCTGGAACTGTGGTTGAGTCGGTGATGGTACTTTCAGCTTGAGAATTTTTCTTTCATTGCAGCAACTTATCTGGTTCTTCTCGATGAAGAGTTGGAACTCAAGGATATCTAAACCGATAGATGCCTTCGAATTCCTACAACGACTGCACCAATTACGTACAAGAACGAAGACCGTTTTTAAAAAGACGAAATATATTCATTTAGAAAAGTTGTTCGTGTGAAAGATACATCAAGACTGAATTCTAATAATTTCACATAAAATGGTGGGAAAATATGATGTTGGCTTTTTCTGGAAATGCCGGCTATTCGATACTGCAGCGTCGGCGCTCCTTGGCTGGGTCATGGACCTAGTCGGCTGGTTAAACGTACTTCTTTGGTACGAAACTCATCGGAACGGCCGACATAATTCACGTACTGAAGTCACTGTCCGTTCGAACACCTTTTTCACCGATTCATGACGATGTTTGGTAGCCCTGAAAAGAGCTGTTTTATTTCTGTATTGGATCAGTAGTGTTGATCATCATCGGATGAAAGAATTATAATGTCATCAAAGTCCATCTCTTCATCATCGGATATAAGGATGACGGTATCTGCATCATAGTTATCTTCATCAGTATCAGAGAATATACTGTAAATATCTTCATTTTCAGAACTCATTTCCGATTCAATGTCTGATTCTTCCTCAGCTAACCGTTGATCGTGATATCGTTCAGGAAAACCGTAATTATGATACAAAAACTCAAAGAAGTTCGCATCACTTGTAGCGTTCACTTCATCACTTGAAGAACCCACTGCTTCAACTTAAATGGGTCCTATTGTTGGATCCGAATCCTCTTGTACACTCTTTGGCTCTGTAGTGGAATCGGCACTAGACAGTGTGGGACGAATTATGTGAAAGTTACATTATTTCACCACATTATATATGTGAGATAATGTGATGGGAGGTTTTGTTCATATATTAATCAGTCTATGTCAACCAATTATGAACTATCATCCCATACCCTCACACACAAACACACAAGTGTGTGTTTGAGTGCACAATCACTCCTACCACAATTGAAGAAAGGAAGAAACTCAACAACAAAAAAAGGCCAGCTGCAGTACATCAAATGTGCAGGAATCCTTGCATGGAGTAACATCGGTATTTGCCGAAATATTTATTTAACATGTGCGGCTGCTGAATATCGAGCTCCCCAACGTTGCTTGCATTGTGATACATACACCATGGATTGTTGGAACCACCTATGCGCTGCATGTGAGAGTACTTGGGAGCTGTGTGAGAAAGTAAGGCAACTCCACCTAATAGACGAATTCACTTCCGTGAATGTTGGTGCCCCACACATGACGAACAATTGGAGAGGGGAAGGAGCAGAAGTTGTCACACAGATGCAATTAGACTTCCTTTCTTACATTCTTTTTTTTTGGTGAAGAATAAATATATTGAATATATATTATTTGTATTATTTCATCAGGTTGAGAGCAGCAAGTTATGTCTACTCCTTTCAAGTAAAAAAATATGTCATGCGCGTGCCCCAATTCATTTTCTCCTATAAAAATCATGTTTCTGTAACATCTTTTCTATCTGTATTCTATTAACTGTACGCCTCAGAGCTAACTCGTTGTCATCATGAATTCCATTTACAGTATTGAATTACAACAATTGTCTAGTGGAAGTGTAGAAGTTGATAATATTGATTGTGAAAACATTTCAGTGCCAGTGTTAAATTTATCGTCTCAAGACTTTATCACTGATTTCGATATGAATGATTTCCTCAGGATTGAAGGTGTGAAAGATTTAATAAACACAGACACTTCTGAACAGATTGTTGAAAATCCCAACTCTTTACAACTATCACATACCAAGTGCTCTTCAATTGACTCTTCTCTTAGTGTGGATGAAAGATCACAACCTTCTGAGAGAAAGGGTGCTGAAGCCTCAAAAACTGGACCTATTGTGGATGGGGGGACCCGAAGACTGGTGGTAAATTGAAAAGGAATGTGGATAGTGAACCAGCAGTAACGAAGAGTGACTCGAATGTTGAATGTCTCGATAGTTTTTCTCCACTACAACGATTTGGGAAAAATGAAAAAAGAAGCAAAACATCGACTTATGAAGGCGAAGGCAACCATAGTGGAATATGATACCAATGAGCGAAATATCAATATGAACAAGATTGCTCCTGAAGAACTCGAACAAAAAGTTGTATTAACAAAGGCTGTATTTGTTAAAATGTGTGAAGATGTGGAAGAACCCCGTTAACAAGTTGCAAAAGATGATCGAATCAACCAATGTTTGATATTGCAAGCGCACGCAGAGCTTGAAGAGTCAACCCGTCTTTATGAGGGGGCATTATCAATGAGGGATATCTGGCGGAAAGGATTAGAGAGTGTATTTCAAAGCGATAGTGATTAGCTCTGAGGTCACTCATATGCTTTCAATTTTATGAATTGAATTGAAAATAGCGGGTATGGAGTATACACTCAATTTGTTTTGGTATGCACAAATTGGTTGGGGTAACGTTCACCGCTTCGAATTCTTTTCAATTCACACCCAAAAAAATGGATTTGAATGAAACAATTTGCAAATATGATGTGAATTCAGTTATTTATTAGCATACAACACAGTGATATATTCATTTTTTGACACCCGGATTGACATCCATACCTGGATACCACAATAATGGTCTATCCTTTGGCAACCGCTCAGCATGCATTATATTTTTGTGTACTTGCAACTGTCGCATCGGATACTTCAATATCACTTTTCAGATTGTTGTATTTGCGAGCCAATGTTATTCTCGCCTCCGCTTTTTTATCATCGACTGCTTCTCGAGCGTCACGAGAAACATTACTTATTGTAGATTTCTTTGCAGCTTGTAGAGCCAGAAGAGTAACCTCCTTAGTTTCTCTAATTTTGTCCCCAAGGTATGATACAGTCACCCAATCACCATTTCCAATTGGTTCACCTATATTTTTCTCCCTTCCATTGCATATCATATTGGTTATCTGGTGTCAATTTGAATCCAATGGCAAGAGGTCCTTGAACGATACTACCACCCCATTTTCGTTTTCGACCAAATTTATCTATTGCTCTGGGCATTTTTGCACCCTCAACGATATCTTTCATACTGATGAGTTCTTCTAATCATCATATATTTATATCACAATTCATTCGAGGTGGTGGTGAATGGTACAAAAATAGAACAACTCACATTCCAATATATTTGGTGAAGAATAATAGATGTTATATTGTGTGTGTGTGTTATGAGTCATATACTAATATTCAATAATAAATTTTCCGATTTCAAATACATCGAATGATGTTTCAATTGTTCATCTCGGCACTCAATGAACGAATTAATTGGTCTAGGGGACTCTCCTGAGAAAAAAATTGATAATAAATGGATACCGAGCGGCCGGGTGCGGGTGGGCTGCCGGGGAGACCAGGGACACAACCGCCGGGCCAAAAAAAAAACCCTAACGCCGGCCCCCCCCAGATGAATATTATCGTTTGAATCGTTCTGATGAAATTGTACACCATGGAGGAGTATCTGTAGTATTCGGATTGATGAATCGTTTGTCGTCATGGTATGTTGATGTAACTTTGTTCTTCATATCATGCAACACGCTTCAAAAGGAATTTATCTTTCTGAATATCATACCACCCTGTTCAACAATTTTTTGATAGTCTTCACATGTCAATTCATCCACCATAACCGACCGTTCGAATCCTTTAGCCTTCTTGAATTCACTATCGACAGATTTCACATAATATGCTTTAGCACCTGTACCATAAAATCTGATTATGGGATCATTGGGAAACTCATCTTTGAAATTACCTAGGATTGACTTTGTGGCCGAGATATTGAACTGGTTTCCTATGTTGTAATTAGATGTTTCGAACTCATTTATATTATTTTTGATGAAATCATCGAAATTGTCTGTATTCACTTTTAGGATAAGGAAGTCGGTATCGGTGTGAGTAAGGAAGCATAGTCTTCAAATTGTTCTCTGATACATCTATAAAAAAAACGTACATGACTGTTTTGGACTATTTTGATATAATATAATGGTTTATTTATATGAACTTTAACCCTACCTGATCGAATGGCAACAAAATCATCAGTGAATATGGAACAACTCCCAAAATTCGTTGGTGATATCAAAGAGCTACCACCTTTATTTTTCCTCATATTCTCCCAATCTGCTACAAATCTAACATCAATTCGGTTATCCACGTTTTCCATTGGCTTTCCATAGACGGCATTGTTCATTAGTTTATGAAAATCTTTCTCTACTTTGTTCTCAGAGTGATCACACATTTCAGTATCCAAATCAATGTGTGCCATCACGATTGTTTGAATCTTATGCTTATGTTTGAATCTCTATGAGTGTTCATTACCATCAAACCATTGTCTAGAGCTTGTTGTGAGTTTTTCCAATGAACAATGTATTGTTTTCCATCATTCAAATTTGGAATTGAATTGGGAAATTTAGATTTCGTACATGGCGGTATCAAACTTTCAACTTAGAATGGAAGATCGGAATGCTCATCATGCGACTCTTGGGGATAATATATGTCCCCTCATAATACATACCCATACGGACTTTCAGCACTCTGTATCTGTAGAGTAGGTAGGTTGAGTATAGACCCACAGCACGAAGGCCACAATATGGCCCACTGTACATCCCAAGGAGTCGCCTTCCTAGGACATTGTCCATCCTGCTTCATCCAGGAAGGAGGACAGGTCACCAAGGGACATCTCCTCAATATCGACAGGTGTCGGCCAAGACTCACCGAACACACACTCTCTTATCGACGATAGCTCCAGACATTCACATAAGACATGCCTGACACTTTCATCTTCCCGTTCACACATCCTGCATAGAGGTGTGTCCACTAGCCCCATAATATGGAGGTGTTTCCTTAGTTGACAGTGTCCAGTCACAAATCCCACTGTTAAACGTAGGTTCTTCATGGTCATCGCCAAATATCCATTCGGACCCAGCTTCTCAGGGTCGCCCAGGGTGATCCTGGCAAAACTGCATTCTTTGGTTTCATCCCACCTCTTAAGGGACTGAGTATGGGTGTAACGTTCGGCTAGTTCCGCAATTGTCGAAGTCGTCAAGCCATGGGTGTCACCTGGTCCCAAAATTTTCAGTCCAGCCGCCATCCTGGCCAAACAGTCAGCAATGCCTTTGCTCCTGTCGTGCCCTTTCACCCACCTTAGTACGATATTATTATCTACAGAGGCGTTAGCTGAATCTTGGTGGCACTCTAGTGCTAACCCTGAGATAATACGTTGTCTATTCAAGGTTAGTAGGGCTTGCCTACTATCAGTGCAGATTATTATGTTTTTGCCAGAAATTCCTTTTCTGGTTAGCTCTTTTGTGGCGATTGAGATACCAGCCAGTTCTGTTTGAACCACGCTGGTATTTTTTCCCATTTCCCACTTAATCCTTAGGCTGAGTGATCTGGAGTAAACTCCACATCCTGATCTTTCCTTGGTTTTTGAGCCGTCTGTGTATATGCGTATTGCATTTGCAGCATCCGCCTCAGTGTTCTGTTTCATTTGTATTTTGTAAGGTTCATTAAACACAAACCTGGGTTCAATTGCGTCACTGGCTGCCTGTAGCAGAGGCACCGCAGTGAGTGCTTCCCTCCACAAGCCCGCCTCAGTTGACCCATTCCTACCTCGAGGTTTACACCAGCTGTGCGCAATCGTAGCATGGTCATTAGCGCAACCTCCTTGACGTGCAGGTCCAGAGGTGTCAGACCAGTAACTAATTCCATTGCTGCGGTTGGTGTTGTTCTCATGGCTCCTGTGATGTTCAGACAAGCCATTCGCTGAATTTGATATAGTTTTTGGATGACCGTTGCTTGTAGAGTTTTCGGTCCCCATGCAATGGCTCCGTACGTTAGCATAGGTCTTATTATTGCAGTGTAGATCCAGGTGACTACACGGGGCGAGAGACCCCATGTGCGTCCCACTGTCCTCCGACACTGCTCATAGGCCACATATTCTCTTTTTGCTCTGCTCTGAATGTGCGAGTTCCATGTTAGCTTCCTGTTGAGGGATTTCAAGCCCGATAAGCTTCTTTTCCTAGTGAAAAGGACCATCTCCGTCTTCTTGGGATTGATCGACAGTGAGTGTTCTTTACATCATGTTTCTATTAAACTTTCAGCACTCACATCCAAGTCTAGATTCAGAATTTCATTGGGAGTCAACCATGAAAATTCACCCGTTGGTAATGGTTGTGTCACACTGTGACCGTACAGTTTTGTTGCATTCAAATATGAAATGAATGAAGACGGTTCATCTGATTATAATTCGGTAAAAATTTTTTGTTTGCTATATGTCTTCCACAACACTGATGGATAGTTCAATATTTCAATGTCATCATCAAAGCTAGGAGGAAATACACCTTTTTTTCCTCATCAAATTGAATTTATCATCTTGTGGGAAGTACTTATGCATCTCAATACATTGATCAGATGTCAAGTTAGTACCCAAATTCTCTTGAGAGTTGGACATGAATTCAAAACTATTTATGAATCTCATTTTTAGATAGTTCTTATCCCTACAATCTTTATCAGTATAGGTGTGTGTCATAAGATGCTTTGTGAATGCTATATATATGATAAGTGATCATACTAATCATGTATTTTTTTGTAGGTTTTCCCATACATCATACGCGGGAGGAGGGTACTTGTAAACAACACGGAATAGGGTTACTGTCAACAACACAAGTGTTTCTTCCACTACATAGTTGCTGCAGTTGAGTTTTCTGTACGATGCTCACCGACCAATGTTTCATGTTTTATCCTGGGTTCTGTGAACTGTAAAGAAAATACAACCTTTTACCAAAAATAATTCATTGGGGCAAAACATTCATGATACAAACAATCAGATGACATGAAAAATAATGCCCCAACCATCGCATTATTCAACGTGTATCAATCCATTACATTGTACCGTCCTTTATTCACTTCATTCATTATTTTTGATAATAATCACATATAAAATTTATTTACTTCCTCAATACAATATTTATATAAAAAAACCTCAACAGAAAATAACTGATAACCAAACACAATACAATATTTACACTAACATTAATATATACAAAATCCTAAACAAAAATTAACTAATAACTAAACACAATACAATATTCACACCAACATTTATATATACAAAATCCTGAACGAAATAACAACTGAAATAATTTGTCTTTGATGAAAAAATTGCACGCACTGAAGTCACTGTCCGTTCGAACACCTTTTTCACCGATTCATACGTTCCATAACGATGTTTGGTAGCCCTGAAAAAGTCTGTTTTTATTTTTGTATTGGATCAGTACCGTTGATCATCATCGGATGAAAGACTTATGATGTCATCAAAGTCCATCTCTTCTCTCTTCATTATTGGATATAAGGATGACGGTATCTGCCTCATAATTATCTTCATCAGTATCAGATGATATACTGTAAATATTTTTGTTTTGAGAACTCATCTCCGATTCAATGTCTGATTCTTCCTCAGCTTACCGTTGATCGTGATATCCTTCAGGAAAACCGTAATGATGATACAAAACTCGGAGAAGTTCACATTACTTGTAGCGTTCACATCATCACTTGAAGAACCTACTTCTTCAACTTGGATGGGCCCTATTGTTGGATCAGAATCCTCTTGTACACTTCTTGGCTCTGTAGTGGAATCGGCACTAGATATTGTGGAAAAAATAATGTGAAAGTTGGAGTATTTCACCACATTATATATGTGAGATGATGTGATGGGGAGTTTGTAAATATATATATCAGTGTCTGTCAACCAATTGGGAAATATCATCCCATACCCTCACTAACCTAATCAGTTAGACTACCAGCCCAACCAATCTGAAAGAAGCTCTTTATCCATGTAGTCAATCGGAATATACTATCCCCAGACTTTCACCTCGACACACCTCTACGTCAACCAATAGAAGTGCACAAACACTCCCACCACAATTGAAGAAAGAAAGCGTTGTTGGATTCATTCTCCCATCTCCCTCCCCACCACATCGATGAGCACTGCGATGAGAACTACTCATCACTTGGTGCTGGATCTCCGTGGCATGCATACGTGTACTCTGCAGTAGGGATTATTCATGCTGCCTTCACTACCGTGTATGCAATCTCCCCTACGTACAACCAAACATTTCAGAAAATGAATGACGTCACATCTCGTCAATGGAAATTCACACTATGCCTGATTGAAAAGTCCTCAGACACGCCTCAAAGTGGTGGGGGAAATGGTGGGGGAACATGAAAAAGTAATTAACCACGCCCCAAAGTAGTGGGGGGAGACCCTAAATTGGCTGTAATTCCCTACTGCCTTCTCCTCGATTCGCCCAGTCCCCCACAACACGACCACTCACACGCGCTCGGCCGTTCCCCTTCCCTATGTTCTCACTAGTTCTTAACAGACTTGAACGCGTTTTATCGAAAAATCAAATCATACATTTGTTACTTTTACGTCTACATTCCAAATCTATTTTTTCCGACTGTTGATGGAATTCATTACATTCTGCATATAATGGAAATGAATACATTGATTTCTCATAGTGAATTCATCAATGAAGATGTTTCAATATTCCTGAAGGATAAGATAAACAAGGTAAGAGATATTTCATTATACCACATTATTCATTTGATCACTATGTAGCGGTGCACCTATATAAATATTGCAATATTGTTTTATTCTGTGTATTCCATTTTATTAGTGGGGGAAGTAACTTGTTAACAACACGGAATGGGGTGATTGTCAATAACACAAGTGTTTTATTACTACATAGTTGCTGCATTTGAGTTAATATCAGAGTTTTCTGTACGATTCTCTTGCGAAAGTTTCCTCAACACAATGGTTTTCTTTGCCTTCGTGATGGTTTTCAATAACTTCCTGATTGCCTTGTTTAGTGGTGACATACAAAATTTTTTTGGTACATATCTCAAATTCAATAGAGGACCATTTGAAATATTTTTGGATAACTACTGAAAATGGTTCATACAATGCTGTTATTCACGAAAAAGGACCTGAAAACGTGTTTTTTTTGCCTGAAAACCGACAATTTCACTCGCGAATAAGTCGAAAAGTATTGCTTTTCAGAAAAAACTTCATCGAACAAAAAGTGCTTACAATTAGTCAATCTATTGATTTCCGCACTTATTTCCAATAAAAAATTTTTCACCCCCAAGAAGGGGTGGCATCCACCCCCAGGGAGAAAGCAACCCTCGGCACGGGGTAGATTTTGGAATAGAGGGTAAGTAGAACCTATATCCAAATTCTCATACGAATCGGTGCTGTATGGGATAAATACACAGTTTACACTTTTTTCACCGTCATAGACTGGAGTACTAGTCAATTTGGCAAAGTTATTGATAAATCGACGGTAATATCCTAACAGACCTAGGGAATCTTTGATCCGTTTGGTTGTTTTACGAACAGGGAGGTTTTTTATTGCTCTGATTCTGTCAGGATTTGGTTTCATACCCCCAGGGGTCACTACGTGGCCCAAGTATGCAACTTATTTTCGACGAAACTCACTTGTCAAGCTGAATTTTGAAATGAGAGCTTCTCAATCGATCAAAAACCGATTCAAGGCGCTCGAGGTGCTCTTGCAGGGATGTCGAGAAAATAATTATATCATCGAGGTATACCAGACATTTTTCTTTCTGAATATCACGTAATATATTATCCATGACGCTGGAGCATTCTTCACCCCGAACAGCATCCTCAGGTACTCATAATGACCTTGTTCTGTGTTGAAAGCTGTTTTCCCGATATCGCGTTACTCCATCTCAATCTGGTGGAAACCGCTGGCCAAGTCTAAGGCAGTAAAATATTGGCAGTTTATCTTAAACGTCTGTGATTTTGGGCAAGGGATATTAGTCATCCATCGCTTTCTCATTGAGTTTACGATAGTCAACAACCACCCTCCATTTTTGCTTCCCAGAGGCATCTGCCTTTTTTGAGACGACCCAAACAGGTGATGACCGAGGAGAGCTGCTTGGCCTGACAATTTTCTGATCAAGCATTCTATTGATTTGATTCTCTACTTCCTGTTTATGAATAAATGGATACCGGTAAGATTTGGTGTAAACTGGCACCTCATCGGATGTTTTGATTTGGTGTTTAACGCGGCTTGTAAAAGTTCGCGGTGTATTCTCACTGTTGAAAATATCTGACAATTCTTTCCATAGTGAAAGTATTTCAGTACTTTCCTCGTCATTCGGATGGTCACAACGAATTTTTGAGAAATCTAGTCTTTGTTTTGGGGTCTCGTCAAAATTTTGTAGATCAAATTCTTAAATTTGATCTTTTCCAAAAGTCTCAACTACAAAAGGTTTTGAAAAGTTCAACGTCACAGGTTCAGTTGTGTTATTCGAGATGGTAGTAATTGCCTTGCCTTTTGTTGCAAGTGTCAAACATTCCGGTACTTCACAATTATGAAAAGTTTGGTAAGGTATTATAATCTCAACATTTTGAATGGAAGTTTTGACTCGAATAACCTGATCTAGGAGCTATAGTCATTAGATTCAGATCACTTCTCGTCTTTTGAAATTGAGGTTCAATTTTTGCAAAAGGGGTAATGAGATAACCTTTACCAAAATCTAAATTGGCTTGTAAGAGTTTGAGGTTATCGAGACCAATTGAACTTTTGAAAATGTTGTGAAATTTGAAAAGGAAGAATTTCAAATATTTTTGTTCTGGCAAATTGAATACTTGTGTGCGGATTTCTGGAAAACTGCCGAAACAATGAATGGATCATATTTTATCAAATTTGGAAATAGTACCTGAGCGATTTCTGGATCAATAAAATATTTTGAAGAGTCCGAATCGATTGAAAATTTTGCATTATACTCTGTGAAAATTATATATGACAATTCGCTAGAGTTAGTACTATTGAAAGAATTTAATTCAGGGCCTAACTTACATTGTTGGTATCTGAAACGTCACGAAAATGTTCTTCAGTATTGTTCAAATATGTATCCTGATTTTCGTCAACATTATAGTACTGTGGATTTCCATCCAGATTCTCCTCAAAAGAATATTCTTGCTCTGGATTGTAACTATTTTCAGTGCATGAATCGCTCCCTACTGTATTGAATAGTTCCTCTGGAATGAAAGTTTTCTGAGGTTGTTGTTGAAATGAATTTGAAGGTCCTTGTCTATTTGCTGGGAAATTTCTGTTCGAAATGCTCATAGGGGTTGGTTTCTGAAATGTATTGCGAGTCGATACACTCATAGGCGTGGGTTTTGGAGAAATTCTAAGTCTGATTGGGTCTGAAAACATTTCTATGTTGCACTGGTTGTTTGAAAACTTGCGAGTTCGTGAAAAACCTTTTTGGTTGATTAGGTGGTCTAGGTTGTATAGGTATTGGTTGGCTCGGAAATGAATCGGAGCTCTATTTGAAAATTTCTGAAGGTATTGGACATAATCTTCTTTTGAAACAAATTGCAAAGTTTCACTTAGAGACGTAAGTCGCATACATCTGATAGTGGTTCTTTAAGTCCCGAAAGGAAGGTTCTAAGAGCTAGGTTACTGTATAACTCTCTCTTCAGTACCTTGGAAGCATTTGTCGTTTCATGTACATCAATATAATTACATAAAAGATTCAATATATTCAAACATCTATCGTGAAATTGTTGGGGCTTTTCGTTCTGTGCTTGCCTGAACATTACTAAATCCCTATTCGAGCAAGGTTCATCTCTTTGATCGGCAAAGTTTTTAGTCAATGCAGTTTTCATTTTTTGCCAATTTGAAACATTCTGTATATTTGGTTCCACTTCAGCGTTGCCTGATAATTCCGAAATAAGACAGTTCAATGAGTGAATGTTTCGAAAATTATTTACATGAGTTGCGTGATATAAACTTGTTATAATAGAATCACATACAGAAAGATATATATTTAGGTGATTGGGATGGCCGTCAAGTTCTGGCACACACTTCAAATATTCCGGCTTGAATTGATTTGCCATATTTATCGTTGAATTCTGAAGCACTCACTGGGTCAGTTGAAGGGTTTCCCGCGTTCAAATTTGAATTTTTGAAAATATCTAATGATGTTTCAAATGACATTAAATATTGAAATAACTTACAGTAAAATCGTAAAGACTTTGAGAGAGATCGGACAATTCTGTTCCAATCCCCGATGATCTGCCTGTCGAGGATAGCTTCAGGTCCACGATCGAAGAGCCGCTCCTTCGCAAACACCTCCACAGCACAAACCAACAATTTCGATACTCGAAATTGCTCGTTCGATACGTTCAATTTCGAGTATCCTACCGACTGCGCCAAATATAACTTTGGGATTTCAAAATCCTTTTTTGAAAATCATAATTTATTAAATAAAATACAACTCATTTGTTCAACGATTACAAAATGAATGAATTCTCAACTAAATGTTCCTACAAAATGGAAAACCTGACACATCAGTTTCCAGGAATCGGCAGAGACTGCATCAGCATGATCAGCGATTCACATGAGTTGCGTACTTCAAAGAACAAAGACCGTTTTTGAAAAGACGAAGTATATTTATTTAGACAAGTTGTTCGTGTGAAAGATACTTCAAGACTGAATTTTAATAATGTCACATAAAATGGTGAGAAAATATGATGTTGGCTTTTTCTGGAAATGCCGGCTATTTGATACTGCAGCGTCGGCGCTCCTTGGCTGGGTCATAGCCCTAGTCGGCTGGTTGAACGTACTTCTGTGGTGAGTAATTACTCCCTCCTGAGATGAAGTTTTGGATGGGACAAACAAAACTTCTGGAGACTGCTGGGGCTGTGCGGCTTCCAAGGAATTTTTCTTGAATTTTCTGAACTTATTCAGACAGATATAAATGATTATTATAATGGCGAATATGTATTAGGGAATCGTCCAGGGATGATGGCTGGAAAACGTTGAACCTTGTAAATCTAGGGGTTGAAGCCTATTTCCTTGTAGTTGGACTTCATGTAGTTCATCAAGTGGGACATCGTCGACTCGGAGCTTGGTTTTTTCATTTTCTGCTCGTGTATTGTAATTTCGGGTAGAAATAATGGTTTTCCTTTGGTTTCTCCCTTCTCGTTAGTATATCCATGTCAGGAAGTTTCGATGATGCATTGGTACGGGATTTCGATGAGGAATGATCCTTCCAGCATAACGGAGTCGGTTTAGTCACATCGGGTATGAACTTTTTCTTGTTGAGGAAATATAGCGATATAGTTCGATTCGCTTCCTCAATTAGGGGCTTGTTCACCACTATCGTTGCTGTTTGGCATATGGCTTCGTTGTTTTTTACTGGAAGAATTGAAAAAATACAATCGTTTCCTGGGCTCCATCAATCATGTAGTTGTTCTGGCATAGATAATTCGGATTCAATTCATATGGTCCAGAGTCGTATTGGAACATATCGTTACTCATTGTGAAAAAGGAGTTTTTAGGGATGATTGTGGTGAAATTTCGAGTAGGTATTGAATAAAGGTGGTAATGTGAGAAGGTATCGGGATGTACTAGAGGGATATGTAATGCAAAAATGAGTTTTGTATTCGAAAATTATGCATCAACAGGTGTTATATCATATTGTTAATGGATTCCTCCAATTTCTGAATAGACTAATTGATCTTTGGAATGATATTTCAGAAGCGAATCGAATATTGATTTTATATCATCGATAGATATTATACTATGATGTCAAATGCCAAGTTTAGCGAAAGGAATTGCGTTCTCAATATTGGTGAGAATTGAAAGTATTGTATCCAAGTTGAATTTTATTTGTGTATATGTATCTATTATCGACAAAAAATATGTGCTATTATTATTAAGCTCTTCGATACTTTCCTTGATCACATTTTGATTATGAACCATAAGTGAAAATGTTGTATTGTTATTTTCAAGTATTTTGTGAGTTAATGATGCTTGTTGATTCAATGAATGAACGATTTGATTTTCGTTGTTCTGCAATTTTTCAATAGCTGCATCATAACGCTCGGCATCTTCCTGATCTAAGTTACCGGAAATAAATTTGATAATATTTCCAAGTCTATTGATCGAACCTCGTTTTTTCCGAATAGATAAAGGGTGAATTGATTGAAGATTTTTTTTACCGATTCCAACTGGTAGTCTATATAATGTTCGGTGTATTGATCTAAAGATGTAAGGTAGGTTGGACTGAGATCCTTTTGAGTGATGATTTTATTGTATTATAGTGATGAGTTAGCTCTTCGATTTCTTCTGAAATTGGTTTGAAATCAATATAATGAAGAAAGGTGTGTGTGGCTACTTCAATTTTTGCTGTAGGAAGCAGGAAGGGGAGAATCCCTGGGTTGTCCTTCAGGTTCGTTATTTGTACGTTTTTTGATGATGTTAGGTAGATAATCGTCAATTGTAGGAGGATTCTGTAACAAATTTTGTTTCGTTGTGATTTTTCGGGGTTTTTTAAAATTGTTTTTGTGTTAGGTATTACGTTTGGTTTTCAGTTCCAGTTCTTGGTCAATGACAACAGTTTCTTTTATGAATGGAACATTCAGCTCTTTCCCACGAATTTTTATGTTGTGTCGATAGACTTCGCTACCTTCAGGATAGCTGACCGGATTTTCGCGAGTGAGATTTCATTTTTCTATCGTCTTTTCTTTTTGTTGTTGGGAAATGTCGTGAACTTGATTGAAAATCAATTGGGTTTGTCTTTGTGTTCCTGAATATACTTATTCAAAATTTCGTGGTTTATGTCTATGTCAAATGGATCTTTGGTATCGATATGTCCACTCACAATAGCTATTGGTTTTTGTTTTGTCAAAGAATGTATGGAGTGGTTATATCCGAAAATAGTATAAGGCAGTAAGCTTGTTATTTCAGAACGGCGATCTTCAACTTTCAAAACTCTCAAGTGTTCAAGCAGGGTTGAATGAAGACGCTCTACAGGGGCGTTGCTGGTTGAATTTTTGGGAGTGATGAAATGAATGTCAATTCTGTTACGTCAGTCACAGTGGAGTTTTTGAATCATGTTCCGCTATCGGCTATGATTTCAAGTGGTAGTCCGTGAAATGACATGAATTTGATGAGACTTTCGACAATAGAAGAAGCATTTGCGGATGTCAGAAAAAAAGCTTGTGCATATTTAAAAAAAAGTTTCTATGATGGTAGGGAATTTTTGACCGTTGGCCTGAAAAACATCGATATGAACCATTTCAAACGGTTTTTTGGGTGTTGGTGTTATTTGAAAGTTAATTTCTCGTGGGCTTCTATTATATTTCGATATTTGACATACTTCGCATTCATTAATATAATATACCAATAATACTTTTTCTTGATTTGTTGTATGGTTTCTTGAATTCCGCGACGATTTGTTTTTGTTTCATGATTGTAAACTGATAGTTCTTTTTGTCCGTCAACTTCTGTTATATTTCCAGGCTTCGAATTGCATTCAATCAGTTTGAATGTGTAGTTTTTGAAGGTTTGCATCATTAGGTTGCAAAGATTTTTGTACATTTCGTTCGATTCGTCATCATTGAAATAGAATGCATAGGTTTTTCTAGGCTGACCAAAAATCACTGAAAAATGTAATGATTGGGGAAAGGTCTTTGTTTACTATGTATATATTCCATACTTTTATATGTTCGGTTCCCATAACGTTTTTCTGTTTGGTAAGGTTGATTTTGATATATGTATTTGATTTTGAAAGGCATTGATAGGTGATTCGCCTGGGTTGATTCCTTGTACGGGATTTTCGGCATTTGTATGTACAGTTTCGTTATCTTCTTCGGGTTCATCAAGTTCCTCGGAGTTTGAAATCAAGTCTTGAAACTAATTAATAATTTCTGGTACTGAGCTCGATGTGTCGGTTTCTACCTCGATTTTGGCTTCAATCGGGGTTTCATCGAGGTTGTTAGATATTGAGGTGTTGTCTCCTTGTGTATGCTTCTGTGCAATGTTGACGGTTTTTATATATCGTAGAAACAGGGGAGTTTCTTCAATATCTTGTGGATTTGTCCTCGAACTGCAGGGCTGTGGTTCTTCTTCATTGGGTTGGATTTCAATTCTTGAGAGGGCGTCTGCATTGGTGTTTCTCTTACCTTTTTTGTAAATAATGTTGTAATCAAATTCTTCTAATTTCAACTTCCAACGGACGAGTGTTGAATTTGGTTCTTTCGGAGACATCAACCATTGAAGCGGTTTATGGTCTGTACAGATGAAAAATCTTCTGCCGAAAATATATGGTCGCAAATAATTCGTGGCATAAACAATTGCCCAAAAGTTCTCTCTCAATTGTGCTATGGTTATGTTCCGCGTCATTTAGTGTTCTAGATGCGTATGCGATGGGACGGTCAGAACCAATGGGGCCTTGTGGCAGAATAGCATCAATTGCCAAATTTGAGGCGTCCGTAGTAATGATAAACGGTTTGTCAAAGTCTGGGTACTGTAATATCGGGTCATTTGTTAAAATAGTTTTACAATGATTGAATGCTTTGATGAAATTTTCATCATGTTTGATTGTGGCGCCTTTTTTCAGACAAAGTGTGAATGGTCTTGTAATTTTGGCAAAATCTTTGATGAATATACGGTAGTATTCCAAAAGTCCAAGAAATTATTATCGGTTGTGGATTCATCTCAAGACCTATCTGCCTGAACTATCCGCTTACATCATCACTTGCAATCGATATGGCTCTGCTGTAATCTCAATTACGATGGGAGTCAAGATGAAACAGAGTAATCAATCTAATTTTGTCGTTCTCGATTATCTGGCTTTTATATATGAGTCTGAAATGACTTTGGTGTTTGAAGTATCATAAGATCTCTTTCTTCCACAATACCTCTGTTTAGTTCCATTCCAAAGCTTGAGCAGACGTCTTTAGGGATCCTCTCACCACACTTTCCATCTATATCTGTCTCTATATGTCGGTTCTGATTTCATTCCATGACCTACCTGCCTGAACTATCATCATATGTCACCACTTGCATTCGATATGGCTTTGCTGTGATCTCAATTACAGAAGGAGTAAAGATGAAACAGAATAATCAATCTACCGTTGTCGTTTTCGATTGTCTGTCTTTTATATTGGAGTCAGATATGATTTTGGTGTTTGAAGGATCATAAGTTCTCTCTAAACCACAATGCCTTTGTTGAATTCCTTCCTTAAGCTCGAGTAGAAGGCTTCAGGTATCCTTTCACCACACTTCCCATTCATGCCTGTATCTAATTCAGTTCTGGCTTCATATTTAGACGTATCTGCCTGATTCATTGTCAAATATCACCATCTACATTCGTTATGGTTTTGGTGTGATCTCAATTATAATAGTAGTAAAAATGAAACAGGATAATCAATCTTACTTTGTCATTTTCGACTGTCTGTCTTTTATATTGAAGTCAGATATGACTTTGGTGTTCGAAGGATTATTGTCGAAGGCGTGTATGTGAAAAGTTTAAACTCCGAAAATGGTAAGCGCCCCTCACCGGAGTGCTCTATTTTCCTAAGTTGTTATTGTGCTCCGGCTTGTGGGTTCGGACACGCCTTGACTCTACTGAGCAGAGCTCTTGGCACCTACGCCTGCAGGTACCTCTCCCTCAACGTGCAACACACGCACTGGCGTCGAGGTGAAAAGACTGGAATAAACTCCACGGATTTGTGATGAACCACTTTGCAGTCTGGGAACGCAACCTGAACAGCGATTAATGAGTAATTCGGAAATTATTTCAGTAATTTCCTGAAAGTAGAATACTTCTAATCGCGTGTACGACTATCCACTATGATGCACAGGGGCTGAGCCAGAAATGGCCTATCGATCCCTATCCTTGACTCGACACTCAAATCATCGAACAAACCCCGACCTAACACCGCGACCGCGTGTCTGACGCTTCGCTGTCAGAGGTGCGTTTTTATCCGCAACTTTGTAGTGCAGTGATTTACCCACGTAGATAAATCCTACAAAAGTTGGTTGGCGTCTCCGGAGCGAGCAACTCTTACGACGTGGTGAGGGTGGAGGGCCCAAGCTTTCGACGTCTCTGGACGGCTCTTACCCAGGCTCAGGCAAGATGTTGTCACAATAAAGTCTTGGAGACCGTGCAGAGGATGACTTCTCCCTGATGTTAATACAATTTCAATAGAGGCGGTGCAAAGCACTTTATTAAACAGGCCTCGATGTGGTTGTTGATGGGATTCGTCGATTCGTTCCGATAGGAACAATTCTCTTTTTTTTTCAGCTTGGAGAGTTCCGAAAGGAACTATTGTTCAGCTACTCGATAGTTTGCATCTACGAATTCATTAGTGGAGGCATTTGCGTCTTGCAATTGCCTCACAGATTTTCCTTGTGGAACGTATTCATCAAGACTTCCTTGGAATTTATATTTCTTCCGAAACAACCAACCAAAAACCGACCTCAATCTCTGCTATTCAATAATATTCAATTCGTCATCCAAATCCGCTTTTCCATATCTGCTATTCAAATATATTCTATTCCTCACTGGGAATTATAATCTTCATCAAAATATTTGCTGCTGGGCTAGAGTGCTCAATTTCTGAAATTCTAATATCTCTCGTATACATGGACGCTCGTGCACGACTAAACGAAGAGTGCTCCTACTCTGATGCACAACTAACGAAGAGTGCTCTCGATGACTTCTATCGTCGCGTATTTGAAGCTTCGCCCCGGATTCTACGCGGCGCTCCGCCCAGCGTCTCGGCCCTGATTGGCTGAGCGCTTGGATGGCTATCGATAAATCGCGGCGCATTGGACGGCGACTCAGAATATTTTTTTCAAGAAAATGATTTTTCATCATTTTCAAATTCAACGAAAGAAAAATACGTCCACAGGTGAAATGCTATGAAGTCAATCGAGGGGCTTACCCTGAAAAGGGCTTTTTTGTTTGTCACGAGTGCCTTTATTTCTGTTGTATTCACACATCCTTACAAACTAACAAGATACCCCCAAAGGCACGGGCCTTCTTGAACTACAATATTTTCCCTAACCGAATACAATTTTCAATCGTCTCTGCGATTCGAACAATGTCTAGTATTTCGTGCACACACTCACAAGTGTCCAAAACGGGAAGAAGCCAGCGACGGGCCCTGAACTCAACCCGCTCAGCTCCTTCGACCCTACCTTATTTCGCGATCTATCAACGCAGAAATCACCGTGCAAAACAAGGTTGCGGCTATGGCCGCGGTGCAGGCCAGGGATCAACGTGATCCACACAAATCTTCCTCTCAAAACTTCCCCGATCAACCAGATACGTGGTTTCGCCAAGACGTCGAACTATTCTTGAGGTTTCTGACGAATTAAACAAAATATCGGGGACATACGACTCCCACAAATTTTCATTTTTGTCGAGTAGTGCTGCTCTCAGCATTTTCTTGAATTTTTTTAAATCGTTTTTCCACTGGATTAGCCTGCTGATGATGTGTGGGACTTGGACGAATCTCAATGCGGTTCTGTTCACAGAACGCTCGCCAGATATTCCCACTGAATATCCCGGCGCTGTCAGAGAATATCCTCGTAGGGAAGCCCCATCGATTACACACGTCATTCAGCACAAAATCGACTACTGTTCGGGCTTGTACACTCGGCGCACAGCGCGCCTCCACCTAATTCGAGAAACAATCCATAGCGATCATCATATACTTGTTACCGTGTGCGTTCAGCGGCTAGGCTCCTAAAATATCAATCGAGATCATCTCCTATGGTCTTTGCGGCAGGTTTGTTCTAAGATTCGCTTGGGGCTGGCGTCTCGCAGCCTTGGAATTCAGTGACCTGCTTTCTCATGTTTGACCAATAGAAGTTTCTTTGTATTTGGGCTATAGTTTCATCGACTACCGGATGTCCCGTCTCGTCGTGGAATTTTCTATTCATCTCCTGCCAACGTCTACGTTGAACAAGTAGTCTCTGCAATTCCTGCTGCGGACCTCGATAATATGAAACTCCGTCCTCTACGAAGAAATCTGAGACTATCCAGCGCTCATACTCGGAGGGTTCCGGTTGTTTTCTATTTTTGAGAAGAACCTACGAGCACTGTCGCTTTCTCGCTGCGCTTGCACAATACAATCGTAGAAAGTCTGTGACTGACATAATACTTCGCGATCTGGATATCATTGTACATAGTCTTATTCAGCGAGAAGCTCCACCAGGTCCTCCGTGGCCTGGGTGAGTGATTTCTGGGCCTCGTCTTCCAGGTGGTCTTGCTCTTCGTGGGGATAGAACATTTTCTCCACGTCTCCCACGATGTCGACTCGAGTAGGCACGTCCTGCGGATTTCTAGATAGAGAAATAGGGAGTTCATTAACCCTTCCGGGAACGTGCACTACCTCGAAATCGTTCTCTTGGAGTAAGAGCGCCCACCTTGTCAACTTATCCCGGTCATCCCTCATCCTGTCGAGCCAGGTGAGTGCCGAATTCTCCATTAGCGAGGTGAACTTCTTGTCTTGCAAGAAGTGTCTATATTTTTTGATTTCCAAATGATCGAAGACAGTCGATTTCATTTATGTGGTAACGCTTTTCGGTGGCGTTTAGTTTCGCACTGCTATACGCTATGATATTCCGTCCACCATCAGGTTTCTTCTGGAAAAGAACGGCTCCCAGTCCTATGCAACTTGCATCTGTTTGTAGACAGTAAGGAAGTGTGTTGTCGGGCCTGGCGAGTTCTAGGGGCTGTGCTACCAGTCGTTTGATTTCCTGAAAGCTCTTTCCAGCTTCAGTAGTCCATTAGTAGTATATATAATCCGGTTCTCCCTCATCTCCAGGTGAGGCGAAACCGACCTAGCGTATTTCGAGAGTTTTTGGGAACATAGTACTCCGCCCATGTCCGGGGTCGTCGACGACATGCTGAGACCTGCAAAGACTCAACGGTGAGTTCCCAGCCTCACGTACAAGGCGGCTCTTTTGTCGGCAGGTTTCTCAAAGACAATTATCGAATCATCGAATGATTAATGGGTTCGGCAAAGCCAGTGAATCCCCAAGTTGTTTACGTTTACAAGCACACGTCCAAACGTGACGACGCAAGCGCTTTTCCGAGAAATGCAGAAGGTCATACGCGGCGTCTTTCGCTAGCGGGCGGGACGCGGCGCGGGAGGGGATTGCGTGCAAACGTGACGACGCAAGCGCTTTTCCGAGAAATGCAGAAGCATACGCGGCTCGCTTCGGAGGAGATCGGGCGGCATCGTAGAACCGCACCCATTTCGAGCGGTAATATTTGAACAGAAACAGAGAGCGTCTTTCGCTCCAGGCGGCGTTCATGACACATGTGGGTGGTACGGTGAGGCAATGCTACCAATAAATCGTATTTCGAAAGGGTTGTTTTTTTTCTTTCCCTTCCAGATTGTGGGGTGGGACATAATGGCGAGCAGAGGGTGGAAAGATGAAAACAGCTCACAGAGTGTGAGACACAGATCACTGTGCGAGTTGATTCTGAGTGTCGTGGGTGGATAGATGGCGTCTTCGAAGGGGCGTCATTTGTCAGCTTCCAGAAATATCGTCTGTCATCCAAGCCAAACGTCATACCATACGTCCTCTGTCATTTTCCGTTCACGTCATTGGAGTCATACGTCTCTCATAAGTTGTCTGTCATATGGTTTCTCACGCATTCTCTCCAATCAAAGTCAAAAGGATTTCACAATTATATATTTTCCTATAGGTTACAGTTCTCAAAAAATATGTGGATATGGGTGGACACAGAGAGAGAAAACTCTGCACATTTCCTTCATGTTGTTGGCTCTAGTTCTCGATGAACTTGAAGGTGTTTGTTTTTCTGACCCTTCCTCCTTCGACTACCAGGGCGTACTTTCCCGGAGTGAATTGGTCAATATGTCCCCTGAGGATTGCAAACACTCTTCTCATACACACTGTATACGTTTGGAAAAACTCAACCTGTATGAGCCAACAACAACTTGCAGACACTTCACTTTGACACAAAAAATTACGACACACCCTGTATATGCCGATAAGTCTGAAAAACTCACACTGAGCCAACACGCTTGACAGAAAAAGATTAGACATACGCTGTATATGCCCTGTATGAGCCAACACAAGGAAGAAGTTTCGACACACGCTGTATATGCCGAAAAAAAATCAACACTGGCGCATGAATAGCTCTCAACCTGTATGTGAGCCGTTTCGAAAAAACACTCCCGAACATGAAGAAAAGAGAGGTCCTTACATTTCCAGTCTGATCACACAACACTGTCGTTCGATAGCGGTATATATCGTATGAGTTCTAGCAGGAGACTGACTTCGATGGTCTGATGGCGGACACACAAAACTGTAGTTCAAATCGATAGCGGTATATATCGTACGAGTTCTAGCAGGAGACTGACTTCGCGGCGCAGCAATCGAGAAGTTGGCGCAATCCCCTCTGGCGTTACCATGCGTCCATCTCGTTGACCTCTAGGCTATAGCCGCCTGAAGAATGTGACAGCATTGCCTCACCGTACCACCCACATGTGTCATGAACGCCGCCTGAAGCGAAAGACGCTCTCTGTTTCTGTTCAAATATTCCCGCTCGAAATGGGTGCGGTTCTACGATGCCACCCGATCTCCTCCGAAGCGAGCCGCGTATGACCTTCTTTCTGCATTTCTCGGAAAAGCGCTTGCGTCGTCACGTTTGCACGCAATCCCCTCCCGCGCCGCGTCCCGCCCGCTAGCGAAAGACGCCGCGTATGACCTTCTGCATTTCTCGGAAAAGCGCTTGCGTTGCACGTGTGCTTGTAAACGTAAAGAACTTGGGGATTCACTGGCTTTGCCGGACCCATTAATCATTTGATGATTCGATAATTGTCTTTGAGAAACCTGCCGACAAAAGAGCCGCTTTGCACGTGAGGCTGGGAACTCTCCGTTGGGTCTTTTGCAGGTCTCGGCATGTCGACGATGACCCCGGACATGGGCGGAGTATAAACGGGGTTACTGGGGGCCAGAATAAATTCCCTCAGCCAACCGGCTGTGTCTAAGAATGCTCGCACTTGTCTGACAGTCTTAGGAGTAGCAAACTCCTTAACGTTTAGAATGTGTGACTCCTGAGGACGATTTCCCGTGGCGGAGATCACGCTACCCAGGTATTCTAGTTCCGTAGTGCCAAGTCGGCACTTTTGAGGTGATAGCCATAACTCGTGAATTCTAAGACGTTATAGAATCAATTTAATACGACATCCATTCCCCTTCAGGTTTTGTGAATATGTAATCATATGATCAAGGTAGATCTTGCAGAACACGTCCACGTATCCAGCCAATACACTGGACATCAGCTCCTGGAACAGTGCGGGCTCGTTTTCAGTCCGAAACTGAGGACTTCAAACTCGTAAACGGACCCGTCAGGTCCCCCAAAATCCGTTTATTTACGGCTTTCTTTGGATGGTGGCGCCTGCTAGAACCCATTCCTCAAATCCAATCTCGAAAATATATTTGCGTCGCCCATCTCCTGAATCGGAGGTGAGTTAGGTGCATCCGAGATGATGAGCTTCTTTATTTCCCGGTAGTCGACGCAAAATCTGAGTTGTCCTGACCTCTTTGGTACGAGGACCACCGGGGAACAATATGGCGACGAGCTCCGAGTAATAACTCCCGCCTACAACAATTTATTCATTTCGTCATAGACGATGCGCTTCCTCTCCTCCGACATTTTGACGGAACGGCCGCTCCTCTCTCACCCTGATTGTATACACAATCGCATTGGTTTGAGGTTGGCGGATCACTCCTCAAAAACTTCGGGGAATTCAGCGATAATAGATTTAACGAAATCTTTTGTTTCTGGGAAGAATTGTTCTTCCAAAAACTCCGTCATTTTACATGAGGATGCCCCCTTCCTTACTAGTCCTGATGATTTTTCCAAATGAGCTGTAAGGCGTGAAGTCTCACCAAAATATATACAATTACGAAAAACATATATGCACGCCTGCTGGTCCCTGAGTCAGGCCATACCTAATATAACTTGCTCTTGAAGATCACTCAATATCGTAGCCTTGAATGTAATCGGGCGATCCTCCATCGTAGCCTCGATCTCCAGGTGTCCCAGTCAGATTTTTGCAACCGAAATAGACGATGCCCGGATTTGGCAAATTCGTTGAATCCGTTTCAGGCAAAACATCCGGTCGCCTTTGTCCACCAGCGCGAAAAACATTCGGCCACCTATCTCGATATTTAACCTCGGCAAAGCTCGACTCCCCGTCGAGTAGCTCTTCCTCAGAGACATGTAATGGTACTCTGAAAAATTCATATCATCTGCACACGGTTCCCTAAAACTATAATTACAACTACCTACAAAGCCCATCGGGGCAG
Organism: Zygogramma bicolorata; assembly: GCA_032362365.1. Taxonomy (NCBI): domain Eukaryota; kingdom Metazoa; phylum Arthropoda; class Insecta; order Coleoptera; family Chrysomelidae; genus Zygogramma; species Zygogramma bicolorata. The sequence goes on from JAVJAQ010002127.1 coordinate 211,728, forward strand.
CAATCTCCTCAGAAGGCTTCTGAGAAGGACCCTCTAGAAGTTCGTCTCATACTGAGTGACACCACCTCCTGGTGCACTGTTGGAATCCACTCCTACCATATTCTGATTGTTTACAGGTCTAGCCTGTGGTGGTGTGTGGTCGACTTCTTTCTGGCTCGCGCACTGGCGGCCTTGTTTCACAAGGACAAGCCAAGTTTGTTTGACCCCTCTCAAAATTTCCGAAATTACGTTTCTGATTATAATTTCCTCTCGGAGGATAATTATCATTATTGTTCAAATTCTGGCGACCCTGCCCCTGACTATATGTCGGGAAAGGCGCGGTCGTAACCTGGGTAGAAGCAGGTTTGATAATTGCGCGTCGACTGAACTTGATGTCCTCCTCAATTGGGACGCAGTCCTGAATAAACTTTTCCAATGACGAAAATTCCCTAATCCTACAGAAACATCGCACTTCAGGGTTTAATAATTGCACAATTGTATTTATCAGATACGTGTCAGATGCGATTGTGAATAGTCTCCTAGCCAAACTAACTTTATGAAGTATGAATACATCGATTTTTGTATTCTTATCCTGCGTTTCTCCTTAAAATTGGGACGTCAATTTTGCGAACAGCTCTGCGTTTGCATACTTTTGCTGAATTCGAAAATGAAAGAAATAGCCACCGGTGTGTTGAGTTCGTGTAAAATTTCGCCTGCTATTAACGGTCATAACAGTGGGATAAAGTCAATAGAAAATGTACCAGTGCGAGAGTTAGTTGCTGTTATACTGTGTTGATTGGATGAGTGTGCATTTCACGATCCGAGATTAACTATAAGTGCAGCTTTGAATGCAATCAAATGCATGAACTGTTAGTACAATAGACATAGGGTCCAGTTTCCCGTCAAATCTATTATCAGAAACACGGCTAGGCGCACGCATACAAAAGAAACCATTTCCATAGCGTATCGATACCGGTGCCTTATTTTAAAATTCTCCAGTACCTGTTGAAACGGCGAGAGAGCAGTATATCTTTAACATGACCGATTCTGATACTATATCGACGACTAGCATTGCAAATCATGATGAACTTTATCGATGTTTAACGCATTATTTCGATGAAAAAATTAATGAATTCAAAAATACCTTTCGAATCGATAAAAGCGAGCTTTTGGCAAAAATAGAAAAGTCGGATGATAGAATTAAACACCTAGAAGAAGATAATGGGAAACTGAGGAAAGAATTACATTTTTTAAGGTACAATATAGTTATTCATGGAATACCTGACTCAGAAAAACATCTTGTTACTGCTGTTACCACACTTATAAATGATAATTTGGAAGTTCTTTTCACTACGAATGAGATAAGAAATATTTTCAGAATAGGAAAAGGGGACACTGCAAATAAACCAGTGTTGGTGGAGTTAATTAGCTTTCTTAAAATAAACGAAATTTTCCAAAACGCCTATAAATCGAAAAACACCCCTTGGACAATAACAAGGGAATCTACTAAAGAGGAAAGAGAACAATTCAATCATTTGAAGAAGTTTATGAATGAGGCAAAACAAAAAAATATTCCAGCCTAAATTAAAGGAAACAAGCTTGTCTTGCTGAATGAAGCAAAATCTTACTCTTTGGATGAACTGAAGTTAGGAAGCACCTGTCTTGGAGCTCTTACCTCTGAAGCACATACCGAACCATTGAAAAAGTCGATAGAGGACTCAAATAACACCACGACAGAAAAGGATGCGACTAGTAGAGAGCCGAAACGAAGAGAAATAGAGAGGAAACCATCTACGAGGAGTACATCCAAATCATCTACCCTGCAACGAAAATAAAATATTTTTGTATTCGTATTTTTCTTGTTGCATTTTTTCTCTGTTCAGTATACTATTTGCAATAGACAGTTAATAGATACTTAGCATTTCCCTTAATTGTATCTTACAGATCATTCTTTATTTCTGTGTGCATCACTCTTCTCGATGAAAAAATTGGTCATGTAAATATTCGTTCAATCCATACTGGATTTGATGTCCTTAAAAACTTCATATCCCATAAAGATATGCAAATACTGGCTGTTACTGAAACTTGGCTCTTCTCGGACTCAAATCCAGAATATTTCACTATTGATGGCTATACTTTTATACACAAAGCTAGGGATGGGAGAGGAGGCGGAGTTGGGTTTTACGTAAAAAACTGTCATTTTGTTGAAGTTTTTTTGAGTCATATTGATGATTCTCAGAAACAAATTTGGATAGCGACAAAGATTTTGGGTAAAAAATGTGCAGTCGGTGCACTTTATAGACCTCCAAAATCGAGTGTAACAGATGTTATAATTGAATTGGAAAACAGGATGTCAATACTCTTGCCTTCTTATGATGTTGTGATATTCACTGGTGACTTGAATGTGGATATGTTGTCTAATAGTAGAGCTACCGCTCATGTTCATGAATTTTTGAATGCGCATGGTTTCATCCAGATCATCAGTGAACCAACTATATTCACATCTTCGTCCCAAACGCTTCTACATGTCATCGCAACAAATGATTCCAAGGAAAACTGCAAATATGAGATTATTGACTTGGAAGGTATCACGGATCATTTGGCAATAGTTTGGGAGATTGAACAAAATTGGTCATGTAAATATTCGTTCAATCCATACTGGATTTGATGTCCTTAAAAACTTCATATCCCATAAAGATATGCAAATACTGGCTGTTACTGAAACTTGGCTCTTCTCGGACTCAAATCCAGAATATTTCACTATCGATGAACCAATGGGGCCCTGTGGCAGAATAGCACCAATTGCCAAATTTGAGGCGTCCGTAGTAATGATGAACGGTTTGTCAAAGTCTGGGTACTGTGATATCGGGTCATTTGTCAAAATAGTTTTACAATGATTGAATGCTTTGATGAAATTTTCATCATGTTTGATTGTGGCGCCTTTTTTCAGACAAAGTGTGAATGGTCTTGTAATTTTGGCAAAATCTTTAATGAATTTACGGTAGTATCCCAAAAGTCCAAGAAATTATTATCGGTTGTGGATTCATCTCAAGACCTATCTGCCTGAAATATCGGCTTACATCATCACTTGCAATCGATATGGCTTTGCTGTAATCTCAATTACGATGGGAGTCAAGATGAAACAGAGTAATCAATCTGATTTTGTCGTTCTCGATTATCTGTTTTTTATATATGAGTCTGAAATGACTTTGGTGTTTGAAGTATCATAAGATCTCTTTCTTCCACAATACCTCTGTTTAGTTCATTCCAAAGCTTGAGCAGACGTCTTTAGGGATCCTCTCACCACACTTTCCATCTATATCTGTCTCTATATGTCGGTTCTGATTTCATTTCATGACCTACCTGCCTGAACTATCATCATATGTTACCACTTGCATTCGATATGGCTTTGCTGTGATCTCAATTACAGAAGGAGTAAAGATGAAACAGAATAATCAATCTACCGTTGTCGTTTTCGATTGTCTGTCTTTTATATTGAAGTCAGATATGATTTTGGTGTTTGAAGGATCATAAGTTCTCTCTGAACCACAATGCCTTTGTTGAATTCCTTCCTGAAGCTCGAGTAGAAGGCTTCAGGTATCCTTTCACCACACTTCCCATTCATGCCTGTATCTAATTTAGTTCTGGCTTCATCTTTAGACGTATCTGCCTGATTCATTGTCAAATATCACCATCTACATTCGTTATGGTTCTGCTGTGATCTCCATTATAATAGTAGTAAAAATGAAACAGGATAATCAATCTTACTTTGTCATTTTCGACTGTCTGTCTTTTATATTGAAGTCAGATATGACTTTGGTGTTCGAAGGATTATTGTCGAAGGCGTGTATTTGAAAAGTTTAAACTCCGAAAATGGTAAGCGCCCCTCACCGGAGTGCTCTATTTTCCTAAGTTGTTATTGTGCTCCGGCTTGTGGGTTCGGACACGCCCTGACTCTACTGAGCAGAGCTCTTGGCACCTACGCCTGCAGGTACCTTTCCCTCAACGTGCAACACACGCACTGGCGTCGAGGTGAAAAGACTGGAATAAACTCCACGGATTCGTGATGAACCACTTTGCAGTCTGGGAACGCAACCTGAACAGCGATTAATTAGTAATTCGGAAATTATTTCAGTAATTTCCTGAAAGTAGGATACTTCTAATCGCGTGTACGACTATCCACTATGATGCACAGAGGCTGAGCCAGAAATGGCCTATCGATCCCTATCCTCGACTCGACACTCAAATCATCGAACAAACCCCGACCTAACACCGCGACCGCGTGTCTGACGCTCCGCTGTCAGAGGTGCGTTTTTATCCGCAACTTTGTAGTGCAGTGATTTACCCACGTAGATGAATCCTACAAAAGTTGGTTGGCGTCTTCGGAGCGAGCAACTCTTACGACGTGGTGAGGGTGGAGGGCCCAAGCTTTCGACGTCTCTGCACGGCTCTTACCCAGGCTCAGGCAAGATGTTGTCACAATAAAGTCTTGGAGACCGTGCAGAGAATGACTTCTCCCTGATGTTAATACAATTTTAATAGAGGCGGTGCAAAGCACTTTATTAAACAGGCCTCGATGTGGTTGTTGATGGGATTCGTCGATTCGTTCCGATAGGAACAATTCTCTTTTTTTTCAGCTTGGAGAGTTCCGAAAGGAACTATTGTTCAGCTACTCGATAGTTTGCATCTACGAATTCATTAGTGGAGGCATTTGCGTCTTGCCTCACAGATTTTCCTTGTGGAACGTATTCATCAAGACTTCCTTGGAATTTATATTTCTTCCGAAACAACCAACCAAAAACCGACCTCAATCTCTGCTATTCAATAATATTCAATTCGTCATCCAAATCCGCTTTTCCATATCTGCTATTCAAATATATTCTATTCCTCACTGGGAATTATAATCTTCATCAAAATATTTGCTGCTGGGCTAGAGTGCTCAATTTCTGAAATTCTAATATCTCCCGTATACATGGACGCTCGTGCACGACTAAACGAAGAGTGCTCCTACTCTGATGCACAACTAACGAAGAGTGCTCTCGATGTCTTCTATCGTCGCGTATTTGAAGCTTCGCCCCGGATTCTACGCGGCGCTCCGCCCAGCGTCTCGGCCCTGATTGGCTGAGCGCTTGGATGGCTATCGATAAATCGTGGCGCATTGGACGGCGACTCAGACTATTTTTTTCAAGAAAATAATTTTTCATCATTTTCAAATTCAACGAAAGAAAAATACGTCCACAGGTGAAATGCTATGAAGTCAATCGAGAGGCTTACCCTGAAAAGGGCTTTTTTGTTTGTCACGAGTGCCTTTATTTCTGTTGTATTCACACATTCTTACAAACTAACAAGATACCCCCAAAGGCACGGGCCTTCTTGAACTACAATATTTTCCCTAACCGAATACAATTTTCAATCGTCTCTGCGATTCGAATAATGTCTAGTATTTCGTGCACACACTCACAAGTGTCCAAAACGGGAAGAAGCCAGCGACGGGCCCTGAACCCAACCCGCTCAGCTCCTTCGACCCTACCTTATTTCGCGATCTATCAACGCAGAAATCACCGTGCAAAACAAAGTTGCGGCTATGGCCGCGGTGCAGGCCAGGGATCAATCTTCCTCTCAAAACTTCCCCGATCAACCAGATACGTGGTTTCGCCAAGACGTCGAACTATTCTTGAGGTTTCTGACGAATTAAACAAAATATCGGGGACACACGACTCCCACAAATTTTCATTTTTGTCGAGTAGTGCTGCTCCCAGCATTTTCTTGAATTTTTTTAAATCGTTTTTCCACTGGATTAGCCTGCTGATGATGTGTGGGACTTAGACGAATCTCAATGCTGTTCTGTTCACAGAACGCTCGCCAGATATTTCCACTGAATATCCCGGCGCTGTCAGAGATTATCCTCGTAGGAAAGCCCCATCGATTACACACGTCATTCAGCACAAAATCGACTACTGTTCGGGCTTGTACACTCGGCGCACAGCGCGCCTCCACCTAATTCGAGAAACAATCCATAGCGATCATCATATACTTGTTACCGTGTACGTTCAGCGGCTAGGCTCCTAAAATATCAACCGAGATCATCTCCTATGGTCTTTGCGGCAGGTTTGGTCTAAGATTCGCTTGGGGCTAGCGTCTCGCAGCCTTGGAATTCAGTGACCTGCTTTCTCATGTTTGACCAATAGAAGTTTCTTTGTATTTGGGCTATAGTTTCATCGACTACCGGATGTCCCGTCTCGTCGTGGAATTTTCTATTTATCTCCTGACAACGTCTACGTGCAACAAGTAGTCTCTGCAGTTCCTGTTGTGGACCTCGATAATATGAAACTCCGTCCTCTACGAAGAAGTCTGAGACTATCCAGCGCTCATACTCGGAGGGTTCCAGTTGTTTTCTATTTTTGAGACGAACCTACGATCACTGTCGCTTTCTCGCTGCGCTTGCACAATACAATCGTAGAAAGTCTGTGACTGACATAATATTTCGCGATCTGGATATCATTGTACATAGTCGTATTCAGCGAGAAGCTCCACCAGGTCCTCCGTGGCCTGGGTGAGTGATTCCTGGGCCTCGTCTTCCAGGTGGTCTTGCTCTTCGTGGGGATAGAACATTTTCTCCACGTCTCCCACGATGTCGACTCGAGTAGGCACGTCCTGCGGATTTCTAGATAGAGAAATAGGGAGTTCATTAACCCTTCCGGGAACTTGCACTACCTCGAAATCGTTCTCTTGGAGTAAGAGCGCCCACCTTGTCAACTTATCCCGGTCATCCCTCATCCTGTCGAGCCAGGTGAGTGCCGAATTCTCCATTAGCGAGGTGAACTTCCAAATGATCGAAAGACAGTCGATTTCATTTATGTGGTAACGCTTTTCGGTGGCGTTTAGTTTCGCACTGCTATACGCTATGATATTCCGTCCACCATCAGGTTTCTTCTGGAAAAGAACGGCTCCCAGTCCTATGTAACTTGCATCTGTTTGTAGACAGTATGGAAGTGTGTTGTCGGGCCTGGCGAGTTCTAGGGGCTGTGCTACCAGTCGTTTGATTTCCTGAATGCTCTTTCCAGCTTCAGTAGTCCATTAGTAGTATATATAATCCGGTTCTCCCTCATCTCCAGGTGAGGCGGAACCGGCCTAGCGTATTTCGAGAGTTTTTGGGAACATAGTACTCCGCTCATGTCCGGGGTCGTCGACGACATGCTGAGACCTGCAAAGACTCAACGGAGAGTTCCCAGCCTCACGTACAAGGCGGCTCTTTTGTCGGCAGGTTTTTCAAAGACAATTATCGAATCATCGAATGATTAATGGGTTCGGCAAAGCCAGTGAATCCCCAAGTTGTTTACGTTTACAAGCACACGTCCAAGCGTGACGACGCAAGCGCTTTTCCGAGAAATGCAGAAGGTCATACGCGGCGTCTTTCGCTAGCGGGCGGGACGCGGCGCGGGAGGGGATTGCGTGCAAACGTGACGACGCAAGCGCTTTTCCGAGAAATGCAGAAGGTCATACGCGGCTCGCTTCGGAGGAGATCGGGCGGCATCGTAGAACCGCACCCATTTCGAGCGGTAATATTTGAACAGAAACAGAGAGCGTCTTTCGCTCCAGGCGGCGTTCATGACACATGTGGGTGGTACGGTGAGGCAATGCTACCAATAAATCGTATTTCGAAAGGGTTTTTTTTTTCTCTCTTCCAGATTGTGGGGTGGGACATAATGGCGAGCAGAGGGTGGAAAGATGAAAACAGCTCACAGAGTGTGAGACACAGATCACTGTGCGAGTTGATTCTGAGTGTCGTGGGTGGATAGATGGCGTCTTCGAAGGGGCGTCATTTGTCAGCTTCCAGAAATATCGTCTGTCATCCAAGCCAAACGTCATACCATACGTCCTCTGTCATTTTCCGTTCACGTCATTGGAGTCATACGTCTCTCATAAGTTGTCTGTCACATGGTTTCTCACGCATTCTCTCCAATCAAAGTCAAAAGGATTTCACCAGTATATATTTTCCTATAGGTTACAGTTCTCAAAAAATATGTGGATATGGGTGGACACAGAGAGAGAAAACTCTGCACATTTCCTTCATGTTGTTGGCTCTAGTTCTCGATGAACTTGAAGGTGTTTGTTTTTCTGACCCTTCCTCCTTTGACTACCAGGGCGTACTTTCCCGGAGTGAATTGGTCAATATGTCCCCTGAGGATTGCAAACACTCTTCTCGGAAGGAATACTTCGTACAGCTGGATATCGGCTATGATGGTCTCTCCGAACTTGGTTTCCACTAGGCGAAGCTTCTGAATTGGATAAGGCTTGTTTTTGTTCAAGCTGCTCATGAGAATGGTCTGCTTGTATCCAGAAGCGCTGCATATTATGTTCAACTCTGCAAGGAGGTCCATCTGAAGCGAAAAACATCAGAGTTTGAAGAAATCCTGTATATACGTTAAAAAAATGGCTCACGCTGTATGAGTCAACACACTTGACAGAAAAATTTTGACGCACACTGTATATGCTGCTGTTGGTTCACTCTGTATGAGCCAACACACTTGACGGTAGAATTATGACACACACTGTATACGTTTGGAAAAACTCAACCTGTATGAGCCAACAACAACTTGCAGACACTTCACTTCGACAGAAAAAATTACGACACACCCTGTATATGCCGATAAGTCTGAAAAACTCACACTGAGCCAACACGCTTGACAGAAAAAGATTAGACATACGCTGTATATGCCCTGTATGAGCCAACACACGGAAGAAGTTTCGACACACGCTGTATATGCCGAAAAAAAATCAACACTGGCGCATGAATAGCTCTCAACCTGTATGTGAGCCGTTTCGAAAAAACACTCCCGAACATGAAGAAAAGAGAGGTCCTTACATTTTTCAGTCTGATCACACAACACTGTCGTTCGATAGCGGTATATATCGTATGAGTTCTAGCAGGAGACTGACTTCGATGGTCTGATGGCGGACACACAAAACTGTAGTTCAAATCGATAGCGGTATATATCGTACGAGTTCTAGCAGGAGACTGACTTCGCAGCGCAGCAATCGAGAAGTTGGCGCAATCCCCTCTCGCGTTACCATGCGTCCATCTCGTTGACCTCTAGGCTATAGCCGCCTGAAGAATGTGACAGCATTGCCTCACCGTACCACCCACATGTGTCATGAACGCCGCCTGAAGCGAAAGACGCTCTCTGTTTCTGTTCAAATATTCCCGCTCGAAATGGGTGCGGTTCCACGATGCCACCCGATCTCCTCCGAAGCGAGCCGCGTATGACCTTCTTTCTGCATTTCTCGGAAAAGCGCTTGCGTCGTCACGTTTGCACGCAATCCCCTCCCGCGCCACGTCCCGCCCGCTAGCGAAAGACGCCGCGTATGACCTTCTGCATTTCTCGGAAAAGCGCTTGCGTTGCACGTGTGCTTGTAAACGTAAACAACTTGGGGATTCACTGGCTTTGCCGGACCCATTAATCATTCGATGATTCGATAATTGTCTTTGAGAAACCTGCCGACAACAGAGCCGCCTTGCACGTGAGGCTGGGAACTTTCCGTTGGGTCTTTTGCAGGTCTCGGCATGTCGACGACGACCCCGGACATGGGCGGAGTATAAACGGGGTTACTGGGGGCCAGAATAAATCCTCTCAGCCAACCGGCTGTGTCTAATAATGCTCGCACTTGTCTGACAGTCTTAGGAGTAGCAAACTCCTTAACGTTTAGAATGTGTGACTCCTGAGGACGATTTTCCGTGGCGGAGATCACCCTACCCAGGTATCCTAGTTCCGTAGTGCCAAGTCGGCACTTTTGAGGTGATAGCCATAACTTGTGAATTCTAAGACGTTCTAGAATCAATTTAATACGACATCCATTCTCCTCCAGGTTTTGTGAATATGTAATCATATGATCAAGGTAGATCTTGCAGAACACGTCCACGTATCCAGCCAATACACTGGACATCAGCTCTTGGAACAGTGCGGGCTCGTTTTTCAGTCCGAAACTGAGGACTTCAAACTCGTAAACGGACCCGTCAGGTGCCCCAAAATCCGTTTATTTACGGCTTTCTTTGGATGGTGGCGCCTGCTAGAACCCATTCCTCAAATCCAATCTCGAAAATATTTTTGCGTCGCCCATCTCCTGAATAAGAGGTGAGTTAGGTGCATCCGAGATGATGAGTTTCTTTATTTCCCGGTAGTCGACGCAAAATCTAAGTTGTCCTGACCTCTTTGGTACGAGGACCACCGGGGAACAATACGGCGACGAGCTCCGAGTAATAACTCCCGCCTTCAACAATTTATTCATTTCGTCATAGACGATGCGCTTCCTCTCCTCCGACATTTTGACGGAACGGCCGCTCCTCTCTCACCCTGATTGTATACACAATCGCATTGGTTTGAGGTTGGCGGATCACTCCTCAAAAACTTCGGGGAATTCAGCGATAATAGATTTAACGAAATCTTTTGTTTCTGGGAAGAATTGTTCTTCCAAAAACTCTGTCATTTTACATGAGGATGCCCCCTTCCTTACTAGTCCTGATGATTTTTCCAAAAGAGCTGTAAGGCGTGAAGTCTCACCAAAATATATACAATTACGAAAAACATATATGCACGCCTGCTGGTCCCTGAGTCAGGCCATACCTAATATAACTTGCTCTTGAAGATCACTCAATATCGTAGCCTTGAATGTAATCGGGCGATCCTCCATCGTAGCCTCGATCTCCAGGTGTCCCAGTCAGATTTCTGCAACCGAAATAGACGATGCCCGGATTTGGCAAATTCGTTGAATCCGTTTCAGGCAAAACATCCGGTCGCCTTTGTCCACCAGCGCGAAAAACATTCGGCCACCTACCTCGGTATTTAACCTCGGCAAAGCTCGACTCCCCGTCGAGTAGCTCTTCCCCAGAGACATGTAATGGTACTCTGAAAAATTCATATTATCTGCACACGGTTCCCTAAAACTATAATTACAACTACCTACAAAGCCCATCGGGGCAGCAATCTCCTCAGAAGGCTTCTGAGAAGGACCCTCTAGAAGTTCGTCTCATACTGAGTGACACCAACTCCTGGTGCACTGTTGGAATCCACTCCTGCCATATTCTGATTGTTTACAGGTCTAGCCTGTGGTGGTGTGTGGTCGACTTCTTACTGGCTCGCGCACTGGCGGCCTTGTTTCACAAGGACAAGCCAAGTTTGTTTGACCCCTCTCAAAATTTCCGAAATTACGGTTCTGATTATAATTTCCTCTCGGAGGATAATTATCATTATTGTTCAAATTCTGGCGACCCTGCCCCTGACTATATGTCGGGAAAGGCGCCGTCGTAACCTGGGTAGAAGCAGGTTTGATAATTGCGCGTCGACTGAACTTGATGTCCTCCTCAATTGGGACACAGTCCTGAATGAACTTTTCCAATGACGAAAATTCCCTAATCCTACAGAAACATCGCACTTCAGGGTTTAATAACTGCACAATTGTATTTATTAGATACGTGTCAGATGCGATTGTGAATAGTCTCCTAGCCAAACTAACTTTATGAAGTATGAATACATCGATTTTTATATTCTTATCCTGCGTTTCTCCGTAAAATTGGGACGTCAATTTTGCGAACAGCTCTGCGTTTGCATACTTTTGCTGAATTCGAAAATGAAAGAAATAGCCACCGGTGTGTTGAGTTCGTGTAAAATTTCGCCTGCTATTAACGGTCATAACAGTGGGATAAAGTCAATAGAAAATGTACTAGTGCGAGAGTTAGTTGCTGTTCTACTGTGTTGATTGGATGAGTGTGCATTTCACGATCCGAGATTAACTATAAGTGCAGCTTTGAATGCAATCAAATGCATGAACTGTTAGTACAATAGACATAGGGTCCAGTTTCCCGTCAAATCTATTATCAGAAACACGGCTAGGCGCACGCATACAAAAGAAACCATTTCCATAGCGTATCGATACCGGTGCCTTATTTTAAAATTCTCCAGTACCTGTTGAAACGGCGAGAGAGCAGTATATCTTTAACATGACCGATTCTGATACTGTATAGAAACGAACCTTCTAAGTATTTTTGTTCAAAATATATTTGACAAACTCTGCTTTCAAAATATGAATTGTCAATCCCTATATAAAAACATCAGAACATTTTTTGTTTTTCCAACTATGAGAATAATAAACATATATATAAAACGTAAAAGTGGAAACACCAGTTAGTTCTATCGAACTATTGTTCGATCATATTATTTGTTCCAACATCCTCCCGAACCGGAGAAAGGTGGGTTACCAAAAATGGATCTTTTAAAGGAACCCTAATCTATCAGGTAACTTCACTTTTCTTCCAGATCTGGTAAATTTTCCGATGGGTTCTCTTTTTTCGTCGACCTCAGTTTGATCTCCTTTCTCTTCATCCTCAACTACTCCTTCTCTAGTGGCATGCGTCCGTACTTCTTTGTCTTCATATTCTTCCTCTTCAACAGTACCTTCAATATTGGGGACATTGGGATTCAATAACAATTCCACATCTTCTTCTTTCGAAACTTCCAAAGGAAACAGTCGTTGAACTGGACGAATAAGTTAATAAGTTCCCCATTTTTTATTTTCACCCTCGCTACTCTTTCAACACCATCGCATCCTGGATATATCTCGATCACTCTTCCCAGCGGCCAATTCACTCGCTTTTTATTTTCCGATTCAATTATGACAATATCACCAACTTTCAACACACCGTTTTGCTTTTGATCAGCCTGAGTCAGTTCCGCAAGGTATTCCTTCTGAAATCTATTTCTTAAGTTATCTCTTAGGGTTTGGAGATATCTATATCTTTTAATGAAATGATTTCTATCTATCTGATCTAAATCAGGAACGTCTTCTGAACTCAATGTTTTGATGAATTTTGATGGAGTAAGTGGTAAGAACTCTTCACCACTTGATATATATGTCAAAGGTCGTGCGTTTATGACTGCTTCACAGTTACATAAAATTGTGTAGAGTTCCTCATAATAGAGCGATGCCTTTCCTAGATTTCTTCGCAGAAGGTCTTTTATAATTCTCACAAGCCTCTCCCACCATCCACCCCACCACGGTGCAGAAGGGGGATTACACCTCCACTTTATTCGTCTAACTTGAGAAAATTGTTGAATTTCTTCCCAATTGAGTTTGGCTAATTGATTATTAGTTCCAACGAAATTGAGACCATTATCAGAATACATGACTAATATCCTACCTCTTTTACGGATGAATCTCCTGAGTGCAAATATAAAAGCCTCTGTTGAAGGTGATTTAATTAGTTCTAAATGTATTGCTCTGTAAACAGCACATGTAAAAATCACAATCCACGCTTTTTCTCCTTCTTTCAAGGAAAGAGGTCCTGCCAAATCTACTCCTGATATTTCAAAAACTCCTGTACTCTGAAGCCTATCTTTAGGCAAAGGAGGACAGGGTGTCACAATAGGTTTGCTTGTATATCGTTTACAAATCATTCAATTTGATACAATTTCTTTGATAGTTCTCCGACCTTTCAAAATCCAAAATTTTTCGCGTAAAATGGACAAGAGTATTTGGACTCCAGCGTGACAATTCAAATTGTGTTCTTCCAAAATTAATTTCCTTACAATTTCATTCTTATTAGGTAGAAGTAATGGATACTTGAAAGATTCACTGAAATCCCCATAAACTAATTTACTTCTTATTCTTAATAATCCTTGTTTATCTTCATACACTAGTAAATTCTTTGGAAAAATTGAATTGTCTGAAAAACTTCCTTTTTGGATTAGTCTAAAAATGTAAAATTCTGCCTTTTCTAATTCCTCGTTACTCAATATTCCTCTATGTTTTTCTTTATTCCTAGTATTGAAATGAAATCTGATAATCCAACCAACTATTCGTATTATTTTAGAGAATTTGGAAAATCGATTGAAGTCGATCGAACTAGGCCTATCATTACTCACTACGTTTGTAGTAATCGGGATATTTTCTTTTTCAATTTCAACTTCCTTTTCAGAAAATAATATTTCGCTGAATGGCCAACTATCTGAATGCTGTTTCAGCCATTCTGGACCTTCCCACCATTTGTTTTCTTGCAATGCTTTGGCACTGCAGCCCCTAGAGGAAATGTCAGCTATATTCTGATCTCCTGGTACATGATACCATTCATCAATACACGTGGAAGCTCGTATTTCTTTAACACGGTTACCTACAAAGGTATTCCAAGTAGCCTTTGTCTTTATCCATGTTGAAACTACCATGGAATCGCTCCAAAAATATCTTTTGATATTTCTGAACTCTGATATAGTTCTCACCATTTGTGCTAATCGTACGCCTATTACAGCTGCCTTCAGCTCAAGTCTAGGTAAAGTAATGACTTTTATTGGAGTTATCCTAGCTTTTGCCTGTACAAGCTGAACCGATATTACACCATGGTTTTGCACGCGAATAAATACACAGGCTGCGTACGCCGATTTGCTTGCATCCACAAAGATATGCAGGCTGAATGAATCTGGATCTCTTTCCATATTTATATTCAACGAGATGTATCTAGGAATTTTGCAAAAATTAATCAACTTCATTTGTTTCAACCATGTTCCGAATTTATTGATAATCGGATCCGGTAACCTTTTATCCCAACCAATTTTCATTTTCCAAGATTCTTGTAGCAATAGTTTGGGGATCGAAGTAACTGGACTTGTGAAACCTACAGGGTCAAATATTTTTTGTGTCGCAGAGAGTAAACCCCTTTTTGTTCTTGGAATATTTTCGAATTCATTGATTTCAAAAAATAAAACATCTTCCTTGAAATTCCAATTTAGGCCTAGTATTGATGTAGAAGTTTTGGAAATATTAATATTATCACCGTCTTGTATATATTCCCTACCATCCATCCCTTCTATGCTGTTATATATCCATACCCTCGAATTGAATTCTGCAGAAGACATCAATTGACTCGATTCTTCAATGAAAATTTTCAATTGTTCAATACTCTCTACGCTAGTGACACAGTTATCAACATAGAATGATGAGTTCAACTTCTTTGCTGTGTTTTTCAAATGAGCTGGAGCGTTATTCAAATGATGAGAAATAGTGGCTGCCAACCGAAAACAACTCTACAATGTCTATGAACCTTCATAATACCTTCATTGTAATTTTCCCACCACAAAAATCTTAAGAAATCTCTTTCCTTTTCTGTTATACTTATTTGTAGGAATGCCTTTTCTATATCCGCTGTAAGTCCAATTTTGCCTATTCTGAATTTAATTAGAAGAGGAGGGATCAATTCAATCAAATTCGGTCCTTTCTCTAAACAGTCATTCAAAGAAACACCATTGTTATCTTTGAATGAAGCATCGAAAACTGGCCTTATCCTAGATGTTGAGCTAGATTCTTTTATTACCGCATGATGTGACAGGTAATGAACTCCTTCCCTTTTTTCATAATCTAAAACCTCTTCGATTATTCCGTTTTTAGACCATCCTACAAAAATATTTTCATAATCCTGATAAAGTCCTAGCTTCAATAATCTTTTCGAATTGAAGAACGATCTTTTTTCTGCTATCTCGCGATTTGTTAATATTTGGGGACAACCTTCTACCCATGGTAGATGTATTTCATATCTATTTTCTGTAGTTTTTCTAATAGTTCCATTGAAATACTTGAGAACACCTACTTCCAAAACTTCTTTTGTTTTGGTTTCAACTGGATCTCTTATTCCTAAAGCTTCTAAACTCCAAAGATCAGCTATGGTACACTCAGAAATAAATGAAGAAATGTGTACATTACTTTTGAAATTTGCGTCGTGTTGGCCTATTATAGTCCATCCAAAAAGTGTTTCTAGAGCATATAGTTGGTTATTTATATTGAAAGTATTTCCCGTAAGTATCTTACCAAATATATCGGCTCCAAACAACAACTTTACATCATAGCCATATTTTTCATTTTTCTCATCAGCATCGTTAATCAGTATATTTTTATTTTTCAGGAAATTTATGATGGATGAATCTTGTAACCTTGGAATATAGTTACAAATTTTGGTTTGCTCTAACACAGGAAGATCACATTGAATTGTATTATTTAAATTTTGAATTTTGAGACTGAATACATTTTTTAGTGTTGGTGTTGATTGTTTTCCCCCAAAAACTCCCTGTATGATATTTTCTCCCCCAATTTTCTTCAAATGTAATTCTCTAGCACAGTCTGCAACTATGTAAGAACGTTGTGAAGCGGAATCTAATAGAACTCGTACAATTTTTGATTTATTACCATTGATAATTTTTACGAAAATGGTTTGTAACATAGTTTCAGTAGTGTTCATGAGCATACTTTCAATCGATTTTTCGCTGTCTTTGGTCACACTTTGATTTGCTAAATCTGGGCACATTATTGTGAAATGCTTTTTAGAACATATCAAACACTTTACAACTGATCTACAAGTTCTTATTGTGTGATTCAATTTTAAACATGAAAAACAACCTTTCTTTTTCATGATTATGGATCTTTTCTGATCAAGAGAAAGTTTTTGCGCTTTTAAACAATCCTGAGTAGCGTGAGAACCGTTATCGCAGAATAAACAACATGAAACTTTTTTACCGTCTCCTCTAGTGTTGGCTGAATGAAGTGTCGCAGCAGTGAATGGTTGTGAATCATCTTGTAGTTTATTTTTATTGAATACTCTATTCCTATTTTGCTGACCTGCTACATGATGCTCTGTATCTCCAAAACTAGCTTGGGCTAGAATCAAACGTTCCTCTGATTCCACTTCAACTCGAAGAAAATCTAGTAACGATTGTAGGGTATTAGTGGATTTATTGGTGCTACGATGTCTTTCCCATATCTTCAAAACTTCATTTGGTAGAGCTGATTCTACCAAGGGGAAAAGCATCGCCGCATATTTTTCACTTGTCACTCCGAGAGATTCTAATGCTCTTAATTGCGTTTCTAGTTTGTCGTAGAGACTTGACAAAGATATACCTGCTCCTTGTTTTAAACCACGATCGAGTACTAACCCTAGGAGTTCTCTTACATAGACCTCGATGAGGAATTCATCCCTTGCAAACCTGGCTTTCAACTGATCAATTGCTTTGGCGTAGTTGGTGCTGGAGGGTGGAAAACTTTCGACCAAAATTCTTGCAGGCGAATCTTCTGTAGTAGCTTGTAAAAGGTATTGGAATTTATCTTCACACGGTATTTCAGGGTCTTCATGAATCTTCTGGAACTGCCCCCAAAACCCTATCCAATTTTTGACGTTTCCGTCAAATTTCTTCAACTCCAATTTTGGAAGGCAGAACTTTCTCACCATCTTGGATGAACTTCCCGTTGAATATTTATCCTGATTTCTGGTTTCTCTCATGAAAATCTCATAGCTGGATCGATTGTGAATAAGTTTTTCTCTGTACAGCTCAACCGAATTGAGTTCTTCGTCTAAGGCGGAATTTTCAAGTTCATCAGCAAACATAATCTCCTTGATCTTCTCATCTATATCAAATAAACGTATGGCTTCATCTTCTAGTTGCCTCATTTTTGCTAAGACTTCCTTTTCATCAGACTTTGGGGCACTGAAAGCTGCCTCCAAGTCTACGCATATCTTGTCGAAAACTTTTCGGATAAAGGCTCGTTCTTTACTCAAATTTTCCATATTGGGACTCACTGGGGTCCTGTCACGGTCGCCACAAATGTATAGAAACGAACCTTCTAAGTATTTTTGTTCAAAATATATTTGACAAACTCTGCTTTCAAAATATGAATTGTCAATCCCTATATATAAACATCAGAACATTTTTTGTTTTTCCAACTATGAGAATAATAAACATATATATAAAACGTAAAAGTGGAAACACCAGTTAGTTCTATCGAACTATTGTTCGATCATATTATTTGTTCCAACAGATACTATATCGACGACTAGCATTGCAAATCATGATGAACTTTATCGATGTTTAACGCATTATTTCGATGAAAAAATTAATGAATTCAAAAATACCTTTCAAATCGATAAAAGCGAGCTTTTGGCAAAAATAGGAGAGTCGAATGATAGAATTAAACACCTAGAAGAAGATAATGAGAAACTGAGGAAAGAATTAAATTTTTTGCAGAATAGTAGGAAAAGGTACAATATAGTTATTCATGGAATACCTGACTCAGAAAAACATCTTGTAACTGCTGTTACCACACTTATAAATGATAATTTGGAAGTTCTTTTCACTACGAATGAGATAAGAAATATTTCCAGAATAGGAAAAGGGGACACTGCAAATAAACCAGTGTTGGTGGAGTTAATTAGCTTTCTTAAAATAAACGAAATTTTCCAAAACGCCTATAAATTGAAAAACACCCCTTGGACAATAACAGGGGAATCTACTAAAGAGGAAAGAGAACAATACAATCATTTGAAGAAGTTTATGAATGAGGCAAAACAAAAAAATATTCCAGCCTAAATTAAAGGAAACAAACTTGTCTTGCTGAATGAAGCAAAATCTTACTCTCTGGATGAACTGAAGTTAGGAAACACCTGTCTTGGAGCTCTTACCTCTGAAGCACATACCGAACCATTGAAAAAGTCGATAGAGGACTCAAATAACACCACGACAGAAAAGGATGCGACTAGTAGAGAGCCGAAACGAAGAGAAATAGAGAGGAAACCATCTACGAGGAGTACATCCAAATCATCTACCCTGCAACGAAAATAAAATATTTTTGTATTCGTCTTTTTCTTGTTGTATTTTTTCTCTGTTCAGTATACTATTTGCAATAGACAGTTAATAAATACTTAGCATTTCCCTTAATTGTATCTTACAGATCATTCTTTATTTCTGTGTGCATCACTCTTCTCGATGAAGAAACTTAAAATTGGTCATGTAAATATTCGTTCAATCCATACTGGATTTGATGTCCTTAAAAACTTCATATCCCATAAAGATATGCAAATACTGGCTGTTACTGAAACTTGGCTCTTCTCGGACTCAAATCCAGAATATTTCACTATTGATGGCTATACTTTTATACACAAAGCTAGGGATGGGAGAGGAGGCGGAGTTGAGTTTTACGTAAAAAACTGTCATTTTGTTGAAGTTTTTTTCAGTCATATTGATGATTCTCAGAAACAAATTTGGATAGCGACAAAGATTTTGGGTAAAAAATGTGCAGTCGGTGCACTTTATAGACCTCCAAAATCGAGTGTAACAGATGTTATAATTGAATTGGAAAACAGGATGTCAATACTCTTGCCTTCTTATGATGTTGTGATATTCACTGGTGACTTGAATGTGGATATGTTGTCTAATAGTAGAGCTACCGCTCATGTTCATGAATTTTTGAATGCGCATGGTTTCATCCAGATCATCAGTGAACCAACTATATTCACATCTTCGTCCCAAACGCTTCTAGATGTCATTGCAACAAATGATTCCAAGGAAAACTGCAAATATGAGATTATTGACTTGGAAGGTATCACGGATCATTTGGCAATAGTTTGGGAGATCGAACAACTTAAACCAGTAACAAAAATTGAATTCGTCCGTTTTCGTGACTTTAAAAATTTTGTGAGGCAAGATTTTGAAAATGATCTGAGGAGAGTCAACTGGGAATACATATATACGTTGACAGACGTTGATCAACAAGTCGAATTCTTCAACCAAAATGTCTTGGCTACTATTGACATACATGCACCTATCCGCGTTGCCCGAGTAACTAAACCAACCTCACCCTGGTTGACATATAATATAAAGCAGATGCAGAAATTGCGTGATAAAGCGTTCGATAGATATAGGAAATCGAAATCTATTGCACATTGGAACTATTACAAGGAGCTCCGCAATTATGTAACAGGCGCAATAAAAAGAGAAAAACGTGCATACATGGTGCATGTTGTGCAACAGAAAAATTCGAAGTTGACTTGGAACGCGTTACGATCTCTAAATGTAGTTTGTAATAAAGTATCTCATTCCCTTCCTGCGCAATTTGATGATGCACATGAAATAAATACATTTTTCAGAAACATCCCCTTGGTCAACCGAACACAACAACAAATACATTCTCTTGTTAGGTACGAGGATCCTTTTTATACTGATACATACTCATTTCGTGAGGTCAATAGTTCTGAAGTAGAGGAAGCACTCAACCAAATCAAAAGTAACTCTGTAGGATTAGATAATATATCGTTAAAAATACTTAAATTTTCCTGTCCCGTCTTATTACCACACTTAACCTATATAATCAATACAGCTTTGAAAACAAGTACTTTTCCTCAAGTTTGGAAAGAAGCCTGTGTTCTCCCACTCGCTAAAATCTCAAACCCAACGGAATTGAGTCTCCTTAGGCCAATAAGCATACTTCCCACTATGTCAAAGGTATTGGAATCTGTAATGAAAAAACAAATATCTGAATATGTGTTCGATAAAAAGATAATACCTGATTTCCAATCTGGCTTCAGAAAACAGTTCAGCACCAAGACAGCCCTATTACAATTAAATGATGAAATCTATAGGGATATAGACAAAAATGAAATTAGTTGTCTCATTCTGTTGGACTATAGTAAGGCCTTCGACACACTCTCTCACGATTTGTTGATTAAAAAACTTAGTTTCTTCGGTTTCAGTAAGGGTTCATGTGATTTAATTGCTAACTACTTGAAAAATCGAACTCAGTGTGTTGAATTGAATGATAAAATGTCTAAACCATTGGTTGTTGCATTTGGAGTTCCTCAGGGGTCAATATTGGGCCCTCTGCTATTTTCATTGTATATATCAGACTTTTATCAGGCTGTATCGTTTTGTAACATTCATCATTACGCTGATGACACACAGTTGCAGTGTGGCTTTTCTGTAGACAGCTGCAAACAAGCAATTCGTTCAATAAACGCCGACTTAGAATCTCTTCACAACATGTCGATGGCACATAACCTCAAATCAAACATTTCGAAAACATCAGTAATATTTTTTGGTACAAGGAACAAAAGAATTTTCTTGCAGAATTCCCTGCCTGATATAAAATTAAAACTTCTTGATACTGATCGGGAGGTGGTAAATGTATGCAAAAATCTTGGCCTATGGATGGATTCCAGCCTTAGATTCAGAGAACATGTGAATTATCTTTCAAAATCAGTTTATGGAATACTCAAGCAACTCAATGCACATAAAGATATTTTGAATACAGACACCAAACTGAAGCTATGCGAAAGTCTAATTCTGTCCCGAATTTCATACTGTGACACTGTGTATGGACCAGCTCTCTCACAAATCGACTCAATGAGATTACAACGTTTGCAAAACTCTTGTTTGAGATTTTCGACAGGATTGAGAAAGTATGACCGTATCTCAGAAAAATTCAAGGAAGTTGGTTGGCTGAAACTTCATCAAACAAGATGCCTTCGTATATGTACACTCACTCAAAAGTGTTATGCTCGAAAACGCCACCGTACCTAATGGAAAAACTCAAACTTCTAAAAAGTAATAATGTCAACACTCGCAAAACCCAACTCCTGGCTCTTCCAAAACAGAAAACTGCAGTATTTACTCGCTCTTTTTCATACATCTCTTGTAAACTTTACAATGGACTATCACAAGAGTTCAGAGATTTTAATATAAAAAATTTCAAAAAAAGACTTGAAGATGATCTGAAATACAGTTCCTCTATATGCTGATTTCGATGTCTGCCTGGTTTTTGTTGAACCTCATGATTTTAGGCTTATAAACATGTTTTGGGTATAAACTGGTTTAAATACTGTTTATGATAATATTTTTTTTCTTTTTTCATAATTGACCTTTAGAGATTTTATAACCTTCAAAATTATTTTTTCCTACGTATATTTTAATTGTTTTTTTTTCTCTGGTTAAGCTGAAATACAGGTAACTCTGATGCTTCGCCATTTCATCAAATGTTATATTCTTTTCGATGAATGAAGACGCTTTATTATTATTTTTATATTTACCAGCATTTCATACGAAATCTGGAAATGAAAATGAGATGCTGCCCATTTGGCTGCTTCGCCTTTCAGTTGCACAGACAGTACTGACAACCAATCCTCTACAGGGGTTTTAGCTTCTACGAACACCGCTTCAAATTTTTCAATGGAAGTCCTCGGGCTTTCAACTTCTTATCCTGAGCAAGTAGGAAGTCTCTGCCTGTCCACCTCTCGTGGTCCCGATCGGCCACTGAGCGCGGTTATTAATATTTTTGCGAGACGTTCTATCGGATCGCTCGCACTCGGCGTGCTTGCAAAAGTCACTTTTCGATCGTTAGTGTTATCTGGGCGCCATTGATTTGGAATTTGTTCCTCGCCCCTAGCCAAAAACGGCGAGTCCATCGTGAACGTTTGTTCTCCGAAAGGGTTATGCATTGAAGGATTAACCTTTTCAGGTGATGTAACTGTAGTGGGTAGTGAGACCGGAGTCCCACTGAGAACTCGGAGCGGTTCTTCCCCACGTCCTTCAAAACTATCTTTTGACTGAATATCATCCAGTATAATATTTCCAGGGAAACTCACGTTTCCTGGAATCTCAAAACGGCTTGCACCTCCCTGCTGAAGGCGTATACATTCATTATTAGAGTGGTATGTGCCTAAATCGTAATTTTCTTTGTTGTTTGAAAAACTTACTATTTCCAGGGCCCCCCAGTTGGCCAGCGCCATTTTGTCGGAGGCGTGTATGTGAAAAATTTGAACTCCTAGAATGGGAAGCGCCCCCACCAGAGTGCTTCATTTTCCTAGGTTGTTATTGTGCTCCGGCTTTTGGGTTCGGACACGCCTTGACTCTACTGAGCAGAATTGCTGGTGCCCACGCCTGCAGGTGCCCCAGGTTCCAATAGGAACAATTTTCCTTTTTTTCAGCTTGGAGAGTTCCGAAAGGAACTATTGTTCAGCTACTCGATAGTTCGCATCTACGAATTCATTAGTGGAGACATTTGCGTCTAGCAATTGCGTCACAGATTGTCCTTGTGGAAATTTTTCATTAAAACTTCCTTGGAATTCATATTTCTTCCGAAACAACCAACCAAAAACCGCTTTCAATATCTGCTATTCAATAATATTCAATTCGCCAACCAAATCCGCTATTCGATATCCGCTAGTCAAATATATTAGATATCTCAATAGGAATTATAATCTTTATCAAAATATTTGCTGCTGGGCTAGAATGCTCCAATTCTCAAATTCTAATATCTCTCGTATACGTGTACGCTCGTGCACGACTAGACGAAGAGTGCTCTTAAACTGATGCACAACTAACGAAGAGTGCTCTCGATGATTTCTATCGTCGCGTATTTGAAGCTTCGGCCCAGATTATACGCGGCACCCCGCCCAGCGTCTCGGCCCTGATTGGCGATCTCTCGCGGCGCATTATACGGAGGGAGACAAATCGGCTCTATTTAAAAAAAATATATTTTCATTACTTTCAAATTTCTATTATGGTGGTTGTTGACAGGATCCTAAGATCTCTTTCTACCACAATACCTCTGTTCAGTTCCTTTCCGAAGCTCGAGTGGAAGGCTTTAGGGATCCTTCCACCACACTTTCCATTTATATCTGTCTCTGTTTCGGTTCTGGCTTCATCTCGAGACCTTTCTGCCTGAACTATCGTCATATATCATCACTTGCATTCGATATGGCTTTGCTATGATATCAATTACAAAAGGAGTGAAGAAGAAACAAAATAATCTAACTTTGTCATTTTCGATTGCACGTCTTTCATATTGAAGTCAGATATGACTTTGATCATCGAAGGATAATAGGGTCTCTTTATACCACAATGCCTTTGTTGAATTCCTTTCCGAAGCTCGAGTAGAAGGCTTCAGGTATCCTTTCACCACACTTTCCATTCATTTCTGTATCTACTTCAGTTCTGGCTTCATCTTTAAACGTATCTGTCCCAACTATCATCATATGTCATCACTTGCATTCCATATGGCTTTGCTGCGATCTCACTTACAGAAGGAGTGAATCAATCAACCGTTGTCGTTTCCGATAGTCTATCGTTTAAATCGAAGTCAGATATGATTTTGGTGATTGAAGGATAATATGATCTCTTTCTACCCCAATACCTCTGTTTAGTTCCTTTCCGAAGCTCGAGTGGAAGGCTTTAGGGATACTGTCACCAAACTTTCTATTTATATCCGTCTCTATTTCGGTTCCGGCTTCATCTCAAGACCTATCTGCCTGAACTATAATCATGTATCATCACTTGCATTCGATGTGGCTCTGTTGTGATCTCAATACGATAGGAGTAAAGATGAAATAGAATAATCAATCTAACTTTGTCATTATCGACTGTCGGTCTTTTATATTGAAGTCAGATATGACTTAGGTGTTTGAAGGATCATAAGATCTCTTTCTACCACAATAACTTCGTTCAGTTATTTTCCGAAGCTCGAGTAGAAGGCCTTAGGGATCCTTTCACCACATTTTCCACTTATATCCGTTTCTATTTCGGTTCTGGATTCATCTGCCTGAACTATTTTCATATATTATCACTTGCATTCGATATGGCTTTGCCACGATATCATTTACAGAAGGAGTGAAGAAGAAACAGAATAATCAATCTAACTTTGTCATTTTCGATTGCCTGTCTTCGATATTGAAGACAGATTTGACTTTGATCATTGAAGGATAATAAGGTCTCTTCATACCACAATGCCCTTGTTGTATTCCTAACCGAAGCTCGAGAAGATGGCTTCAGGTATCCTTTCACCACACTTTCCATTCATGTCTGTATTTACTTCAGTTCTGGCTCCATCTTTAGACGTATCAGCCTGAACTATAGTCAAATATCACCATTTGCATTCGTTATGGTTTGCTGTGATCTCAATTACGATAGGAGTGAAGATGAACAGAATGATCAAACTAACTTCGTCATTTTCGACTGTCTGTCTTTTATATCGAAGTCAGATATGACTGTTTCGTAACTCTTTATCAACCCGGTGAAAGGATACGTCTAAATGAATTGGAAAAGTGATAAGATTGACAAATAGCCATTGTTTTAGAATAAATACAACTGTTCTGAGTTCATTATTCGAACAGCGAATCTGAATTTTCAAGATCACTCAAATATGACATCTCATGACAAGAAGAACACTTTTTTCCCTATACTGGCTCACCATCAATTTCCAACACGCTCCCACCCTGAGTGCCACGACTTGAGAGAGGGACTCAACAAACATCTCTGGAAATGTTCATATTCCTTTTCAATGATATCTAAATCGGGAACTCCACTTTTTTTGATCTCCTGAAGGAACATAGCCGGAGTAAGAGGAGTCAGATCTTGATTGTCTTCAGAAATGTAGGATAACGGTCTCGAATCTATTATGGATTCACAATCGCACAGAACGGAATGAAGGGTCTCATATGATGAGGATGCTCTACCTTATACCCTACTTAGAAGCTGTTTAACAATTCCTATCAACCGCTTCCACCAACCTCCCAACCTTGCTGCTGTGGAAGGATTGAATTTCCAATCGATTCGTTGGACAACAGTGTACTCGGAAATTTCATCCCAGTCAAGATATGACATCATATTGTCTGAGCTCACAAAGTTTCTGCCATTGTCATTATAAATAACGGACGTGCGACCTCTCCTAGCAACGAATCTCCTCAGACTCTGCAAGAAACATTCAGTCGATAAGGAACTCAGTAACTCCAGGTGAACTGCTCTGTATACTGCACACGGGTATGAGCAAATCCATGCCTTATCATTGTTTCGAATTCAAAGTGGTCCAGCTAAGTCTATTCCCACTATTTCGGAAACACATGCACGGTTTTCTGGCGAAGTGAGTGGAGGCGTATCTAACTGCTTTGATTCGTGTCTTTGACAAATGACACATTTGAAAATAACAGACCTAATCGTTTTCGCCCATTGATAATCCAATACTTTTCTCTCATAATACTGAGCAAACTCTGTGTACCAGTGTGACATGCTCGAACGTGATAATCGAAGTGTAATGGAAACAGAAGAGAATTGAGATCTTTCCTCTCTGAGATTCAAGTTTTTATTTTGTTGATCCCATCACTATCTATGAAAGGACACAAAGGAGAAATCTTTTTATTTTTTATGCCATCAATGAATGCCTCTTGCTGGATGAAGTTTAATGAGAGAAAAATCAGCAACTTCAAATTCCTCCAGAGATAATTTTCCACTTCTTCGTTCTATGGGATTACGACAATTGAATAAAAATCTCCTAACCCAGCCAATAAGATTGACTATTTTCTGGTATTCAGGAAAATAACTATAAAACATCGAGAAATCTGACTGAGAACATAAAAATGTTGATATTTAATCTTTCTTTCTCTCTTGGATGATTTCATTCACAGATGATTCAAAATTTTGCCTGGGCCAATCGTCTTTCCTCACTAACCAATCAGGATCCTCCCACCATCTAGATTCCAATAAGTACTTTGCTGTGCATCCTCGAGATGGTAGGTCAGCTGGGTCCATGTCGCCAGGAATATAATTCCAACTTTCTAGTCTCGTTAGACATCGAATTTCTACATCCCTATTCCATTTGAAGGGTTTCCAATTATCATCTCTTCGAATCCATGCCAGCACAGTGGTTGAATCGGTCCAACAATAGACAGTTATGTCGGTTTTTATCTGCGCATTTTAATACGGAAGATAACCACAATTGTAGCTGCCATCAGTTCCATCTTAGGAATCGTCAATTTTTTGACAGGAGAGACTCGATTCTTTGCCTGAATCAACTGAATATGTATTCCTCGACATGATTCACTTCTCAAAATATAGCCGAAGCATACGCTTCTTGACACGCATCAACAAATGAATTGATGCTCCAATTTTGACCATTTGAAAAACTCGATTCCTTATTCATCTGGCACCTCCTTATCCCAGCCTATTTTCAACATCCAGGTTTTCTGTAGAAGAAGTCTAGGGGTGCCGAAAACCCAATCGGGTCAAACAGTCGATGAGCAATAGATAAAATGGTTCCTTTCGTGATAGTATCAAAATTCAAATCTTTGAACCAATCAAGATTCAGACTAAAACAATCACTCGATCTATTCCAATTAAATACCTAAACAAGTGATTCTCCCACATTTTCATCATTCGTGGAAAGGGTGTACTCCCACCCTCGAAGATCAAATTTTCCCATTGACATAATTTCAGTGGATTCTCGAATGATGACTTCGAGTTCGTCTTCATTTTCAACGCTGGGAACAGAATTGTCAACATAAAAACTCTCGGATGATTTTGAAATTGTAGAGGGGAAAATTGGGAATGTGCTTGCGAATTTTCGTGGAAAGCCTTTCGAAGATGATAATTAATAACAGCTTCTAACAGGAAGGGGCTACAATTCACCCCAAAAACAACACGTACGTGGCGGGAAACTTTAAGGAGGCCGTTTTTATCATACCATAGAAACCTCAGGAAATCTCTGTCGCTTTTATTCAGACTGATTTGGAGAAAACCCTTTCGAATATCTGAAATAACCCCAATTTTTGATGAACGAAAACGAATAATGATAGATGGTATAAGTTCAATGAGGTTGATACCTTTCTTGAGGCATTGATTGAGAGAAAGTACATTTTTTCTTTTGCAGACGCATCAAATACAGGTCGCAATTCAGTGGTTGAACTACTCAACTTCAAAACGTGGTGATGTGGCAAATAGTGACAAGTGTTTTCCATTTCTTCTGAAGAAACAGCTTCTATTACACCTTCTTCAAACCATTCATGAAGTACTTGATTATATGCATCATAGTACCCATCTTTTTTCATAAGAGTATCAAGTCGACGTTTCGCCATATTGAAATTATCAGGCAACGGCGGATGGCCTTCAACCCACAATGAATTCACTTGATATCTTCCTTCAGAAGTTGTATTGACAGTCCCTAGGAAACGTTTCATTGAATTTTGTTCACTTTCCTTTTTTGATTTCAACTCCTGTGGATCAGATATACCCAATATATCAAGGTTACACAAGTCAATCAAATTACCATGTTTAGAAAGTAGTGAAGTTACTACCATGGACAGTGAATCCATTTTCCACGAAGGTTTTACAACTTTTTCCATCAAGGTCCAACCCAAGGATGTTTCCAAAGCAACTGAACCACATGATAAAACATGGCGACTTCCAGTGAGTAACTTTCCCGCGATGTCTGCACCTATCAGAACTTCAATTGGCCCATCCCTCGTATCACATAATACGATTCCCAATTTTTCTAATTCACGCGTGTGAGGACCATTTCTGATAAAAAACAACATCAGTTCACATTATAGGCTGATCGAGTGCATCGAAATTGCATTTGTATTTATCATTCAAATTGTGTAGCGAAATTTTGTAACACTTATGATTTACCATTTCTGACCGTCATCCACCGAAAAGTGCATGAATCATATTTTCTTCTCGGATTGGCTCATATTCCATTCCAATTGCTGCATACTTCATTATATAGGACTTCTGTGAGCGTGTATCGATGATTGCAGGTACACAACGTCATTTATTTTTTTCTACTAATCTAACTACTAATGTTTGTGGATATGTTTCATCGTATATGTGATTTGAAAAAATTTCTACTACACTAATAGAATCAGGTTTGGGAACATTTGTACACCCTGTAGTACTATCAGTAGTATTGTGTTTTTAGGACACATCAGAGTTGCATGTCTTTCTCGACATTCCAAACATTCAATTTTGACATGACATTTTTTGGATATATGTCCAAATTTCAGACATAACTGACAGTAACCCTTTTCAGAAAGTTTTTTAGTATTTTCTGGGAGAGTAAGCTGTTTTGCATAAAAACAATCCCCAGAAAAATGTCCTTTCTTACAAAATACGCATTTCAGGCTACTTTTCTGGTTCAATAACCCTGAAGCTGAAGGAACCGTTTGATTTTTAGAGAAAATGTTCTTTTTCTGTTTGTTATCGATTTGAAATCCCGATATAGCTAATGCGATGCGTTCTTCGCTCTCAACTTCCTTTTTCAGAATTTTCATTAATGTATATAAGCGACATCGTAGCGGAGATTCGATACTATAAGATGCGTTTCTCTGCCAAACCCGTGAAATCTCCTTTGGTAGACAAGATCCCACCAGAGGATACAACATAGCAGCACATTTGTCTGATTTGACACCTGAAGTATCCAGTGATCTAAGCTGTGATTCCATTTGATCATAGAGGGTACTCAATCTCATCTTGTTATTCAAATTGTTCATGATCAACTTCAAGAGTTATTTGATATAGAGTTCAACAAGTAGATCGTCTCGACCAAATCGCGACTTCAAACTCTCGATGACCTTTGAATAATTACCCGAACTGGGAGGATAGCTTTCGACAAGTTGACGTGCTCTGGATTTAGGAATTGTGGCCTGAATAAGATACTGGAATTTATCTTCATTTGCAATCATGTCATCCTCATGAATTCTTTTGAACTGACTCCAAGAAGGTATCCACTCTTTAATGTCACAACCAAATTTCTTTAATTCAATTTGTTTACCTTTATATTTGGATTGACCCAATTGGCTAGCAACGTCCAATGGATCCTTATTCAAACTTTGTTCCACTTTTAACTCGAGCCTATTGTACTTGCCGTTGAGATTATCTGCTTCTTCCATCTCGCTCTCGATGTCGGACTCGGAAATATCTGAATCAAGCAGTAGATCCACCATCTGCTTGTTCAATTCGTCAATTGTATACATTTTCTTATCCATGATACCAATTCTGCTTTAAATATAAAGCATATCCGGATTTGCAGTCGATAAAGTCTTCTCGATTTCTTCATAGATTCGAAATAATGGATTTCTATGAACAGTTATTGCATTTCGTAGCCTCTCCATCGTCCTGTCACGGTCGCCAATTGTTACGTAACTCCTCCTAAATAAATTGGGGAAGTGCTAAGATTGACAAATATTTATTGATATAGAATGAATACAACTTTTTTGAGTTAATTATCCGAACAGCAAAACTGAATTTTCGAGATCACTCAAATATGACATCTCATGCCAAGAAGAGCACTTTTTTCCCTACACTGGGTCACCATCAATTTCCAACAATGACTTTGTTTGATGGATCATAAGATCTCTTTCTACCACAATACCTATATTCAGTTCCTTTCCGAAGCTCGAGTAGAAGGTTTTAGGGTTACTTTCACCATTCTTTCCATTTATATCTATATCGGTTCGGGATTCATCTCAAGACCTATCTGCCCGAACTATAGTCAAATATCACCATCTGCATTCGTTATGGTTTTCCTATGATCTCAATCACGATAGGAGTATAGATGAAGTAGAATAATCAAACTTCGTCATTTTCGACCGTCTGTCTTTTATATTGAAGTTAGATATGACTTTGGTGTTTGAAGGATCATAAGATCTCTTTCTACGACAATGCCTTCATTCAGTTCCTTTCCGAAGCTCGAGTAGAAGACTTGAAATCAATTACGATAGAACTATAGATTAAATAGGATAATCAATCTCACTTTGTCATTTTCGATTGCCTGTCTTTTATATTGAAGTCAGATATGGCTTTGTACATTGAAGGATAATAATGTCTCTTTATACCACAATGCCTTTGTTGAATTCCTTCCCGAAGCTCGAGTAGAAGGCTTCAGGTATCCTCCCACCACACTTTCCATTCATGTTTGTTCCTACTTCAGTTCTGGTTTCATCTTCAGACCTATCTGCCTGAACTTGAGTGAAATATCACCATTTGCATTCGTTATGGTTTTGCTGTGATCTCAATTACGATAGGGGTATAGATGAAATAGAATAATCAATCTGACTTCGTCATTTTCGACTGTCTGTCTTTTATATAGAAGTCAGATATGACTTTGGTGTTTGAAGGATCATAAGAACTCTTTCAACCACAATACCTTTGTTCAGTTCCTTTCCGAATCTCGAGTAGAAGGCTTTAGGAATGCTTTCACCACACTTTCCATTTATATCCGTCTCTATTTCGGTTCTGGATCCATCTCAAGGGCTATCTGCCTGAACCATAGTCACATATCACCATCTGCATTCGTTAAGGTTCTGCTATGATCTCAATCACGATAGGAGTATAGATGAAGTAGAATAATCACTCTAACTTCGTCATTTTCGACTGTCTGTCTTTTAAATTGAAGTCAGATATGACTTTGGTGTTTGAAGGATCATAAGATCTCTTTCATGAGACCTATCTGCTGTAATGCTGTGCATTGGAAATGAAATTCATATTAGTATTCGCACCCTGTATGCGAGTTCCATTCAAACGTATGGATATTTCATTTGAGATTTTGCTCTCACGGAATATTCATGAATAATCAATATTGCTAGGTCCAGGCGAAGAAATAAGGTAATCGGTAGACTAAATAAACATTCTCTCAGAATCAGCCCGACGAATGGTTCCATTCATCCAGCGGGGGCGAGCTTGCATGAAAAGAAATGCAATTTTTGCATAATCTGCAAAAATGGCGGGCGTTGGTTCGAATTGAGAGTGGACGAAAAAGTCGCTCTTGGGGAGTTGAACGGAGGTCGCGCTAGAAAGAAGATCGAGAGATCTGAGCGAGCAAGAATCGCGCGTTGAGCGCGGGGAGGATTTGTAGCCCCCCCTAAATCAAGGGATCGCGTTTCAAGTCACGAGGGTAGAATTCAATTACAATCGGGAAAAATGAGAATGTTAGAAGGTCGTGTTGATAAGTGTCGTCTGGCTTCGAAATTATTCGTATTGGGAAACCAGGAAAAAATATGGAATGGGAGTCGCCCAAGAAACTGCCATACAAGGTGGACAGAGGACCAACTGGTATGTCAATTTTGTTGTGTGTTAACGTAAATAACCATTTTATTCACTTCTGGGAAGAGAAGTCATTCTTTTTCTGTCGAATCTAGAAACAGTGTTCACATATTTAGGGACCTTTCTGACTCTTTCTGATATATCTAAAAGCTATTGAGATGGGCCTTAGGCCGTCGATAATATATATTGCATATTTTGTCCGATTGTGTAGCGTTCTCATATAATTCATTCTTCACCGAGAAGACCCTGCTGGTCTTATTTTAATTTTTTGCATATGCCTTTCGCTTATTAATTGATTGATTTTAGAGTTCTGAATTGTTTCCATACATTTTTATGTTTTTTTTGATTTTCTGATCTTTTCTTGTTCAGTTCCTATTTTTCATTTGTTGCTTATATACTGCTCAAAATTATAGAGAATTTCATTTTCCAACAAGCCGCCTTGTTTTAGAGAGCAAAGTTTCTCACTGAAAACCCTTTCCTAGTGGGAGGGCCAAATTCATGCTCCTTTCGGAAATTGCCTTGACATCCAAAATTTGACGTAGAGAAATCTACGTCTGGTGACAGCGGCTGCCATCAAAGAAAATAATAACCTTTTGCCATTATTACATATAGTGACGTGCTGAGGGATTGATATCTGTTTTGATCCGTTTTTGTGGACACGAGGTTCATGTGAAGCTGAGGAAAATATAAGGAAGTGCATACAGAATAACAATAACTCTCGCAGCAGTTACATCTGGTGATCTAACGTTGGTATTATCTTTGATAAAGTGTGAACTAGTTGAGGAGTGTTGATGAGCAAATGATAATGTTAACATAATACAAAAAAATCCCCTTCCAGCAATTACCACACTGGTAACAGAGCGGTGGGATTGTAAATTGGTCTATTCTGTAAACATAGACTGATACAGATAGGTTGAAAATGGAGGTACAGTGTTAGAAAGAAAATATTGAGGGATTATTGTGGGTACCTAGAAGAGCAAGAAAACAATTACAATTACCCTATCGTTCGTTACATCTGGTGCAACGCGGTGGGATTTTTGTGGGTACCTAGAAGAGCAAGAAAACAATTACAATAACCCTACAGTTCGTTACATCTGGTGCAACGCCGTGGGACTTTTGTGAAAAATTAGAGTTGAAATTTAATTATTTTGATTGGGATTTTTGTTGTGATGAGGAAAATTTCATTATTTGAATGAAAAAATAAGTTTATATAAAAGATACGTTGAATTTGTTTACAGGAAGTTTTCGAGCAGTTTGAAGTTGTATAAGTTTATTGTGCCACTAGGAATTTGTTTCAAAGAAGATATCAATACTGAAAAGAGAAATTAGGTTAGTGAGAATAAGACACGTTTTTAGAGCAACCAGCGTTCCGTCGGAACATATTCGAGCGAATTCAGTTTGTTGAAGTTTTGAGACAGATATGATAATGGGATTCGATCCTTTTTCAAATGAATCAGCAGGAAGAAAGAACTATTGATTTTTTTGAAAATGAAGGAGTTGATTCGATAAATAGATATTTCCATTGCGAAGAATAGCGTATAGAGAGATATTGTTTTCCGGAGAGTTGTGTGACACATACTGGTCGTGTCAATATTTTGCATTGTCGTCTGTTGAATATAGTTCAGTGCCCGTCGAGGTATTTGCCAAGATGTTTGTTGTTTTCGCCAGATGATTACTACATCATCCCATTGTGAAGTTGCTGAGACTTGCTCGAGAGTATATAGTTCAAATGTATTAATCAGTAGAATGAATCATGAGCACAGATTTCATTGAATTGAGATGAAGGAAAATAGGTAAAAAAAACAAGAACCTGTGGCATTCTGAACATTCGTTTTCGTTCTAGGAGTAACATTGAATGTTGTTAGAATTCTGAGAGCAGTGATTGGGAATTTCATAATTTTTCTATTTTCAATAACTGCTAGGAAAGCATTGATTATTTTTGAAGTTTTCATTCAGTTGAAGTAAATATAATTACAGAGTTGAGTACCGAATGTTTTTTTTCTTAGTGCTCATGAAGTTGATTTGAAGGTTTTCATTCAGTTCGGAAGTGAATATAGATAGATAGATGTTTATTTAACCACGTTATGTTATAAAACATTTGTAGCAAGTCAGGTAGCAAGTATATACAGAAAATACAGATAATATTGCACAAAATTCACAAATAAAAAAAATAACAATACAAAATATAAATATGAAATATGTGTGTACACATATAGCCTTTACCATATTATGCAATAATCCTTATACTGATATCAAATATAAGGTATAAATGAAATGGCAATAAAAGCTTTTCAATGAAGTTGGTTCCGCATCACATCCTGGGTGGGTCAGCCATATACTCAGCAATATTGAAGTAGCACTTCTCCTGCAATATTGCTTTGATGGAATTCTCAAATGTGGATTGGTTTCTGTCCTTCAATGTGTTAGGAAGTACATTGTGAAGTTCAATGAGCATGGAGTTTTTGAAAGACTCAAAGTACTCAGATCTTCGAGACCTGATCAGATCTGCATTGCGTGTGTTATAATCGTGGTAGTTTGAATTAGTG
Source organism: Zygogramma bicolorata (assembly GCA_032362365.1). Lineage (NCBI taxonomy): Eukaryota > Metazoa > Arthropoda > Insecta > Coleoptera > Chrysomelidae > Zygogramma > Zygogramma bicolorata. The sequence continues at coordinate 245,914 of JAVJAQ010002127.1, forward strand.
TGGAATTTATTTTTATTTTCATGAATCTCTAACAAAGACTGAAATATATATAAAGTGGGCAAAGGCATGATACTGAGATGACAGAATAATGGCCGGCAAGAATCACTAGGATGCGCGCCACAGATTATTCTAATGGATTGCTTTTGAATTTTAAATGCTTTTTCAGAGTGAGAGGAATTGCCCCAAAGGGTCAATCCGTAGCTGATATATGATTGAATGAGAGAAAAGTAGGCAGAAATCAGTGTATTTTTATCAACAAATGATTTGAGTTTTCTCAGAACAACTACAGAGTGGATTCAATTAGAGAGTCAATGGCGTTTCGACAATCAAAGGGAGGTTTGAGCCACTCGATGGCCTGAGCTGTCCATGGGGCCTTAGCAGTCGATGGGGGTGTAGTTCTTCGTCAAACCGGTGGGGAGAGGGATGATGGCAAGCAGAAATGAGTGTTGTGAAAAAATGGTGTGTGGTACGCCTGGGAGGTGTGTTTTTGTGGCTTGTGGTTGGTTGCAAGAGCAAATAGGGCGTTGCTAGTGGAGTTGTATGATTGGTCGTTAAAGAAAAAACAAATATGGCGTCTCTGCAAACGCTCCACCATTGGTTTGATGAAGAAAGCAGGGCTAGTGAAGCTGTATGATTGGCCATTAAAGAAAAAACAAGGCGTCTAAGAAACGCTCCAGCATTGGTTGTTAAGTGAAAAAACAAGTATGGCGTCTCTGCAAACACTCCACCATTGGCTGTGGTTCTGGTTGGCTGAAAAGAACAAATAGGGCGTTGCTAGTGAAGCTGTATGATTGGTCATTGCTGTGACGCTCCACCATTGCCTGAAAAAAGCAGGGCTAGTGGGGCTGATTGGTCATTAAAGAAAAAACAGGCGTCTCTGCTACCATTGACTGAAAAAGCAGGGCGTTGGAGATCTGCCATTGGCCATTGCTGTGACGCTCCACAATTGGCTGAAAAAAGCAGGGCTAGTGGGGCTGGTCATTAAAGAAAAAACAGGCGTCTCTGCTACCATTGGCTGAAAAAAGCAAGGCTAGTGGCTGTCATTGCGGCGGCTCTGCTAACCATTGGCTGGTTCACTCGGACGTCCTTTGATGAAAAAATTGCCGCCAGAGTCGAACCAATATATTTCAACCATAAAATGAAACACATGACATAAAACCAGAAATTAAACTAATAAAAATTCATTCGAATGGAATAATGCGAATGGAATAATGCGAGATAAATAATTTCTCCAAACGGTGATGAATGTTTATTGAGATAATGATATCAATTGGCGCTCTAACAGGAAGTGCAGAATAGATAAGAAAATTAATTTCTGCAACAAACAGGAAATTCAATTTCGTTATCAGCATGCTCCAGACGTGTTGACAGGAAGTAATAATAGATAAGAGAAATTGGATTTTACATGCAACTGTGATAAGAAAATTAATTCAATAATAATGAACAATGGGTTTTTCCAGTCGTTGAGATGAATGTTTCAATTATCTAGAATGTGGGTGTAACATACATCATTCATTCTTAGTGAACAGGGCGCGCGGTTGCCGGTTTTAAAATAAATCAAAGGTAGATGTTGCCGTTTGTAAAATTAACCAATACAGTTGGGGAGAAAAGGCGTTGGTGTAAATTTTGGGCTGAAGTGTCAAAAAATGCCGAAACCTGGAGTCGAACCGAGGGTCTTTAGATTTTCAATCTAACGCTCTTGCCACTGAGCTATTTCGGCTATGTAAATGAAACAAGTACATAAACAAATATTTTATTCAGAACACAGTGTAATCATATTGGGAAAGCGAATCCAAAATGTCTCATGCAAATCTTGTATCAAATATGGTTTTTCGATGCATTTCATCCAAAATTGGTTCAATCGATCGGGATAATTCTGCGATGCGTCTCTGGAAACGAAATCGATCGATCGGAAAATTCTCCCAAAATTTGCTCCGTGATTGTCTGTAGGCAAATTGCCACACATACAAGTGGTGCACTTGATTAATATCCTCGTTGAATGTCACTTTCTTCATGTTGAACTTTGAACTTCAATAGATATTTGAGTAGAAATTTGAAAATTTGCATCAACGATACACTTGTAATAAAGTATAGTAGTCCTGCAATTGTTTTTATATCAGATTCGAGACACAGCTTGGCAGGTTCAATTTTCTTCCAATCAGGTAAGTCTCCAAAACTGCGGTCTCCAAAAACAAGTCTCAGCTTGTAAGAATTGGAATGGGCAGGTATTTCGGCACTCAAAACATGCAGATGACCTTCATTCAGTGCAGTCGGAATCATTGGCATCCAATTTGAAGGCCACGTTTCGTTTCTATATCCGCTAGCATTTTCAAAGGTAACAAACACTTTGGTCACTTTTTCTGGAGGATTAATGTAGAGAATATTGGAAAAAATGACAGACAAGATTATATAACTTGATCTTAACACGGCCATTGCAGACAATCAACTGATCTCCCCAATCAACTCACACATACATTTATAAAACACAAAGACATGAAAACATTTTATTTTTCAGAAATAGGTACAGGTGTTATTCTACGTGTAGGTTTTACATTGAATTTAAATCTATTTAAATTAAAAAATACATTGTTCCATGCTACTACCAACGGTGATGGACATCTGAGCTTCTTGAATTGTTCCACTAAAGATGAAATTTCAGGATCGACTACCATACCATTTGCTGCACCATCCAGTTCCATATTTTGAAACAGTGTATCAGACTACAGCGCACTTTTTGACCTCTATGATTCATACACAGAGGTTTCTCAAAGGAAAAAACTGGAGGCTGATTGGCTGTAGCGTTCTCAGTATGAAATTTTTCCAAATTAACAATGTGTGGTGGTTGTGATGTGTATTGAGCAAAGTAATTTTGAAGAATGTCGAATTTTTGATGGCCCTTCACGTATATCACATCAGCATCTTCCAACTTTTGCCAAATAATATTCAAATCAGAGTATTCGACGAAACCATCGGAATATCGCAAGCCGTGCACATTCTGCTCAACATATCTCACTTGACGTTTCTCTGCGGCAGAAAGTGAACTATATGGCTTCGGAGGCTTCAGCAAAAAATGATTCGTCTGTGCGCCATCGGTTATGGAAATTTCTTTGGGGTAAAACACACCACTCAAATCAAAACCTTGAATGTCTACTGCTACAAGCTTCATCTTCGGCGTCTCTCATACAACTGATCGTAACCCGCTCAGATCTCTTCAAGATAAATGACGAACAATCTCACTCAAAGGTAAATTTTCTATAACACAATCGTGAATTATGATACAGTAGGCACGCGTGTTAGCTGGGAACCCATTTTTAGCTTCAATATCGAGCTTCACATCCACCGTACTCGATTTCACAAATTCAGCTCTTTTCGAAACGTCTATCACGAAAATGGCTCGATTTTTGAATGTTATGTAATCGAGTAATGGTTGTTTTCTCGGAGTGTTCATGTAGCTGGAGTAGAAGTCTGTGTAGGTGCGATGTGCCTCAACGAAATCGCTTTTTTCAAAATCCAATCTCATTCGCTCGTGCGGGTAGATATCGCTGTTCAATGTTAATCTGATATCCATTATATCAATATTATCAAAGTATGTGGGATCTTTATGCAGGTTGTCCACACGGCCTGTTTGGAATACTGTGATGATATATCGAGGGCTCTCCATGGCAGAAGCAGTTTTGACAGCCCAAATTTCTTTCGTTGATCCCTCAGTCAATGCTGGTAGTTCGTGAAGTTCCCATTTTCGAAAGGGTATCACTATAGGTGTATCAGCTTTGATGGATTGCAATAGGTTCAAACGAATTTCATCAGGGAAAATGTGCTTCACTTTCAATTCGATACCTTCGATTTGCAATTTGGCAGTAGTCTTTCCAGGTGCATTGACAGCATCTTTGATGAATATGCTGTTGTTGTCGTTGCGTGCACGAACCAAACGTAGAGACTGTTTACCGCATATAGCAAAAGTATAGTCATTGAAAATGCCGGAAAGGTGTCTGAGGGGAATGTGAAAGGTGAAAAATCCATCAGCATCATTTCGTAGAGATCCATTGGGATAATTCCATCCAGATGTACACATGTGGCTGGTATCGTCTGCACTATAACACAAGTATCCTCTGAGTGTACTCACTATTCCAGGATTACGAACTGTATCCAATTCTTTACCATTGAGCTCGTATGAGATAGAGTCGAAAAAGAAAGCTGGTGCATTATTAACAAAATTAACAGTTCCATCTCCAGCAGTTTTTTTCATTGTTCCTCTGATACTTATCACAGCATCGTACATGAGTAACCATGTTTCACTTTGTTGAATGGAAATTTCAACAATATCATTATTCTCGAAGGATTTCACATATGGGTAATGAGTTCTAGTTTCCAAACGTTGAATCGATTCGTCGAATTGAGGTCGGCGGTAGATGTCGAACACGTGCCGAGACAACATTGTAACCCAATGATTGCAGAAATCGCTGATTTGTAGCAGAAAGTTTGGAAGTGACTGATCTGCTCGGCAGCTTTTCCACTACTGGGGGTGCAGAGGTGTGAGCATTGAATATATTATCGAAAACCAGGCCCATTACAATTTTTTCAGAACCAATCTTATGACATTAAGTTCACCTCTGAAATCCACCGGTGCGAAATCTTGATCGAGAATGTGTACAGTAATATTGTTTATTTCACCTTTGCTCGACACAGGTAGATAGATCAAATTTAGTGGAACTTCGTCGATGGCAAAACCGGGGTCGTCTCTGGGTGCAAACTCGTAGATGGTATGTGAAGGTCGTCCGTTGAAATAAGCACCCGAAGTTATATTACAATCCAGGTGAATTGTTCGAACTTTAACAATTTTCACAGGTAGATCAGACTTGTGAACTTGACCAGGTGGCAGTAATCTCTCTGGAAATCCCAGTAATTTTCCAATGCAGTCCGCAGGTCGGAAATCAATAGCGTGTACGTTGCTATATATTTCACACTCTAGAGTATTGAGATTGGCTTTCAGAGAAAATACTTCATCAGTTATATCTTCTTCCTGCTCGTCGTTTTTCTTCCTCTTGATATCCTGGGGTTTTTCTATGAATTTCGTTAGGAATTTGGCAATGTTAGTGATTTCGTAGGAACCAATGGGAATACTGATGATTTCTCTCTTGGTCGTATCGGCGTTCTTGAAATAGTAAAACTTTCTATTACCCTCCTCAACGTTGGGAATGCTGTTGTACGAGTGGAAACCAATCAATGCCAATCCGTATTCGGAGTCAGGGTCCAAGGAAATTGGGTTGGTAAAGTCACTGCTAGCTGTGGAAGTATGACTTGTCAGTGTGACAATCAGAGACACGACTGAACCTCAACCAGTACTACACACTAGTTTTATAGAGGAATTCCAAGCACAAATGCCCACAATTTGTCTCATTGAAATTTTGATAACGTTCATTGTTGTAGAAAATTTCGGCATTTTTTCCCAGGTATTGCACCAATTCCACAGGTGGTTTCAAATGACCGAAACTGTCGAAATATTCCACCTTATTGCCTTGTTTGCGGTAAGCTACCCAATGTGTTCCTTCATTCTTTTGAAGATCCAAATTTATGATGGCACATTCTTTGTAAGCAGGTCAAGTGAAATTTGCGAGTTGATCACGCATAAAGACTCCCTTGAAATGAGGAATTTTCAAACGTTTCGCATATCGTCTCAACTCCACATCGTAGAGCGCTCTATTGGGTAGCTTCAACGGGAGTTTTTTTGTTTTCGCAGGAAAATCCCATATCCACGACGACTTTTCCTCAAAAATAATCCTGAGCCCTGTTTTCCAATCTCTTCCATTGCCTTGTTGTGCCGATGATCTTCTTCAAGTTTTTTCTTTGCATTCTTGGCATCAATCACAGTCTTGGCAACGCCAGCTGCACCACCAGCCAAACCACCTAGGGCAAATATTGGTATCAAAGGTAGAATACCACCACTTTTTCCTTCAATTGGTATTATTCGAGGTACTCGAACCTTCTGACGACCACCAATACTGTTGATGTGATTTCGTGCTGTACGCATAGCCAAAATTGAAGCTTTTCTCAAATTATTCTCACTCATATCAGACAGTTGATGAGGTTGCAATTGTTTTCGCAATGATGAGGAAATTTTCTGCACAATATTCTTTTTGAATGATGGCTTCTTCACACCCATACCGAGTTTGCGTTTGGTCTTCATGGCCGTCGTTACGAACCAAGAGGCTGCTTTCTCTCCCAAACTAGCGTCTTTCGATTTGAATCGCTCCCAAGCACTGTTCTCCAACTCCAAATCAGCCTTATGACGATCTTCCAAGGACTTGTTTTGAGAGTAGGCTATGTCGTGGCGGCGACAGGATGAGTCTAGACCATTAATGCCCTTTTGACCAAGAGCTAACCTCTTCTGCAGTTGTGTTCCAGGTCCGCAGTATTGATATCCAGGCAAGTGTAATTCGAATGGAAGTTTATTGATTAGAGTGTTCACAATACCACCACCTTGCCGTTCGAAGGTTGGCATTATACTGACAAATGTGCTCAGAGTAGCTGTGTATAAAGAGATTCAGTCCCAGAGGACGGTTGAATCTGAAAGCATTAGTCGCGTTCAACGAAGCGTTAGTCGCATTTAACGAAGCGTTAATCGCAGTTAACGAAGCGTTAGTCGCATTTAACGAAGCGTCAGTCGCATTTAACGGTGCGTTTAACGAAGCGTTAGTTGCATTTAACGAAGCGTTAGTCGCATTTAACGAAGCGTTTAACGAAGCGTTAGTCGCATTCAACGAACCGTTAGTCGCATTAAACGGAGCGTTAGATGCTTTTTCCGCAGTTTAATGTGAGCCGCCATGAAGGTCACCCAGCAAAAATGTGCACTACCTATTGAAAACTTGGATTTTGTGAAAGTGTCGAAAAATAGCAAACATGGTGAACTATTACCCGATTCTTTCCGAGCTATATTTTGCGGTCCAAGTGGATGTGGCAAGACCAATGCCATGCTGAGTTTGTTATTCAATCCGAATGGCGCTAAATTCAAAAATGTCTACGTCTACTCGAAATCATTGTACCAGCCCAAATATCAGCTACTTCAAGATGTGTTGGCAAAGGTGAAAGGTATGGGCTACTTCCCCTTCAAAGACAATGATGAAATAATCGACCCGGCTGAAGCTCGAGAACATTCCATATTCATTTTCGACGATGTGGCTTGCGATAAACAAAATAAAATTAGGGAATATTATGCAATGTGCCGGCACAAGTCAATCGATGCCGCCTACCTTTGCCAAACTTACTCGAAAATTCCCAAACAATTGATACGAGACAATTGTAATATCATTGTATTATTCAAGCAGGATGATATGAATTTGAAACACGTCTTTGATGAACATGTCTCACCCGATTTCACCTACGACGAATTCAAGACAATGTGCTCGAAATGTTGGAACGAAAAATTTGGTACTTTGGTCATTGTCAAGGATTTCGATAGGAACAATGGCAGATATCGCATGGGATTTGACAAATTTATAAGAGTGTGATGCTGAAGTAATTCCTCAGTAGGCATCATGCCATCGACAAGTATAGATGATCAAATTACTGATGCTGAACGTAAATCAAAAATAAATCAGTTAGCAAAAGGAGTGCGAAGGAAATACTTGGCACTGAAATTGGGCAAGTCTGAAGAAGATGAAGCTATTCAAAAATTATTCCAACCCATAACTGACCCGCTGAAACAAATTGTTGCTCACTCAGCACCCAAACGAAAATTGAAACCACCCCCACTGAGACCGTTCAAATCGAAATATGTCAAACAATTGATAAAAACAGAACCTGAAAGAGTGGAAGAAACGCAGCAGCATTTAGAACCCACCAAATTTCTACAGCTGGAAGAGGTTGCTACTGCGGATGCTGAAGAAGAAGAAGATGAAGATGAGGTATTCGATAGTTTGGAATCAAATCAAAAGATTCCGGAGGATGTATTGAATGATTATCTAGAACAATATCCAACAATGTCACGGGAATATATCATGGAATATTTGGGTAAAAGTGAGCAAATTGATATGGTTTACGGCCCTATATACGACTTTGTTTCTTCAAAATGGTTCCTAGGGGGAAAGGAAATTGATTTTCGCGAAGGAAAAATCATAACAGAAGGATATAATTTCAAAGAAACACCAGGTCTGTATCAATTGCTATTTTATGATTACCCCAAAAAATATGAGAAGGAAGATTTGGAAAATTATAAAAGGATTTTGGAGTTGACAACACCTCATCTGAATAGTCTTGGACGTATGAAGGGTACTATCAAAAATAAATACAAGCATATCATCAGACCTCTCTTCCGACACCACACTACTGGGAGTGGCATTCCAATCGATAGTTTGACATTCAACGAAAAACCAGTTGAATATGTGTATTGGGATGATGTTAATGAACTGGTCGACAGGTTGAGACTTCTCACTGCATCTGAATCGGCAGGTAATACATCTGTACATAATGAGATCGTGGCAATTATTGAGGAATTGAAGGAGGCCGGTGTCATCCAATAAATTCAAATGTTCCACCTGTACTGCATCAGTCTCATTATGAGTATCAACAAGTTCGGTTACTCTGCCAAATCGGTATCTGATGAAGAGCTGCAAGGATCTTGTGAGTGCTCAGGTATAGTCTTAAATTATACTCACGATGGGAATATTGATGCAGATTTTTTAAAAATAAGTAATGTCAAGATGCCAACAGATGGTGAAGATGTAGCCAATAAGAAATATGTGGATAACTCTACGAATAACTTGCTTGAACAAATTACACGAGAAGCTTTGGAAAGGGGGAAACTTGCCTCACTTTGTGCACAGCGACAACAAGATATAACAAATGCTATAAATTTGAGAAGTAAGAATATTCGAGAAGCCATGTTACTTATCGATAAACGAATTGCAAATACCGATGAACAACTTGCTGATTTCAAGATGAAAACTACATCTCAAATGGATAATCTACAGAACGATTCAGTTGCAAATATGAAAAATATTCAAACTGCCATGGTACAACATACAAATGACATCGACAAATTAACTGATGAACAAACCACCTTCAGTACTTATGTAAAAACTATTGTAGAACAACACAATAAAGGTTATACTCAGATTGAGGAAGTATTGACTAAACATGAAAAGGATATTATCTCAATGAAAAAGGATACACATTCGAAACTCACGGCAGCCAACGCTGATATTACCAAAATAAATTCAGATATACTTGAGGTAAAAGCTACCATCGATGCCTTGGTCGAATCGCAAAAAGACCGTTTGATCACGCCGAAGCCAAAACTTACAGTATAGTATGTGCCATCGGAATGGCAGGACATTCAAATGAGAAAATTCAGCTGGTAAATGAGTTACATCGTCCAGTTCGCAAAAACTTTCCACGCCGTCGCACCATAATCAAGGGTTTGGATGATTTGTGGCAAATGGACCTTGCTGATCTTCAAAATTATGCCAAAATCAACCGAAACTACAAGTACATTTTGGTTGTCATCGATACCTTTTCCAAATACCTATGGGCTGAGCCGATCAAAAGTAAAACGGGTGCAGACGTCACCAATGCAATGACCGAAATTTTGAAAAAGAGTGGAGGACGATGTCCCAAAAATCTACAGTCAGATTTGGGCAAAGAGTTCTACAATGCAACGTTCCAAAATTTAATGAAGAAACACCAAATCAATCATTATAGTACGTATACTGTGAAAAAAGCTGCTATTGCCGAACGTGTGATTCGAACTTTGAAAGAGAAACTCTTCAAACACTTCAGTTTGAATGGCTCCTACAAATGGTTGGATATTCTGCCGCAACTCGTTCAGAATTACAACAATCGCAAACATCGCACCATCAACATGCGACCCTCGGATGTTACGAAAGCCAATGAAAAGCACGTTCTCAACACTGCCTATAATTTCATCAAAATTGCTACTGGACGAAGAAAATTCCAAGTCGGTGATATGGTTCGCATTTCCAAGGCCAAACATATTTTCGAAAAAGGTTATGTGCCCAATTGGACGTGTGAGATATTTCGTGTGGCTAAAGTCAAAATTACCAACCCCATTACCTACTTGTTGGAAGATTTGCACGGACGTCCGATCAGTGGTGCTTTCTACGAAGAAGAATTACAAAAATCAAAAAATCCCGATGTTTATCTGGTGGAGAAAGTGCTTAGAAAGAAGGGCAATAAGGTCTATGTGAAATGGCTGGGTTTGGACAAATCACATAACAGTTGGATTGATGCGTCAAATCGTTTGTAAATGAGAAACTAGCACAATTCATCAGCTTCATGAGGGCCTTTCAAACCAATCAATAGCCGGATGTGCACTCGATGGTATAAATTCATTTTGATTTGATGAATTATGATCAGTTTCTAGCAATCATGCCTGAAGAGCGTAGTGAGTCACCAACTTCTGATTACGGTTCCTCCGACCACTTTGACTATGATGGCGAATTGGAACGTGTCTGCCAAATTTACCAAGAAGCCATCAAATGTGAACGTTTCTACATACTCAATTCAGTGTTCAACTTTGGTGCAAATTTATTCAACTTGCATTGTGGCCTTAGTCCTGCACGAGGTTTCGAACCTGCAGTGAAGCTGATTTATTCGCTGAATTCCGACTGTCACATGTCCTTCAATACCTACGAATGGGGTGTATTCATCAGTTTGCTGAGCAGATTATCGGATACTCCTGCTGCGACCATGACCCTAGATTGCGGTGACTCCATCCATATTACTTTGAAGTGCAGTGAAGATATAAAATTATATGTTATATCCAAAGACATTGAAATGTTTCATTTGTTGGAGAGTGATGTATATGAAATTTTGCAATTAGACTCTCTGATTACCAAAAAATTCAGCATGTTGTCAAAAATGAAATTTTACGAATATTACCATAATTTTCTGCAAACAGCTTCAAAAATTTCTCAACAGACTGATTCAGAAAGTATTATATATGCCTTATGTGATTTATGTACTAGTTGTGAAAGCTATTGTATGCGTGAATGTATGTATTTTATCAGAGATAAAGTTTCAATTGATTTTGATAGAAAAAAATTTGAATAAATATATTAGAGGACATCTTGCGTTTCATTTCAGTTGTGTACTGCAAACAGTATGGAGGTGGAAGCTAGAATGCAAGTGAATTTCAACACCTATGTCGATAGACTTGAAACTTTTCGTGATTGGAGGTCTGAATTCCCAAAAGATAAACTTGCTGATGCTGGGTTCATTTATACTGGTAGAGATGATGTAGTTGTGTGCCCAAAATGTCACATTGAAGGATTTAGATGGGAGGTTGGAGATGACCCTCTGATGGATCATTTCAGATGGCAACCTGATTGTCAATTTTTTGATGATGAAGGAGATTATGTGAGACGAAAAAGACGCCCCGTATATAAAGATAAGGTTAATTCTGATGCCCGATTGAAGACATTCGATGACTGGCCTGTATGTATTCAACAAAAACCACATGACCTAGCTGAGGCAGGATTCTTCTATACCGGCAGAAGTGATCGAGTAAAGTGCTTCTACTGTGGTCTTGAGGTGAGAGAGTGGATGCCTGAAGATGAAATTTGGACTCAACATCAAATCTACCATGATAAATGTGAATTTTGGAAACTTAAAAATCCGAATTTCGAACTCAACTTCAATCTCCACCAACACATTATACTTGTAAAATTTGTTTGGAAAATGAAATGAATGTAGTGTTCATGCCATGTAAACATTTAGCATGCTGTGTTGATTGTTCGATAACATGTGAAAGTTGTCCAATATGTAGGGCTTCCATTGCATCTTTTTTGAGAATTTTTGTGTCATAAATCTATCACTGTTTTACAATATACATTTCATGATCTTTCTGAATATTTCATCCCCTCGAAAGGAATATTGTGTCAGATCAACTCGGAAAGGATACGATTGTCGACGAATCTGAAATTAGCATTCTGTGTCAGATCATCTTGGAAAGGATACGATTGTCGACGAATCTGAAATTAGCATTCTGTGTCAGATCATCTTGGAAAGGATACGATTGTCGACGAATCTGAAATTAGCATTCTGTGTCAGATCATCTTGGAAAGGATACGATTGTCGACGAATCTGAAATTAGCGTTCTGTGTCAGATCATCTTGGAAAGGATACGATTGTCGACGAATCTGAAATTAGCGTTCTGTGTCAGATCATCTTGGAAAGGATATGATAGTTGACGAATCTGAAATAAGCATTCTGTGTCAGATCATCTTGGAAAGGATACGATTGTCGACGAATCTGAACCAAATGACAGTTGACAGATCATCTTGGAAAGGATATGATAGTTGACGAATCTGCACCAAATGGCAGTTGACAGATCATCTTGGAAAGGATACGATTGTCGACGAATCTGAAATTAGCATTCTGTGTCAGATCATCTTGGAAAGGATACGATTGTTGACGAATTTCTGTGGTGACCTCCCAATTTCAAAATCAATTAATACTACATACGTGCGATGGAAATGTTCAGTTATTGATTTGCAGTCGAGCACTCAACAATGTCTCTCATGAAAGTAATTCGTGATTGTGATGTGTCACAGTGGTCCCAAGGATTAGTGAAAGTTGAATTGAAGGATATTTGTAGACAATTCAACATTGATATTGAACATGACCACCGAAATGCTTTCTTCTGGAATATCAATGTGACCAAACACGTGAAATTAACGGAAGATGTGTTGGATTGGCTTGGCTATTCTGGGACATATTCTCAGAAAAAGTGGGGTGTGACTCGATTATTGAAGAAAAATTCTCATATCGATTACAAGACAGTTAACGATGACTTGGACTCTCGAAAAAGTTATTATATTTTGGATGCCATAGATTTCGAAGGACTACTTATGCAGATGCGATCTTCGAAAGCCATCGAATTACGACAACTATTTTCCCTAATGAAGTTCATCCTCATAAAGTATTGTGAGTATGAGAAATACTTCGAACAGCATCGAGCTGAATTTTTAAGTACGCAAAATTCGCAACTCCTCGACTCTGTCAATGATTTGAAGGAAATAATATCTATTGAGGCACAGAAGGCAGAGTTAGATAGGAAAGCTGTGGAATTAGAACGTCAAAGAGCAGAAGCTAGTCGACAAAAACTCAACACCCAAATAGAACAGAATATTTCAATTTTGAGGGAAACAATTGCACCAAGATTGACTCCCCTCCCAATTAATGCCAGAAAACGCAGAAGTCTCGGTTTATATGAGGTAGAGCATGAGAAAGAATGGTATCTGATGAGACGTCAGGAAGATGGTTGGCATGATGCTGAGAAACGTCTTAAACGAAGAGGTATGGTTCCATTGAAGAAATGGGCAAACGTCTCGCACCCTATTGCTTTCAGTAACGCTGTTAAACATCATTTGCAAAAAGAACATTTATTCAATACCTTTGGTAACAAGATTCGAGTGCGAAAAGAAGAGGATCAAATACCGAATGAATATATTGTAAAAATTGTTGATCAAACTCTACACAATGATAATACTGCACTTACACTTGCACAGAAAAATGAACTTATTATACAATAAAACATCAATTTACTGTTTTCGTTTTATTTTCACATACCATTTCCCATTTCAAATTTATTGATTTTCACTTCTAAACTTACAATCTTGTCTAAGGCCCAACCACTATCTCTCTCTTGAAATTCTGAGAGTTTGTTCGAAATAACATTAACAACATTTTCGAGAAACCATTCCTTCAGATCAGTTCCCAAATCAATGATAACATTCTTCGAATGGAAATATTTGAATTCCTTGATTTGAGCAGTAACATTATTCTTGATGAATTCTCCGCAGAAGGTAGTGTTGACTTTCATTGCAGGCATTTGTCTCAAGAGTCTGCTAATTCTGTTCTTGAAAAGGGGGAAAGCGTCCTCGAAGAATGGAATGATGTCTTTGTGTTCAAAATTTATAATCACAGCTGTACGAATACGTCCATTGAATATTGATGTTACTTCCTCCCATTTGACTCGGTGAGATGTCTTCTCCTTTAATGCTCCTCCCACAGCGTGTAAATTGTCAGATCTTTTCAATTGATTTCGAAAAGTTTTCAGGTGACCTGCATTACATTGAAGTTTCACTTGAATACCATGGTTGACTTTTCCTTTTCGAATTGTTTTATTAACTTTTCTCAAATTTTTGTTAATTATTTTTACAAGTTCATTTGTGGATTCTTCCGAATTTTTCTCAAGTTCCGACAGATTATTTTGAAAATATTTAACAAGTTCATCACTAGTACGAGCAGTTTCACACATGATCTGTATCAAGTCTTGAGCTCAACTGAACTGAAGAGTCAAATTGTTTCACATTTGTATAAGAATAGGGATGACTTGATACATTGAAAAATTTTGTTTTTTTCGAAAAATGCGTATGTTCACCACTATTTTCTGGATTTTTGGCAAGTTATGTAATATGATATTCTCAAAGTTTAAAAGAAGTTGTTCAAAATGAGTACACGCAGCCGTCTGTACGACCCCAAATAACGGAGATATCCTGTAAGGCCTTTTAGGCATCGGAAATTGCTTAATTATGTTTCTTGACTTTAAGACGAATCCACTGATACCGGTTTCATCGAAATCCGACGATCAGAAGTTGGAACCTGAAGTTGCCATATTTGGACTCTCCTCGACTTGAGTATAATTTGTTTTGCTCCACGATGAATTTTAGCATAGCTGAAGTGAGTATTTTACGATGAAACATGAAAATAATCGATATGCCCCTTGTGCCTTTTTGACACTTCAGCCCAAAATTTACACCAACGCCTTTTCTCCCCAACTGTATTGGTTAATTTTACAAACGGCAACATCTACCTTTGATTTATTTTAAAACCGGCAACCGCGCGCCCTGTTCACTAAGAATGAATGATGTATGTTACACCCACATTCTAGATAATTGAAACATTCATCTCAACGACTGGAAAAACCCATTGTTCATTATTATTGAATTAATTTTCTTATCACAGTTGCATGTAAAATCCAATTTCTCTTATCTATTATTACTTCCTGTCAACACGTCTGGAGCATGCTGATAACGAAATTGAATTTCCTGTTTGTTGCAGAAATTAATTTTCTTATCTATTCTGCACTTCCTGTTAGAGCGCCAATTGATATCATTATCTCAATAAACATTCATCACCGTTTGGAGAAATTATTTATCTCGCATTCATTCGAATGAATTGTTGAATTTTTATTAGTTTATGTCATGTGTTTCATTTTATGGTTGAAATATATTGGTTCGACTCTGGCGGCAATTTTTTCATCAAAGGACGTCCGAGTGAACCAGCCAATGGTTAGCAGAGCCGCCGCAATGACAGCCACTAGCCTTGCTTTTTTCAGCCAATGGTAGCAGAGACGCCTGTTTTTTCTTTAATGACCAGCCCCACTAGCCCTGCTTTTTTCAGCCAATTGTGGAGCGTCACAGCAATGGCCAATGGCAGATCTCCAACGCCCTGCTTTTTCAGTCAATGGTAGCAGAGACGCCTGTTTTTTCTTTAATGACCAATCAGCCCCACTAGCCCTGCTTTTTTCAGCCAATGGTGGAGCGTCACAGCAATGACCAATGACAACCACTAGCAACGCCAATGGTGGCAGAGACGCATGTTTTTTCTTTAACGACCAATCATACAGCTTCACTAGCAACGCCCTATTTGTTCTTTCCAGCCAACCAGAACCACAGCCAATGGTGGAGTGTTTGCAGAGACGCCATATTTGTTTTTTCACATAACAACCAATCACAGAGCTCCAACGGAGACGCCATACTTGTTTTTTCACTTAACAACCAATGCTGGAGCGTTTCTTAGACGCCTTGTTTTTTCTTTAATGGCCAATCATACAGCTTCACTAGCCCTGCTTTCTTCATCAAACCAATGGTGGAGCGTTTGCAGAGACGCCATATTTGTTTTTTCTTTAACGACCAATCATACAACTTCACTAGCAACGCCCTATTTGCTCTTGCAACCAACCACAAGCCACAAAAACACACCTCCCAGGCGTACCACACACACCATTTTTTCACAACACTCATTTCTGCTTGCCATCATCCCTCTCCCCACCTGTTTGACGAAGAACTACACCCCCATCGACTGCTAGGGCCTCATGGACAGCTCAGGCCATCGAGTGGCTCAAACCTCCCTTTGATTGTCGAAACGCCATTGACTCTCTACCGATTCATAATAATTTTTTCTTCGTGCTTATGAAGTTGACTTGAAGTTGATTTCAGTTTGAGAGAATGTAAGGCGATCAAAGTTATTCAAGACATTGCTAGAGTATAATTATATAGCTGAAGGGTTTTATCACTGTTGTCCGAAGTTAAAATTTTGAGATGATTCTTGATCATGGAATTTTGCGGTGTAAATAAATAGAAAGAATACCGCTTCAGACTGCATTTCAGGTATTGAAAAAGAAGCCAATAAAGGTGGGTGGATATGTTTTTTTTTGTAAGGTTTCATTTTTGAAAATGGCAATCTCTTCCCAAAATACTAACACTATTTCGACAAGAAGATCGAAGAACGAAGCAGGAGAAAGCAGACAGAATATTTTCACATATTGTTTCCAGTGAATGTGCAGTGTGCATTGACGAAGTGTCGGCTTTGTATATGGAAAGCCAGTTCTGTGCCTGAAGTATGGGCTGAAACTCTCGTGGGTTGAGCTCAGTTCGTAAATAAAGAAATCCGTGAGATGTCCCAGAAAACAAGTTTATTGACTGATTGTGCAAAATCCACAGTGACCACGATAAAAAATGACTTTTTGTATCTAAAAAGAAATATTTCGTTGATCATGTAACGGATTACATATTTTTCAAATCATCTTACCTAAAAAGAAATGACCGAATGCCAAGATTGTAAAATATTTAACAATATCATACCTTAATCAGACAAAATCAATTCAGAATTCACTTATCTCATATACAATAATATCAGCTGTACTCTCGTGATAATTATAACGAAAAGCCTCGATATTCTTCATAAGGCAGTAAAAAGCAGAGAAAAAACAAAGTACTGAAAATGCAAAACACTCCAACAAATCGTAAATTTGTTCGCACGATAGATTCAAATAAGCATATGAAAAGGTAGGCAACTAGCAATACAGGATTCAATACAGGTAGTTGTCTAAACCATTTGTGATTGTAGCAATCATTTTCAACAACAATGAATATGAACAAATGTTACAAAATGAAGGGTTATAATTTTGTATAGCGTGATCACAACTGAAAATGTTACGTGAAACTATGGTTTCAGCATAACTTGCCCCCACAGCTTATGTGAATGTATTGACTACTGAACAGAAGCTGGTAAATGATACAATTTCAGATGTGATGAGTGGAAAATGCCTCTTTCGTTTTTATTATTTTCCGGGTTTACTAGAAGGTAAGTATGGTCATGAATCTTCTTTTTTATTCTGAAAGGTCCTTCAAATAATAACAGGAATTTTTTCATTTCAGAATTTATGGAAGATGAAGAATTGTTAGCCTTGAGAAGAACAAGGTCTCCTATCTGAAAATCAATGAAATTCTTGCCTGGATTTCGGTAAGCTCTGCTTGCAGCTTTACTCAAAAGAGTTGCTTCCGCAAGAATAAGTTTTTGTTCTAGTGGCAATACTTCCTTTCGTTCCACAGATGCTCTGAAAAATGCTGGAAGAAGTTTTACGCGCTCCTTACCAAGCTGAAGCTCACTTGGTGAAAATCCAGTAGACTCATGAACGATTTCATTCAAGAATTCTGTTAGCTTTGTGATTTCACAAGCCCATTTTGAGTGTTTGTCTGAACAATAGGTGCGGAACAACCTACCAACTTCTCGTAGAGTACGCTCCGAAGGGTTCGAAGCAGGGTGACGAACAGAACTGTAGACCAGCATCTTCTAATGATTTCTTCCATAAATTGGAGGTGAACTGACTTCCCCGATCCTGTGAGATCCTTTTGGGCTTTCCATGTGTGGGAAAATATTCTGCAAACAGACGATGCAACATAGAATGAGAAGTTGCTTTTTTCAGAGAATCTGAATAACCTTCTGCCATTATTACAACCAGTGACGTGCGGAGGGATTGTTAACTGTTTTGATTTGTTTTTGTGGACACAAGTTTATGTGGAGCTAAGGAAAATATGAGGAAGTGCATACAGAATAACAATAACTCTCGCAGCAGTTACATCTGGTGATCTAGCGTTGGGATTATTTTTGCTGAGGTGTGAACTAGTTGAGAAGTGTTGATAAGCAGATGATAATGTTAACCTGATACATAAAAAATACCCTCTCAGCAATTACCACACTAGTAACAGAGCAGTGGGATTGCTAATTGTGAAGTTGTCTATTCTATAAACCTAAACTGATACAGATAGGTTGAAATGGAAGTACAGTGTTAGAAAAAAATATTGAGAGATTATTGTGGGTACCTAGGAGAGCAAGAAAATTACAATAACCCTACCGTTCGTTACACTGCCTGAACTATCGCCATATATCATCACTTGCATTCGATATGGCTTTGCTATGATATCAATTACAAAAGGGGTGAAGAAGAAACAGAATAATCAATCTAACCTCATACCACAATGCCTTCATTGAATGCCTTTCCGAAGCTCGAGTAGAAGGCTTCAGGTATCCTTTCACCACACTTTCCATACAAGTCTGTATCTACTTCAGTTCTGGCTTCATCTTCAGACGTATCTGCCTGAACTAAAGTCAAATATTACCATTTGCATTCGTTATGGTTTTGCTGTGATCTCAATTACGAAAGGAGTAAAAATGAAACAGAATAATCAATCTAACAATGTCATTTTCGACTGTCTGTCTTTTATATTGAAGTCAGATATGACTTTGGTGTTTGGAAGATCATAAGATCTCTTTCTACCACAATACCTTTGATCAGTTCCTTTCCGAAGCTCGACTGAGGGATTCTTCCACCACACTTTCCATTCATATCCGTCTCTATTTCGGTTCTGGGTTCATCTAGAGACCCATCTGCCTGACCTATCGTCATATATCATAGCTTGCATTCGATATAACTTTGCTATGATATCAATTACAGAAGGAGTGAAGAAGAAACAGAATAATCAATATAACTTTGTCATTTTCGATTGCCTGTCTTTTATATCGAAGTCAGATATGACTTTGATCATTGAAGGTTAATGAGGTCTCTTTATACCACAATGCCTTGGTTTACTTCCTTAACGAAGTCCGAGTATACGACTTGAGGGATTATTTCACTACACTTTCCATTCATATCCATCTCTACTTCAGTTCTGGCTCCATCTCAAGACCTATCTGCCTAAACTATCATCATATGTCATCACTTGCATTCGATATGGCTCTGCTGTGATCTCAATTACAGAAGGAGTAAAGGTTAAACAGAACAATAAAATTACCGTTGTCATTTTCGATAGTCTGTCATTTATATTAAGGTCAGATATGACTTTGGTGGTTGAAGGATAATAAGATTTCTTTCTACCACAGAACCTCAGTTCAGTTCCTTTCCGAAGCTCTAGTAGAAAGCTTTAGGAATCCTTTCACTACACTTTCCATTCATATCCGTCTCTATTTCGGTTCTGGCTCCATATCAAGAGCTATCTGCCTGAACTACAGTCATGTATCATCACTTGCATTCGATATGGCTTTGCTGTGATCCCAATTAGATTGAAGTAAAGATGAAACAGAAAAATCAATCTAACTTTGTCATTTTCGACTGTCTGTCTTTCATATTGAAGTCAGATATAACTTTGGTGTTTGAAGGATCATGAGATCTCTTTTTACAACAATACCTTCGTTCAGTTCCTTTCCGAAACTCGAGTAGAAGGCTTCAGGGATCCCTTCACCACACTTTCCATATATATCCGCCTCTATTTCGGTTCTGGATTCATCTCGAGACCTATCTGCCTGAACTATCGGCTCATATCATCACTTGCATTCGATATGGCTTCGCTGTGATCTCAATTACTATGGAAGCAAAGTTGAATCAGAATGATCGATCTAACTTTGTTATATTCGATTGTCTGTCTTTTATATTGAATTCAGATATGACTTTGGTGTTTGGAGGATCATAAGATTGAGTGGAAGGCTTTAGGAATACTTTCACCACATTTTCAATTTATATCTGTCTCTACTTCAGTTTTGGCTGCATCCTAAGACCTATCTGCCTGAACTATCACCATATGGCATTACTTGCATTCAATATGGCTTAGCTGTGATCTCAATAACAGAAGGAGTAGAGATGAAACAGAATAATCAGTCTACCGTTGTCATTTTCGATAATTTGTCTTTCATATTGGGGTCAAATATGACTTTGATGATTGAAGGATAATAAGATCTCTTTCGACCACTCCTGTTGAGTTCCTGTCCGAAGCTCGAGTAGAAGGCTTCAGGGATCCTTTCACCACACTTTCAATTTATATCTGTCTCTATTTCGGTTCTGGATTCATCTCAAGACCTATGTGCCTGAACTATAGTCATGTATCATCACTTGCATTCGATATGGCTCTGCTGTGATCTCAATTACGATAAGAGCAGAGTTGAAACAGAATAATCAGTATAACTTTGTCATTTTCCATTGTCTGTCTTTCTTATTGAAGTCAGAAATGACTTTGGTGGTTGAAGGATCACAAGATCTCTTTCTACCACAATACCTTTGTTCAGTTCCTTTCCGGAGCTCGGGTAGAAGGTTTCAGGGAACCTTTCACCACACTTTCCGTTTATATTTGTCTCTTCTTCAGTTCTGACTCCATCTTGAGACTTATCTGCCTGAACTATCATTATATGTCATCACTTGCATTCGATATGGCTTTGCTATGATCCCAATTACAGAAGGAGTAAAGATGAAACAGAATAATCAATCAACCGTTGTCGTTTTCGATAATTTGTCTTTCATATTGGGGTCAAATATGACTTCGGTGATTGAAGGATAATAAAATCTCTTTCTATCACAATACTTCTGTTTAGTTCCTGTCCGAAGCGCGAGTAGAAGGCTTCAGGGATCCTTTCACCACACTTTCCATTGATATCCCTTTCCCTCCTGGTTGTGGCTTCTATCTGCCTGAAATATAGTCATGTATCATCACTTGCATCAAATATGGCTCTGCTGTGATCTCAATTATGATAGGAGTAAAGATGAAACAGAAGAATCAATCTTACTTTGTCATTTTCGACTGTCTGTCTTTCATATTGAAGTCAGATATAACTTTGGTGTTTGAAGGATCATGAGATCTCTTTTCACAACAATACCTTTGTTCAGTTCCGTTCCGAAACTCGAGTAGAAGGCTTCAGGGATCCCTTCACCACACTTTCCATATATATCCGTCTCTATTTCGGTTCTGGATTCATCTCGAGACCTATCTGCCTGAACTATCGGCTCATATCATCACTTGCATTCAATATGGCTTCGCTGTGATCTCAATTACGATAAGGGCAGAGTTGAAACAGAATAATCAGTATAACTTTGTCATTTTCCATTGTCTGTCTTTCATATTGAAGTCGGATATGACTTTGGTGGTTAAAGGATCATAAGATCTCTCTCTACCACAATACCTTTGTTCAGTTCCTTTCCAGAGCTCGCGTAGAAGGCTTTAGGGATCCTCTTACCACATATCCCATTTATATCCGTCTCTATCTCGGTTCTGACTTCATCTCGAGACCTACCTGCCCGAACTATTGTCATATATCATCACTTGCAATCGATATGGCTTTGGTATGATATCGATTACAAAAGGAGTGAAGAAAAAACAGAATAATCAAGTTAACTTCGTCATTTTCGATAGCCTGTCTTTTATATTTGAGGCAGTAGAGTCTACTTTGTTACGACTTATTTCATTTTAAATGAAAGCGACGGGCGATATGTACATATTCTAGAGTTAGAATCAATTCAATTAATTAATTAAATTTACTTCCAAATCCAAATTCATATAATTTTAAAAATAATAATCCTTAAATAATTTTATTGTAACCCATTTCTTCTTTTTTATAAACTGCACCTTGATCTGATTTATTTTTTTATTAAGAATTTTGAATATTGAATTCCTTATAAAATATTCAAATCACGACGATATACAAGCTAATAAAAAAGTAAATAAAATCGTGGACTATCAATTACAGAACAGGTTCCTCTGAATAGAATGAAATACCGCCAAAATTTTTAATTTTCAAGAACATAACTAATACTAATTTAGTTTTTTTAAATACATTTAAAATAATAGGGTATCTAATCCTAGTCTATTAATTAAATTTCTTAACTTCATTAACTAAAAAATTTTTTATGAAAATTTTAAATTTCACCTTATAAATTTTATATTGAAAATTTATTATTTTAAATTAATTAATACTGATAAAATTAAATTATATTATTTGTATAACCGCAACTGCTGGCACAAATTTTGTTAATATTATTTTTTATTTCTAAATCTAAATTTCTTTAATATTTAAAACTATTTATTGCAAAATTTTACTTTCTAAAACTTAAATAAAATCTATCTCAAAATCCAAAAGACCAATAATAAACATGTTAGATTCAACTACTCCCCAAAAAAAGATTGCCCATTGCCATTGAAAAAACTAAATTTTGATTGCCCAAGTCAAAATTATATCTATTTTTCTACCATTCAAGGTATCTGCCATTGAAAAAACTAAATTTTGATTGCCCAAGTCAAAATTATAGCTATTTTTCTACCATTCAAGATATCTGCCATTGAAAAAACTAAATTTTGATTGCCCATTGATCATTGAAGGGTAATAAGTTCTCTTTATACCACAATGCCTTTGTTCATTTCCTTTCCGAAGCTCGAGTGGAAGGCTTCAGGTACCCTTCCACCACACTTTCCATTCATGTCTGTATCTACTCCAGTTCTGGCTTCATCTTCAGACGTATCTTCCTGAACTATAGTTCAATATCACATTTGCATTCGTTATGGTTCTACTGTGATCTCAATTACGATAAGAGTAAGGAGGAATCAGAATAATCAATCTGACTCAATCATTTTCGATTGCCTGTCTTTTATATTGTGGTCAGATATGACTTTGATAATTGAAGGATAATAAGGCCTCTTTATACCAGAATGCCTTTGCTGAATTCCTTTCCGAAGCTCGAGTAGAAGGCTTCAGGTCTGTATCTACTCCAGTTCTGGCTTCATCTTCAGACGTATGTTCCTGAACTATAGTTCAATATCACCATTTGCATTCGTTATGGTTCCACTGTGATCTCAATTACGATAGGAGTAACCCAAATAGCACAAGTACGTCCAGTGGACGTACTGCATATGTACGGTGAGGATGCATTGTACGTATTGAGGACGTACTTTTGTCTCCGACAGACGTACATAAGACCTCCCTGCGACTTACCGTTTCCGCATAGTCGGTAATCCCAGGTACGTACTTTTCTAGTCCACACAGCACCTGAAATGTACAGAAAGGGGAACTGTTTGGGACATTCCGAAAACGTACATTTTCCATTCTGTATGCGCTATCCCAAGTAGAACAAACATATTTGACCAATATTGGTTCAATATTACGGGAATATCAACCTTATATTGTAGATGATATCAATAGTGGCCACAAAAAAATGTAAACATTCGGCGATATTAGCTCAATATTCGAAAACAACGTAATGATATATCATATGATATCACTTAATGAATCTAAGTTTTCATATTCGGGATTATTTATTTCTTTTTTACCAAATAGTCAAGTTGGAAATTTTACTCATTCACGTGTACTATTCATCTAACCGAATACTTACCTGGAAAAAGACCTGGCTGCTGCGGGGCTTGAACTCTCGACCTTTTCTATGGAGATATTATTGTCGACCACTGTTACGCTCTACGGCACGGAGAGACTTGTTTTTGAGAAGGAGTTGGGTGCTATAGATGTGATGACTTCAAGTTAGTTTTGTTCGAGATAATATTAAAATTTCAGAAAGTTCAGTAACAATGAAAATATATTCGAAAAAACACTAAAGGATCACTGTCTCATGTGATGGCGGTTTTGGAATATCAAACTTGCTGTGCAAAAAATTCTGTATGTAATTTTCTGGTATTTAAATTCACCACATGTCGATGTTTCAATTTTTCCAAATTTTTTTAGGAATAATTCATTATGAATATTCCATTACCAATATTGATATATGTATGAATACACAGTGATCACTCTCAAAATCCCAATACCCCTTGAACCGAAAGGGACCCAATACGTAAGTACTTGGGAGGTCCAAACAGTATGTACATACTAACAGAAATGTAGAAAATGTACGTCAACGAGACGTCCAGATAGTATGTACATACGATTTCCAAAAATGTACGTCATTACTATTATGTCCCGCAAACGTTTCGAAATATACGTATCTGAAAGGGACTCAATATGTACGCACCTGGAAGGTCCAAATAGTACGAACATAGTTCTTCCAAACATGTACGTAAATGATACGTCTGAGCAGTACGTACATGGGATTCACAAAAAAACACGTCATTGGTATGTCCCTAATTCATTCCGAAAAGTACGTACCTGAAGAGGAGTTAATGTAAACGTATCAGGGACACTTAATAAAGTACGTACATAGTACTTCCAAGCATGTACGTTTTTATTACATTCCGATTGGAACGGGACCAAGTATGTACCTACATGGGACGTCTAACCAGTACATACATGGTACATCCGGTAATGTACGTTCTTCGAATGTCTCCTATCCGTCCCGGGACGTATCGACGTAACTGGGACATAAATGGTTCGTCTTCAGGACGTCGTGTGCTATTTGGGAAGGAGGAATCAGAATAATCAATATGACTCAATCATTCTCGATTGCCTGTCTTTTATATTGTGGTCAGATATGCCTTTGATCATTGAAGGATAATAACGCCTCTTTATACCAAATTGCTGAATTCCTTTCCGAAGCTCGAGTAGAAGGCTTCAGGTATCCTTTCACCACACTTTCCATTTATATCTGTATCTACTTTAGTTCTGGCTTCATCTATAGACGTATCTGCCCGAACTATAGTCAAATATCACCATTTGCATTCGATATGGCTTTGCTATTATATCGATTACGAAAGGAGTGAAGAAGAAAATGAATAATCAATCTAACTTTATCATTTTCGATTGCCTGTCTTTTATATTGAAGTCTGATATGACTTTGATCATTCAAGGATAATGAGGTCCCTCAATACCACAATGCCTCCGTTGGAATCCTTTCCGAAGCTCGAGTAGAAAGCTTCAGTTATTCTCTCACCAAACTTTCCATTCATGTCTGTATCTACTCCAGTTCTGGCTTCATCTACAGACGTATCTGCCCGAACTACAGTCGAAAATCACCATTTGCATTCGTTGTGCTTTTGCTGTGATCTCAATTATGTTAGGATTAAAGATGAAACAGAATAATCAATCTACTGTTGTCATTTTCGATGATTTGTCTTTTACATTGAGGTCAGATGTGACTTTGGTGATTGAAGGATAATAAGATCCCTTTCTACCAAAATACCCCTGTTTAGTTCCTTTCCGAAGCTCGAGTAGAAGGCTCCGGGGATCCTTTCACCACACTTTCCATTCATATCCGTCTCTATTTCACTACCAGTAACAAACATGATATGCCTCTGAAGATTATGCACTTCAATATACAGGGAATAGCAAATAAAATCTCAGCTCTAGAACTCTTTTTGGAAGAATGTGATGCAGACATTTGTTGTTTCACAGAACACTGGCTCACACCTAATGAGGTAACTACTATTAACTTGAAAAATTTCAAATTAGTCTCAGACTTCTGTAGAACCGACTATAGACGTGGAGGAGTATGCATATTTTTGAGAAATTGTAAGAGTGCTAAATCAGTAGTTGTTAAACAAAATATAGAAAAGCATTTCGAGGCTGCAGTGACAGTCCTAGATTATTTGAAAAATATTAAACTTTTTATAATAACTATTTACGGATCACCGCAAGGTGATTTCAACATGTTTATTGACCGTCTGTACCAACTTATGTGTGAGTGCTATGACAGTAAATATCATTATGTATTATGTGGTGACATTAATGTTAACATGATGATTCATAACTGGTATAGCCGTGATGTCACGAATTTATTTAAGGAATTTGGAATGGAAAATGTAATTACTCAACCAACACGTATTGCCCAGTCAAGCACATTGATTGATGTTGTTTTCACAAACGTAACCGTGGATGATGTATCAGTTGTGGACACCTACTTATCTGATCATACTTACCAAATCTGTCATTTAGCTATAGACACAGAGTCAAGTGTTGGTGATTGTCAATTTATAAAAAAGAGAATTTTTTCTGATAATAATATAGAAGATTTCAAGAGCTCTCTTGAAAATGGAGATTGGACAAATTTGTATATGACAAAATCTTTCAACCAGGGCTTTCATAAATTTTACGATACATTCCTTCATCATTTCGACAAATCATTTCCAATGAGAACATTTAAGGTACGTAATAAGCATAAAAAATGGTACTCTCCGGAGGTTAAAGAACTTCATGAAACACTCTGCCAAATGTCTAAATTGAGGAAAACTACGAATAATGCAATGATACATCGGAAGTATAGGGAACTCAAATTATTATATAAAAAATTACTAGAAGAAACAAAACAATCTCATAATAATAATAGAATTTCAAACTCTTCAAATATCAATAAAGAGAGTTGGAGAATAATTGGTGAAATGAGAGGGAAAAAAGGTCATGAAATCCCAGATGAACTTCTTAACACTGATGGAACAGAATTATCAGGCCTTCTTAATATAGCAAACGGTTTTAATGAATTTTTCATAAACTTTGATTGTCCAAAACCAATGTATGAAAACTTAACTTTCGAGCCATACTCAACGAAAACAATGTTTCTTACACCTACCACTCCATATGAAATAGAAATATTACTGAAAAACTCCTCACACAAACCAGCTGCAGGATTAGATGAAATTCCTGGAGGGATATTGCGCTCTGTGGCACATCTTATTTGCTCACTACTGTCGCACGTCATTAATGAATCCTTCAAAGAAGGACAGTATCCAAATGAATTGAAAGTTTTTAAATCATTACCAATTTTCAATAACAAAATGTTAGCTTACCTCGAATCATTCGGTTTATTGAATCCATTTTTGGTTTCAGAAAGGCAAAGTTAACTAATACAGCAATTAGTACTTTGACATCATATATATATATATATATATATATATATATATAAATATATATATATATATAAATATATATATATATATATATATATAACGTTTTGAATAACAGAAACCCCCCCTTGGCACTATTTTTTGACTTGAGCCGTGCATTCGATACTGTTGACCATCATACACTGATTGAAAAACTGAATCGAATTGGCATTAGTGGTGTTACAAATGATTGGATAAAATCTTATTTAACTAACAGAAAGCAAATTGTGGTAATAGAGGATGTAAAAGCCGAAGAAAGAAATGTGATGGTAGGTGTGCCCCAGGGCTCAATCTTGGGTCCAGTACTCTTTATAATTTTTCTAAATGATTTGCAATACTCCTGCAAATCAGCTGACATAATAGTCAACTATGCAGATGACACAACATTTGGTTTACATGAAAGCACCAGCGATGCACTTGCTTTAAAAGCCAATCAAAGCACCTCAGAATTCCATGAGTATTGTGTTAATAATGGACTGAAAATAAATATTAACAAAACATTTTATATGACATTTCTACCAAAAAACATAACAGAGGATTACAGCTTACTTATTAAAATACACTCTTCGGGCAATTGAAGAAACCGTCTCCTTCGGAATTTCTTGGGCTCACAATTCGCTAGAACAAGTGCCAGCTGGAAATCTTCAGAGGCTTATTCATCTCCGATCGGGGTAAATTGAGTACTACTTGTTTTCTAGTGAGACAACTGAAATCAACGGTTACCTCAACAGTCTTAAAACTGGCATATTATGGTTTGGTACAATCTATTTTATCATATGGACTAATATTTTGGGGCTCATCCTCTTATATTGACAAAGCATTTGTCATGCAAAAAAGAATAATGAGGTGTATGGTCGGTGCCCGCCAGACCTCTCATTGCAAGCAACTATTCATTGACACACTCACACTCCCCTCATTATATATTTTTTTATTGGTTGACAATTTTAGGAAAAACGGCAATACGTTAAGAAATAGTGACATCCACCAGTATGGCACTCGACACAGGGATCATTTCAAACAACCTTTTTCTAGACTTTCAATAGGTCAAAGATGAATATCAGAGGATTATATGCTATAATAAAGTTCTCAGTATATTTGGAGAAATTGACAATCATAGACACTTGAAAGTGGTTCTCTTTAAATTTCTTGTAAATAAGGCATTTTATTCAGTTGACGAATTTTTAGCAACTCAAATTTTTTAATCTGTTTGTTCAAATTGTTGTATTTTAGAACTTTTTTCATACTCATATATACTGGGTTAGACCCTTTGTTTCCTATGTGACTAGTCCGATAAGCTTGTACAATTCTATTGTAAAAGTTTCGAGTGATGATTAAAATTCTATTCTATTCTATTCTATTTCGGTTCTGGCTCCATCTGAAGACCTATCTGCCTGAACTATAGTCATGTATCATCACTTGCATTCGATATGGCTTTGCTGTAATCTCAATTACGATACGAGTAATGATGAAACAGAATAATCAATCAAACTTTGTCATTTTCGATTGTCTGTCTTTCATATTGAAGTCAGATATGACTTTGGTGTTTGAAGGATCATAAGATCTCTTTCTACCACAATACTTTTTTTCAGTTCCTTTCCGGAGCTCGAGTGGAAGGCTCTAGGGATCCTTCACCTCCGTTCAATTCCATTCCAAAGCTCGAGTAAAAGGCTTCAGGGATCCTTTCACCACACTCTCCATTCACACCGTCTCTATCTTGTTTCTGACTTCATCTCAAGACCTATCTGCCTGAACTATAGTCATGTATCATCACTTGCATTCGATATGGCTTTGCTGTGATCTCAATAACGATCGGAGTGAAGATGAAACAGAATAATCAATCTGACTTTGTCATTTTCGATTGCCTGTCTTTTATATTGAAGTTAGATATGACTTCGATCATTTAAGGATAATAAGTTCCCTTTATACTACAATGCTTTTGTTGAATTCCTTTCCGAAGCTCGAGTAGAAGGCTTCAGGTATCCTTTCACCACACTTTCCATTTATATCCGTCTCTTCTTCAGTTCTGGCTCCATCTTGAGACCTATCTGCCTAAACTATCATCACTTGCCTTCGACATGGCTTCGCTGTGATCTCAATTACAGAATGATTAAAGATGAAACAGATATGACTTTGGTGTTTGAAGGATAATAGGGTCTCTTCATACCACGATGCCTTTGTTGAATTCCTTTCCGAAGCCCGAGTATATGGCTTGAGGGATCCTTTCACCACACTTTCCATTTATATCCGTTCCTGTTTCGGTTCTGGATTCATCTCAAGACTGTCACGCTCTTTATGCGTTACGTGTCACTTTGACGACGAGTGCAGGTCACGGGTTGCTTCGGGCGCCACCTCTGTTTACCGTGTGAAGGTCCACTTGCTACGGGCAGCTCCAGTAGAAAAAAATACTCCAGGGGTCACTATGGTTTTGAATAAATCAATGGTGGCCAGTACGGCAGGCTTTAATTGCCGTTTCTGAGTTTAAACCCTGGGTACCTGCTGCTCGTAGTTAAAAATAAAACAATTGTATCGAATATTGAATATATTATCCACTTATATTCTATCAACCTCACAGAAATATCATCAATAATCGGAGAAAAACAAAGCAATCTATTAGTACTAGCTCAACGATTCTCAAGGGATCTACTCACCACGGGGCAGGCGGCAAACGGTACGCAAGCACATGCATTCGATCAAAGCTCTAAATATGTGGTTCACAGTTCGAATGATTACGGTAGTATCAATATGAGAAGGTGTTTCACACATGGCCCCTGACGAGTGCAAACAGTGGTATAACCGGTATGATGAATCACATACGTGGGGTGTTTATCACACGGCCTTCTATATCGGTGAGGGTGTTCAACACACGGCCTTTTATATCGGTAAGGGTGTTTAACACACGTCCTTTTATATCGGTGAGGATGTTTGGCACACGGTCTTATATATCGGTAAGGGTGTTTAACACACGGCCTTTTATATCGGGTAGGGCGTAGGGTGTTTAACACACGGCCTTCTATATGTAAACAGTCACAGTCACTCAAATTTCGGAAAACAATATAAACTGAGGACCACAACCTCTTACCAATATCCACTTACTCAAAATCGGTGAATCCAATCCAAGGAACGGTCGGCTGATGAGTCACTATTTTCCTTCGTTTCCCAGAGTTCTAGCGAGCATACAACGAGACGCATAAGCTGGAACTGCCTTGTTGGATGCTCCTTAGACCATTTGAGATAGTGCTCTACAGAGAGTTCGGTGGGGGGCGAGTCGTGTCCTCTGTCGGCGATACGGTGTATTCAGTGCACATCGACGGCCTGACACAATGCAATTTCCTATCGCGACAGAGCCACACTCAAACCCAGTTTGGGAGCGGTGACAATAGAGGGCGTAATTAACCGGAATAATAACCATCATGATACACGTTGCTTCTACCTGAGGTACCATCGAGAAAGTTAGTAACTTCGTTACAAAGTGTAAAACAATTTTTTTTCTATACTTGCGTGGCCTTTTATGGCCTAACCCTTTATTGAGGGGTAAGTACGCCTGTTACACTGGTAACGGAATGACAAAAAAAAAGTTAAAAAAATCATTTCTCTCCTGCTGTTCATAACGGGGGGGCCTACCTATCGTCGGTGTGGATTATGGTGAAATGGACGTTGACATTCGTAACCAGGGCTTGCCACGTGTCGTCTGGGATACGGACACTGACATCGCGCGATTCCTGGTTGTTCCGATACGTGAACGTTTGGTGGGATGTAGTGGGTCATCGCACAAACAGTCCCGGAACAGGACATCCTTCAGGCCACAACGGGAACAGAAGAGCACCGGAACGTTCCGTGTACAGGTACTTCGATTGTGCCCTGGTCGGCCACACCGCCAACATAATTCCTGGTCTACCGGTAAGTAGACTGGCAACGACTCGGTTGGTCTGAGTTGATTCGTCCTTACAGCTTGTTGCTCGGATTTTCCTCCGGATGTTCTATGAAATAGGGGTGGAGTGGGCTGATTGTCCCAGGGTCAAAACGCATGGAACATGCGGATACGACACATTCTTCTGACTGTTCCACCACGAGCTGCGGAGTCTCCTGGGGCGAAATGGTTATAGCAGCTTGTTCTGGCTGGTTATCAGTTTCTTGCATCGCGTCCAAGAGGGCAGCGGCGAGTGCATCGGTGGTTGCCTCGAGGGGATTCATGGATAAGTCTAGAGTGTCCATGGTAGCTGGAATAGAATTATGTATACAAGATTTCTATCAATCTGTCAATGGGATCGGTCGAACAAACTAGTCAATCAGGAAAACGAAAACATTTATTGTCATTTATATACTATAGGATAATTGAAAAGTAAATAAATAACTTCTTCAAAACCAAAAATAAAAATGAAGGCGAATTTCATGGCAGCCCCCTGCTTTAGTCGGATTCAGGCATCTCAACTTCGGGGTGGAAGCCATACTCGTCGGGAGGATCCATCCGAGCCTACTATCCGCTTGTAGTATCGGCCAGTTGGACGGTCGGGTGGTCGGAGAGCACCTAGAGCCTCTCGTATTTCTGGGCTCAAAGGTTGATTCGGAGGCGTCTCTCTTATTGCTTTTAGCAAGTCGTCGCTGGTGGGCTCGGTTTGAAGTCTTGAAACCGTTTGCACGGGTTTCACGGTTAACGGGGAAAGGGGAAGGGAATATCCCTCATAAGTGGGGATGGGTGAGTCTCCGTTGGGGTATCAAGAGGGGGAGGCGGTATCCGGTTGACAAGAAGGTTATTGATATCCTTATGGGAGAAACACATCTTGTGGGTCTTGGGGAAGGTGTGGGGGGAAAGGTATCTCACTGACGGGTATAGACGGGGCCAAGCTGATTTTGTAAACAGGACGGTTGGCTTGTAGAGCTACCGGAGTGGGCCTGGTGGGTATGCGGCCAGGTGGTCCTATCCGTCGTTTCTGTACGGGCTGATGCAGATCCCTGGCAAGGATCTGGCAAACTCGTCTTTTTGTTGCCAGTTGTTTGGCTTGGTGGGTCGCATCCTGAATCGGAACTTCGATATCCGGTGGAAGTGGTGAGCCTCTGGGCGGTTCTCCAGGGTATCGTTTCGGCATTTTTCTGTCTTCTTGCTTCAAAGAATGGAACGTCCGCGGTGTGTGAAGTTTCCATCAGACGGATGAGCTGGGCGTAGGTCTTTGATATGCACTCGCGAGAACCGTTTGCCGGTCAAGCTTTTGAGGTTATACACTACCGGTGAAAGAACATGTGTTATGGTATACGGACCGGAATATTTCGGGGCAAGTTTCGCGGCGTAACCTTTCTCG
This sequence comes from Zygogramma bicolorata, assembly GCA_032362365.1. Taxonomy (NCBI): domain Eukaryota; kingdom Metazoa; phylum Arthropoda; class Insecta; order Coleoptera; family Chrysomelidae; genus Zygogramma; species Zygogramma bicolorata. Next base: position 278,363 of record JAVJAQ010002127.1, read on the forward strand.
GCGGATGACAGGTGATGCTCGCGTTTCATAACAACATCTCCGATACAGCAGCGCCATTCTCTGCGCCTGAGATTGTAGTAACGACTCTGGGTGGTGAAGGCCTTGGCGAAATTTATACGAAGGTCTCCCTTAATCGTTGCAACCGTTCGGTATGCTGGATAACTTCAGCCTGATCGATTTTTTCTATATCTTCTTGTACCGGTGGTGGCGTGGTACGGTAAATTGCTTTAGGCACTTCTAGTTCCCTACCAAAATTCAGGAATGCGGGGGTATATCCGGTAGAGTCCTGACGTGCGGTATTGATAGCAAACAACAGTTCGGGTAGGTGTTGATCCCATTTGCGGTGGTCTCGGTCACAGGACTGGGCTATTATGTTCTTGAGGGGTTTTGTCAGCCACCTCGACTGGGTTAGCCTGCGGCGTGTATGGCGGTGTCCTTCGGTGGGTGATCCCAAGCTCTTTCCCAGCATGTCCTCAAACATGTGTCCCATAAATTGAGTTCTGTTATCGCTGAGGATTACTCTTGGAGATCCGAAACGAGTGACTATGTCTCCATGCAAAGCTTGTGTGATGGCCTTGGCGGTGGCTTTACGGATTGGCCGACACTGTACCCATCTGGTGAATCGGTCCTGTACAAGAAACGCGTTTTAATTTTTGACGATCTAGGCAATGGTCCTACCAGATCGGTGCTGACACACTCCCAAGGATAACGGTTGTGGGAGGGTTGCATTTGGACGGCTGGTTTCAGCTGGGATGACTTATAGCGTTGGCAGGAATCACAGTTTCGAACATATTTGGTCACGTCGCGGAACATGCCAGACCAATAGTAGCTTGCCGCGATCCTTCCGATGGTTTTACCAATACCCATGTGTCCAGCTATTTGAGCATCGGTCATATCCTTCAGTACACTGAGCCGGGTCGGTTTAGGAACAAACAGTTTCCATGGGTCGGTTAGTTCGGCTCCGAAAGCTCATTAGTTACGTTTCGAATCTCGCAGTCGTTTGGTTCGGAGATTCGAACACGGAGATGATGAACAACCTCTGATGAATTGTTGAATTACCAAGTCACACAGAAATAAATGAATCCACTTTGATAACTTCTGTTTCAACTCATGATCTTTATTTCCGAAAGCTTATAGCAGCAACAGTATCGAAAGAATAGTTAAACATCAACTGACTGTTGATCTAATCCCAACAAGTATTTATATGAATCATAAAACGTATCATCAGCAATATGATCGTTCATGATAAAGTCCGGCGAGAAAAGATAACTTGTACACGAAGTGGGTCCATCGGCAGGAACTCCGTCGGCAGTATTTCTCCGGTAGGTATTCCAGGCACGGCTTGGCTATGTGGTCCGGTGGGAACACCGTCAGCGTTATTTCTCCGGTGGATATTCCAGGCGCGGCTTGGCTATGTGGCCCGGTGGAAATATATGGTCTGGCGTCAGGAGGATGTAAAGGCGGTCATGCATATGTAACTCCTTCCTCCTTAGAGACAAACCTAGGGCTGGTTTGGTTGGCTAGGTGCGGCAGCTTCTAAGATGATCCCTCGTTGTGGAGCAAGGTGGTAAGGATAGCAGAGGCGGTAGTAGCATACTACGCCGGCTATTAGAATAATGCATACTGTGATGCAAATGAGGATGATAGCCCAAAGGGGAAAGGTATCATCCGAAACAGGATAGGCAGGTAGCCGAAAAATTTTCTGGGAATGAATAGTGGCTGTAAGACGAGATAGCTCATTCAAATGTAAGCTGTTCAGCTGTATAGGTGCAGTATGGTTGAGAATCAATGAAAGATTCAAAGGAAGTTGAAGTAGGGTAAAAGGTTGGAGTGTTTCCTCTTCATGGTGGAACAACTCGTGTTGAATTCGAAAAAAACATTGGTCAGACAATGTTATCATATAACTTCCGGGCTGCAGAGAGTGATGCGTTTCCACAGAACAATGCTAGGTTACAGGTATAGTTGTAGGTGTGGTAAATAGAACAATGTCAGGAGTGACCTGATGTGTTTCCATGACAACTGGGTATAGGGTACAATTTGATGCCTGATTGTTGGAGATTATGTTCTGGATACAGCTGCTTCCTTGTTGTTGTCTGGACAAAAGTAGACATTCTCCAGGAGATCACATGGTACATCCAGGAATTGATGCAGTTCATTTTTCTCATTTAGGAGTAGGTAAGGTTTATCGGGTATAATTATTGGATTTTGAATAGGAATTGGAAATATGAAATAGGTATGGAATGTTATTGGTTTTAGGATTGGAAAATGTAGTAAAAATATAATTTTCTCATCTGAAAAGATTAATTGAATGCCTAAAAATGCATAATAACTATGTTGGTTTTGAAATTGAGGTAATTGATCTGAGGGATATAAAGTATTAACGGTATCAATCAACATATACAAGTTGTCAAGTGAGAGAAATATGGAATGGACTTTATTCATATATGCAAAGGTAATTGCATTCACAATTTGGTTTAATTGAAGGTGAAAGGAAGTGAGCGAATTAATCAACATGGACATCAAATTATGCCATGTTTGTTCTTTTGAATTTTGTTCCAAGGCTAAAGAGAGTGTTCGCAGGTTGTCTCTGATTGAAAAAAGTGTTCGGTTTGTCAAAGACATAAATTGTTGCATCATCATAGTATGTTCATTGATTTGAGATTCTATCAAATGGTGATCATTCTGAATATGAGTCAGGATAGAATTAATTTTGTTGCCATCATTATCATCTAGAGTACCGAATAACCATTTACTCGCTGTACCAATGAAATTGAACAGTCCTCGTTTATGAATTTCATGTGGAACAATTATTTTAAGTAAACTCTCTGAGAGGGAATGTATTATTTTGGTTTGTTGAATAAGTATACCAAGAGAGCAGGATTCATTGATTGATTTAATTTGGGCACCAAAATTGTTGTGAATATGAATTAGTTCAGTTATGTTGGGGAAACTAACGAAGGTGTGTTTTGAGTCAATTATTCTTGCTTGCTGCAGTTCTATAGGTATGAGGGGGTTTGTTAGTTTGTGAATGGAACATGTATTGAGTGATAGGTGTAAGAGGAATGAGAAAAGTAGAAGTCTCATACTGCAAAAAAAAGGGGAACGTTAATTGTTCACTTTTCGTTTTTTGATGCCATGTTTGGAATATTTCGTTTGATCAGTTTTGATTTTATTTTTGGTTTGAGCTATGGCTCGTATTTTGGTGTATCTATTTGCTAATTTATCTCTCGGTTGTTCTTTAAGATACAATTGATCATTTTTTGAGAACAAGGGAGGTATATCTCGTTTGTTGTTAATTTTTTCAAGTTGACTTGCTTTTTGTTTATCTACTTCGCGTTTATGAATTTGGGGAAATCGATATGTTTAAGAATAAACTGGTTCTTCGTCTGTCGTATTAATTTTATGAGTTGTTTGAGTTGTGGAAGATAGAGCTTGGTCTGGCTTTTGAAAAACAGAATGGAATTGTTTACATAAACGTAGTAGTCTAGTTTTTTCGTCAGAATTTAGATGATCTAGTCGAAGTAAATGTTCTAGTTGTATAGAGTCAGGACAGTTGTTGAAATTATTTAACTCGTAATCACAGACAATCAAATTTTCTATTGAATACACCTCGAGAGGTGTTTGTAATGAAATATGCACGTCAGAAGCATTATAATTATGTACTTCGACACTCGCGTAACAATTTTTTATTGTGGCAATGCATTCTGGAATGAAACAATTATCGATAATTTTTGTTTCAGGGATATAATAAGTTCCATCTGTAGTTACATTAACTGGTACCTGAGTGGAATATATTTCATGACTTCCAATTGTAAGATTATAGGCTGTGTATTCACTAGGTGAACATTGATTAACCTTAATGGAAATATTATCGCGATATAATATTCCTTGTTGAATACTCCAGTCAAATCCCATGGTTTTCAAATCTTTAAAACTTATTATACCATCAAAGAATCTATGAAAATCGAATAGTGTAAACAAAATCTGTTGTTTTGAATGAAATTCTGCAAAAGCTAGTAAAATTGCAACATATTTCGTATATTTTTCTCCGCAAGATGTTTTTAGAGTGTTTGGTTTAATGACAATATATTCGGGAAAGTATTTATTAGCTATGGCTGGATTTATTGAAGAAAGATGACTTCCTGAGTCTAATAAAAGGTGCAGGGGTTTTCCGTCAGGTAATGCTATAGTAATGAAGGGTAAAATTCTATTATCCATTACGTTGACTTCTAAGTTGCCTGTCTTGAAGAGGCTTGTATCGAAAAATTTATATTTTCTGGACTTTCTGAATCCTCTTGCTCTGTTACTCTTTCTTGAAAATCAGTAAGATCTTGGTCATATGAAATATTATCAAAATTTTGACTGGTTTGGTCTGGATATTCATCATAGAAAAGATACTGGATTTACAAGATTTTGAAAATCATTATTCTGGTCAAAAGTTTCGTTTTTATTTGAGGGGTTATTTATCTGATGTACTTCCTCGGATTTGAATGTGGGTCTAGATTGAGGCGTAAAATAATTATTTGTTCTTTGTTGTCTTTGTTGTTGTAGTCTGGTTGTTATGGACATCGGAGTCGGTTGGTTTTGAGGTTGAAAATTATTTTTTGGTTTCCAAACATTTTGATTTTGCGGTGGTTTACCAAATACTTGTTGATTGGTAAATACTTTTTGTTGTGGTATTTGGCGTGGTTGAATATTTATAGGTTGACTTGGAAATTTTGGTTGAGTGTTAAGATTCTGGAGTTGTCTTGGCTGATCAAACTGTGATGGAAATGAGGAATAATTTTGATTTTGGAAACTTGCATAGTTCGGTAGTTGTGGCTGTATTTGATTTTGAGAACGCGCAAAATTTTGTTGAAACGCTGGAGCTTTGATATTTGAATTTGGAATTGGTTGTAAACCAGTATTACCGCGATTTTTATTTTCGTTTATTAGAGAATAAAAATTTTCTTCTTCAATGAGATATTGTAGTGCAGTTTCTAGTGAATCGGGTTTTTTTAATCGAACTCCTGTTTGTAAGTGAGGGGGTAAAGATTTCAAAAAGGTAATCAATACAAGTTGGTCGATATTAGAAATTTGTGCGATTTTTTGATCTCGGGTAATTTGATCATTATTAATTGACGTAAATAAGAGGCTCCGTAAATATTGACAGCGCACACCAAAATTGTACGATGTTTTCTTCAAATAGGGTTTCATGCTGTGCAATTCTTGTAATAGACATGAAAACGATCTTTGGTCAGAGAAAGACAATTTTAAAAGATTCTTAACATCTTTCCATTCAGTGAGTTCAATTCTGCTAGATACTAAGATCAAAGCCTTGCCTTTCAATTTTGAAATAATAGCTCTAAATATCAGTTTTTTGATTGTAGCATCCGCGTTTATGTAATTTCTCAAAATTTCATCACATGACGCACAAAAATTGTTCAATTCACAAGGTTCTCCTGAGAATACTGGAATTATATCCAAAAATAATCTAAGTTCTTGATAATTGACAGCCATATCTGAATTTGAAGTTGTTATGTTAGAATTTTCACCAAGTGAGAGATTTTCTATAGCTTGAGAAAGGTTATCTAAATCGATATTTTGAGGTTCTGTATCAGGATCTGAATTGCTTAAAATATCTCTTATGTGATTTCTGGCAATTCTATTACTTGCTGCAAGATCTCTTAGGTTACGAAACATAAATAAAATATACTGAGAAAATTATATTATGGGTATATGAAATGAAATGGAAAAATGAAACGTTGAGAGGACTGAGAAAAATGCCTTACGTTATAGTTCTGGATGATTTTCGGTTTGGTCCTTAACTGCTACGTTGTGGCTTTTGGTCCTTAACTGCTACGTTGTGGTTTTTAATCCTTAACTGCTATGGTGTGGTTTTTGGTCCTTAACTGCTACGGTGTGGTTTTTGGTCCTTAACTGCTAAAGGTGTCTTCAAGATATTCGTTCCTGAAGGCTCCCGTTCCAGCTCTCAGAACTCCAGGAATCACTTTCCAAGGGTTTGGCACGATGACTCTGGTTTCCTGAAGGCCAGCTTTGTTCTTCGGATTATCCACAAGTCCTTTCGTGATATGCGAACAATCCTACTGACTGCGCCAGTTACGTTTCGAATCTCGCAGTCGTTTGGTTCGGAGATTCGAACACGGGGATGATGAACAACCTCTGATGAATTGTTGAATTACCAAGTCACACAGAAATAAATGAATCCACTTTGATAACTTCTGTTTCAACTCATGATCTTTATTTCCGAAAGCTTATAGCAACAACAGTATCAAAAGAATAGTTAAACATCAACTGACTGTTGATCTAATCCCAACAAGTATTTATATGAATCATAAAACGTATCATCAGCAATATGATCGTTCATGATAAAGTCCGGCGAGAAAAGATAACTTGTACACGAAGTGGGTCCATCGGCAGGAACTCCGTCGGCAGTATTTCTCCGGTAGGTATTCCAGGCACGGCTTGGCTATGTGGTCCGGTGGGAACACCGTCAGCGTTATTTCTCCGATGGATATTCCAGGCGCGGCTTGGCTATGTGGCCCGGTGGAAATATATGGTCTGGCGTCAGGAGGATGTAAAGGCGGTCATGCATATGTAACTCATTGGAATCCCAGAAGTGTCGGTATAGACGGTCATCTCTGATGCAATAATCAGGAAATGCTTCTGGACTTTGTTGCACTTCGTTATTTTTTTTATACCAGGACGGTTCTGCTGTGGCTAGTCCATCGGGGTTGTCCTAGGTGTCCACCCGCGGCTCTTTAGATAGAGCATCGGCTACTTCATTCGAACCTCCACGGCGATACTTGATATCAAAATCATACCGTTGCAGAAACATTTTCCAACGGGTGAGACGGGCTGCAGGACTCTTGATAGAATGGAGCCAACGGAGGGACTGATGGTCAATTATAACGGTGAAGTGATATCCCTCCGAATAGGGCCATAGCTTTTCAAATTCCCACACTATTGCCAAACACTTTTTTTCTGTCACGGAATAGGCTTTTTCGGTGGCTGTCAGGGATCTGCTGGCATAGGCTATTACATGTTCTCCTCCATCTGTTGGTTGTGTCAGGACTGCACCTAGCCCTTGGTCCGACGCATCGGTCTGCAGTGTGAAGGGTCCCTACTTCCAGCGACGGTTCTTCTTCAGCAGATGATGTAACGGTGCAGCTACTTCGGAAAATGATGGTAAGAACCGCCTGTACCACGAAGCCATTCCCAGGTATCGTCTCAGCCCTCGCACGTTGTGGGGAGCGGATAACTTCACGATGGATGATACTTTATCGGAGTCGGTGCGGATTCCTTCTGCAGTAACCAGGTGGCCGAGATATCGGAGAGATCTTCTGCCAAACTGACACTTCTCCGGGTTGACCCGTAGATTGGCGACTCGGAGACGTCGAAACACTTCCTGTTAGTAATATCATCCAGGTATGCAAAACAATACGGGTCCATTTCTGGTCCAATTATCTTGTCCATCAGGCGTTGAAACGTGGCGGGAGCGGCATGCAGGCCGAACGGCATTACTCGGAACTGGAACAATCCTCGGCCAGGCACAGTAAAAGCAGTGATAGGCTTGCTGTCCTCGGCTAAGGGGACTTGCCAATATCCCTGTCGCAAATCAATACTGGAGATATATTTCGCCTGTCTGAGTTTATCCAATACTGCATTAATGAATGGTAGCGGATACGCATCCTTGACAGAGACGGAATTCACTTTCTGGAAATCGATGCAAAACCGGGGCTCCTTCTTCCAGACAATGACGATGGGTGAGCTCCAGGGGCTGTCGGACGGCTCGATGATATCCTCCTGCAGCATCCTATCAACTTCGGTGTTGATGACATCTTGCATCCGAGGGTTCTGAGGTCGTAACGTTGTTTGATTGGTTCTGGGTTGGACAGACGGACACGGTGTTCGATAAGCGAAGTAACCCCGTGAATTTCCTCGAACGATGGCAGCTCCTGGTTCAGAAATACTCGTAAACGGTTCTCTTCCTCGTCGGTGAGGGTAAGCGGTGAGCCCTTCTCGATGGTACACGGGGATTCTCTATCGAGGTTATACGATTCCTCTTTGACGTTTTCTAGTGGAGAACATGGTACCATTCTTCTTGAAATAGTATTATTCTCTATGCATATTTTGCCGGTCCCTAGATGCAAACTGAATTGCGTCCCACGCAGGATGTCCAAACCAATGACCATATCAGCAGGCAGCCCTGTTATGTGCCCGAAAGTTTCGGAAAAATGGTGATTTCCAAGAATGACATTCACTGTATACATTGTGGTAACTGCTACTACTTCCACATTGGCTAATCGCGCCGAAATTTTAGCATCCTGCTTTGGTATGATTCCTACGGTCTCCCATTGTTCGGCTACCCGATCTCCGATGTAGGATAAGGCGGCAGCTGTATCTAGTAGGGCTATTACTGGGCCTACTAGTACTTGTACTTTCAAGGGTGACGTGTGTCTGTTTGGCAAGGTCGTGATAAATGGCGATAGCCCTGTTGGTAGTGACGACGGTACGGTTGTTGGGAGAGGGTACGGTACTGCATACGATATTGACACTGGGAGCGACGACGGCGTGGAGAACTGCTGAAAGGACGGTTGTGATGACGGTGCGAAAAGTGGTTGACATGGCGGTCCTGTGAACTGCCACGACGGTAGTGACGATGGAAGCGATGACGGTACGGAAAACTGTTGAGACGATAACGGTAGAAGCGACGGCACTGCGTAAGGCAAGGAAAGCGGCAGTGACGGTGAAAGTGAAGACGGTAACGAAGACGGTTATGAGTATGGCACTCCTGCGTAGTTTCCACCAGTTGTAAATGTCGTCTGTCCTGGTAGTGGTACGAAGGTCGAAGTGAGGTGGGTGGATGTAACAGTTGTGGTGGGGGTAGTCGTCGTTGACGTAGTTTGGACAGCTATGTTTCTAAGCGGATATATACGGTTCGGTTATCATAGGTACCGGCGACGATCGGCCTTCTCGTTGCAACTTCACTAGTCGTTTTCTTTGCTCCTCTACGGTACCTGGAACTTCCAATGGGAACTTTGCCAACTCGGACTCCAACTCTTCTTTCCGGAGACGGTAAATCCAGCTAACCCTCACGTCACTCGATTCCATCCCAAGGTTCATCTCCTTCGGAACGTCTTCGTCAGAGGAGTCACCAGATTCTTTTCCTCGTCTGGATATAGCTCTGAAGGTGTGGTAAAACTTTCTATTAATGGTTCAAAACTCCCCTTTTTCGTCCTCTGGACTGAGGTATCTTGGAACTGGCGAGAGTAAGCGCCAAACGGGTGGCAAATTTCGCTTCAGCGACCCCGAAAACCTATTAAACGAGGTGTCTTTCGATGATCTAGCTCAGAATCCAGAAAGTTGAAAAAATCTGTCAAGATGACAGATCAGCGGTTTTCGACGGATTTCGGTGATTTTCAGCCTCCGGAGTAGGTTTTGGGCGGTTTCAACTTCCTATCTTGCTCCCTTCTTGTTCGGATCGGAATTCCCTATTTTGGTTGATATTTCGGTGATCTACGGCCTTAGTACGTGATAAAAAAAGTCCCTGCTTGGGCGCCAAATTTGTAACACTCTTTATGCGTTACGTGTCACTTTGACGCCGCTTCCAGGTCACGGGTTGCCTCAGGCGCCACCTCTGTTTACCGTATGAAGGTCCACTTGCTCCGGGTAACTTCAGTGAAGAAAGAAATACTCCAGGGATCACTATGGTATCGACTAAATTGATGGTGGCTAGTACGGCAGGCTTTAAGTGTCATTTTTGGGTTCAAACCCTGGGTACCTGCTGCTCATAGTTAAAAATAAAACAATTGTATCGAATATTGAATTATATTATCTACTTATGATCTATTAACTTCACAGAAATATCATCAATAATCGGAGAAAAACAAAGCAATCTATTAGTTCTTCTATGGGCGGAAGCAATAGCGGAAAAAGGTCACGCATTCACCATTCCAAGCTCAACGATTCTTAAGGGATCTACGTACTACGGGGCAGGCGGCAAACGGTACGCAAGCACATGCATTCGATCAAAGCTCTACATATGTGGTTCTCAAGTCAAATGATTACGGTAGTATCAATATGAGGAGGTGTTTGACACACGGCCCCTGACGAGTGCTAAAAGTGGTACAACCGGTGTAATGAATCACAAACGTGGGGTGTTTATCACACTGCCCACTTCAAAAAATCATACGGAAACTTCGGTATATGCCAATGAGGGTGTTTAACACACAGCCTTCTATATCGGCCTTATATATGTAAACAGTCACAGTCACTCAAATTCCGGAAAACAATATGAACTGAGGACCACTACCTCTTACCAATGTACACCTACTCAAAATCGGTAATTCCAATCCAAGGAACGGTCGTCTGATGAGTCACTATTCTCCTTACTTCTAGTAGAAGGCTTTAGGAATACTTTCAACACTTTTCATTTATATCCGTCTCTATTTCGTTTTTGGCTTCATCTCGAGACCTATCTGCCTGAACTATAGTCATGTATCATCACTTGCATTTGATATGGCTCTGCTGTGATCTCAATTACGATAAGAGCAAAGTTGAAACAGAATAATCAATCTACCTTTGTCATTTTCGATTGTCTGTCTTTTATATTGGAGTCAGAAATGACTTTGGTGTCTGAAGGATCATAAGATCTCTTTCTACCACAATACCTCTGTTCAGTTCCATTCCGAAACTCAAGTAGAAGGCTCTAGGTATTCGTTCATCACGCTTCCAATTTATATACGGGCCTACTTCAGTTCTGGCTCCATCTTGAGACCTATCTGCCTAAACTGTCATCATATGTCATCACTTGCATTCGATATGGCTTTGCTGTGATCTCAATTACAGAAGGAATAAAGATGAAACAGAATAATCAATCTACCGTTGTCGTTTTCGATTATCTGTCGTTTATATTGAGGTCAGATATGACTTTGGCGATTGAAGGATAATAAGATCTCTTTCTACCACAATACCTCTGTTTAGTTCCTTCCCGAAGCTCGAGTAGAAGGCTTTAGGGATCCTTTCACCACACTTTCCATGTCATTATTGACTGTCTGTCTTTTGTAATGAAGTCATAAATGACTTTGGTGTTCGACGGATCATAAGATCTCTTTCTTTCACAATACCTCTGTTCAGTTCCATTCCGAAGCTCTAGTAGAAGGCTTTAGGAATCCTTTCACCACACTTACCATTTATATATTTCTCTTTTTTGGTTCTGGCTCGAGACCTATCTGCCTGAACTATTGTTATATATCATCACTTGCATTCTATATGGCTCTTCTATGATATCAATTACAGGAGTAGTGAAGAAGAAACAGATTAATCAATCTAACTTTGTCATTTTCGATTGCCTGTCTTTTGTGTTGAAGTCACATATGACCTCGATCATTGAAGAGTAATGAGGTCTCTTTACACAAAGCCTTTGTTGAATTCCTTTCCGAAGCTCGAGTAGAAGGCTTCAGGTATCCTTTCACCACACTTTCCATTCATGTCTGTATCTACCGCAGTTCTTGCTTCATCTTCAGACATATCTACATGTATATCTATATTGCCCAGTAACAAGGGTGAATTGATACGATTGTTCAGTATTTTATATAGAAATATAACATCATTGTGCTGTCTGCAAATTTCTAGTGTACGGATATCAAATTGTTTTCTCAATCTGTCGGTGCTTGCGGCATACTCATATATTCCATTTATTTTATATTTTAGACATCTTAGAGAATCATTTTGAATCACCTCAAGTCTGTGTTCATATACTTGGTATTGAGGGCACCACACAACGGATGCATAGTTGACTTTACTGTAGACGTAAGCGTAGTACAATGCTTTGAAGGCTTTAATTGACGTGAATTTTTTACAAGCTCTGAGAACGAAACCCAACATTCGGTTACTTTTGGCAGATATATTATCGATGTGTGACGCAAATTTCATCCTATTATCAAAAATAACTCCAAGATCCTTGATTTCCTGACATTGTCGAATTTTATTGTTATTAAAATTGTAATCGTAGGAAAAGATATTAATTTTACGGCTGAAAGATATAAAAAAACATTTATCCATGTTCAGATATAATTTATTCTTGTGACAATAGTCGTGAAATTGGTCCAAGTCTTGTTGTAAGTTATTACAGTCACCGACATTAGTTATTTGAGAAAAAAATTTTGATATCGTCTGCATAAGCCAGGAAATCACAAAATCTAAAACACGAGCTCACATCATTCAGAAAGAGTGTGAACAAAAGGGGACCTAAGTGGGAACCTTGTGGTACACCCGAAGTCACTGAATATGGAGTTGATCTGAAGCCATTTACTGTCACAATTTGGGTCCTATTATTGAGGTAAGAGGCAAGCCATCGAAGTAGATCTCCGTGTATACCGTTCTCAGAAATTTTCCTGAGCAAAATATTGTGATCGACTTTGTCAAGTGCCTTGCTGAAATCAGTATACACAGAGTCGACCTGAAAATGATCATCAATTGCTGACAGAATATATTCGGAATTACATACAAGGTTGGATTCTGTGGATCTCTTAGGAAAAAATCCGTGTTGTTGTGGGATTATAACAGATTTAATGGTTTCTATTAATATTTCATGTACAAGAAGTTCATGAATTTTGCTCAAAACATTTAGTTTACTTATAGGTCTGTAATTTTTGACACTATTCATATCCCCAGATTCTGGGATTGGGACGACATACGCCATTTTCCATTTGTTTGGGAAAATACATTCAGAGAAAGAAAGGTTGATTAAGAGACACAGTGTTATACTCAGAGTTTCTGAACATTTTTTAACGAATATCGAAGGGATTCCATCAGGACCTGGTCCTCTGTTTTCACTGAGCTGAGATGAAACTTCAAAGATGTCTGATTCTGTTACTCTTATTTCAGAGATCAAATTATTATTAGTATTTTTAGCGACTGATGTTGAGAAGAGTTGTTCATGACGTTCATAAACACTTCCGATATATTTGCCAAATAGTTCAGTTACGTTGGAGCCTTCAGCGGATTCGTTATTCAATGTCATGAGATTTGGAACCCCGCAATGACTCTTCTTCAGGGAGACAAGCTGCCAAAACTTCTTAGAATTCTTTGGTATTTCGTCTTCGATAGATTTTGAATAACTGTGGAAGTCGTTCTGAATACCTTTTTTCGATTTCTGCCTCAGAGCCGAAAATAAATTGTTATGAATTTTTTCGAAGACTTTTTCTATTGTTTATGAGCTTTATTTTTATCTTTTATCAATCGTATTGTACTGTGTGTAAAGTAGGGCGGAAAACTACAGTCGATTTTCTTTTTAGGAACAAATGTTTCAATCAAAATGAAGATTTTCTCATAAAATATATCAAAACAGAGATATACGTTTTTGTTAATGAAAATCTCGTTCCAGTTGAGTTTATGTAGTTCGGAATTGATGATATCATAGTTCGCTTTTCTGAAATTATAAACAAAAGAGAAATTTGATTCGAGCGGTTTCATAGGAGATAGAGTGATAAGGAATTCAATGCCCTTATGGTGAGAGTCTTCTGTGACTAGAGGATGTTTTGATTCATGAACTTCTTTGATACATATTTCATTACAGGGAATCAGATCTAAAATTTTTTAATTGGTGTTTTTTATGAAGTTAAACTGCATTAGGTTATGAAAAGAAATAACATCATTCAGAGCGTAGAACTTGGTATCATTTCCTTCCGGTATCAAGAATGAACAATTTGGTTTTAATTCCCAGGAAATACTAGACATATTGAAATCGCCACATATCAAAATAGTGTCATTGAGAATAATGTTAGAAAGATATTGGAGCTGATTCACGAAGCAGGTTAGCGCATACATATCACCCGGGGGTAGGTATACACAACATAAATGTAGCTTCCTCTTGTTTTCCGTAGAAAAGGTAATCCATAAATCCTCCGCGTCGCTCTGCCATTCGGATCGAGTTGCCGATTGTAGACTACGCTTAACGGCAATCAGGACACCACCACCGTCACTTTTCTTGCTCGCAGAACCAACGCGATCTCTTCGATACACCGATTAATCATTACCGAACATTTCACAATCACTGACACTATTGTTTAACCATGTTTCAGTGATACAAATAATGTCACTATCAAGATTGATGACGTTCAAATTGAAGTCACAAATTTTTTTATCTCAGTCCTCGAACACATTTTGGAAATAAACACTAAGTTCAACATTTTGGCGAGATAAGCTCAGATGATGTACAATCAAATTCATGGATTATAGTGACTGCAGCTGATTTTCATTTGAAATTTGCCTCACGGGGAATGTTTCATTTTTTCGGATCAAGATATTGCCATTTTTCACCCAAACAAATTTATAGTCCTTCAGTCGGGCAGCATCTCTGACTTCTTTGAAGAGCAATTTATTAGTTGGAGAGAGGTGCTCATTAATGTATATTTTCGCATTCGGTTCATGCAAGGATTGTACAATGGACATAATATTTTCGTTTTTTTTTTCTGGGTAACCTTGTATATCAAGATTATTCATTCTGGAGAACTGCTCCAATTCATTTACTCTCTTGTTCAATGTGTTGATATTTTGTTTGAGGTCTAGATTTTTCCGTTTCAAGTGTTCAATGGTTTCCATTCGCTCACCAAATTTAGACAAAATATTCTCAAAACCAGAAACTGTTTCTGAACAAAAAATCACAGATTCCTTCAGGGTTTCCCGGTTTTTGCGGAAATCTTTCATTTCTGATCTAATTTCCTTCATAAGTTCGAGTACCGTATCCATTTCAGAGTTTTCTGTAGATTGATTATTTCCAGTATTCGGCGTTATCTCGGAATTGTCGAGGCAATTCGAACATTTCCAGTAGACATTCTCTAGTCCGTTTAATAGATTAAGCTGATCGTCAGGTTCACACATTTAGAGTGATAATGATTCGCACAAATCGGAAGATATCTTTCTACCACAATCCCTTTGTTCAGTTTCTTCCCGAAGCTCGAGTAGAAGGCTTCAGGTATCCTTTCACCACACTCCCCATTATATCCGTCTCTATTTCGGTTCTGACTTCATCTCGAGACCTATCTGCCTGAACTTTGTGAATATGTAATATTATTGTACCCACCTTTCTTCTGATCATTCCCTGGATTCAGATTCATGGTTTTGTGAATATTCATATGATTTTGTTGTCAAGGTTCTCGAATTATATCTTTGTTGAAGTTAGGGGAATCTTAAGTTAGTCATCTTTCGATCAGAATTCTGAAGTTGACAATTTTCTGTTTCTCTAGATGTTTACGAGTGAGATGATTTCACTCCTCTAGTCGATGGAGGGCACGCAGGTTTCCTATTCCCCATTTATCAATGAAATATCTAGCCGCAAGTATGCAAGTACCTGAAACATCAAAAACTGAATAATTACTTTGGTTCTTTTATTTCAATCAAATCTGAGTGGTACTGAATAATCTGATTGCTTGTAAAGCGGAAATTAAGCTGAAGTTTGGTAAATATTACGAGTACATTTCATCGTGCGTCTGCGCTCTGGGCCCACAGCATATGACTTTTTTCTTGCGCAAAGAATACTATACTAACCGGCGGTATTACTTTCCGCTTCTTTTGTTTTTCTTACGAATCGTGCCTTGTAATGCCTTGTACGGATTGTAATCAATTGTAATCGACGCTTCATTGTGATTCTAAGGTTGCACAATACTTCTGTTCAGTTCCTTTCCGAAGCTCGAGTAGAAGGCCTAAGGGATCCTTTCACCACACTTTCCATTTATATCCGTCTCTATTTCGGTTCTGGCTCCATCTCGAGACCTATCTGCCTGAACTATTGTCATA
The DNA here is from genome assembly GCA_032362365.1 of Zygogramma bicolorata. Lineage (NCBI taxonomy): Eukaryota > Metazoa > Arthropoda > Insecta > Coleoptera > Chrysomelidae > Zygogramma > Zygogramma bicolorata. Next base: position 294,164 of record JAVJAQ010002127.1, read on the forward strand.
TATCATCACTTGCATTCGATATGGCTCTGCTATGATATCAATAACAAAAGGAGTGAAAAAGACACAGAATAATCAAGCTAACTTTGACATTTCCGATTGCCTGCCTTTTACATTGAAGTCAGATATGACTTCGATCATTGAAGGGTAATAAGGTCCCTTCATACCACAACGGCTTTGTTGATTTCCTTTCCGAAGCTCGAGTAGAAGTCTTCAGATATCCTTTCACCACACTTTCCATTCATGTCTACCACAATACTTTTTTTCAATTCCTTTCCGGAGCTCGAGTAGAAGGCTTTAGGGATCCTTTCACCACACTCTCCACTCATATCCGTCTCTATCTTGTTTCTGACTTCATCTCAAGACCTATCTGCCTGAACTATAGTCATGTATCATCACTTGCATTCGATATGGCTTTGCTGTGATCTCAATAACGATCGGAGTGAAGATGAAACAGAATAATCAATCTAACTTTGTCATTTTCGTTTGCCTGTTTTTTATATTGAAGTTAGATATGACTTCGATCATTTAAGGATAATAAGTTCCTTTTATACTACAATGCTTTTGTTGAATTCCTTTCCGAAGCTCGAGCAGAAGGCTTCAGGTATCCTATCACCACACTTTCCATTTATATCCGTCTCTTCTTCAGTTCTGGCTCCATCTTGAGACCTATCTGCCTAAACTATCATCACTTGCCTTCGACATGGCTTCGCTGTGATCTCAATTACAGAATGATTAAAGATGAAACAGATATGACTTTGGTGTTTGAAAGATAATAGGGTCTCTTCATACCACGATGCCTTTGTTGAATTCCTTTCCGAAGCCCGAGAATATGGCTTCAGGGATCCTTTCACCACACTTTCCATTTATATCCGTCTCTATTTCGGTTCTGGATTCATCTCAAGATGTGGCAGTCTTGAGATGCGTTATGCGTTACGTGTCACTTTGACGACGAGTGCAGGTCACGGGTTGCTTCGGGCGCCACCTCTGTTTACCGTGTGAAGGTCCACTTGCTACGGGCAGCTCCAGTAGAAAAAAAATACTCCAGGGGTCACTATGGTATTGAATAAATCAATGATGGCCAGTACGGCAGGCTTTAATTGCCGTTTCTGAGTTTAAACCCTGGGTACCTGCTGTTCGTAGTTAAAAATAAAACAATTCTATCGAATATTAAATATATTATCCACTTATATTGTATCAACTTCACAGGAATATCATCAATAATCGGAGAAAAACAAAGCAATCTATTAGTATTAGCTCAACGATTCTCAAGGGATCTACTCACCACGGGGCAGGCGGCAAACGGTACGCAAGCACATGCATTCGGTCAAAGCTCCAAATATGTGGTTCACAGTTCGAATGATTACGGTAGTATCAATATGAGAAGGTGTTCGACACACGGCCCCTGACGAGTACAATCAGTGGTATAACCGGTATGATGAATCACAAACGTGGGGTGTTTATCACACGGCCTTCTATATCGGTAAGGGTGTTCAACACACTGCATTTTATATCGGGTAGGGTGTTCAACACACGGCCTTCTAAATGAAAACAGTCACAGTCACTCAAATTTCGGAAAACAATATAAACTGAGGACCACAACCTCTTGCCAATATCCACTTACTCCAAATCGGTAAATCCAATCCAAGGAACGGTCGGCTGATGAGTCACTATTTTCCTTCGTTTCCCAGAGTTCTAGCGAGCATACAACGAGACGCATAAGCTGGAACTGCCTTGTTGGATGCTCCTTGGACCATTTGAGATAGTGCTCTACAGAGAGTTCGGTAGGGGGCGAGTCTCTGTCGGCGATACGGTGTATTCAGTGCACATCGACGGCCTGACACAATGCAATTTCCTATCGCGACAGAGCCACACTCAAACCCAGTTTGGGAGCGGTGACAATAGAGGGCGTAATTAACCGTAATAATAACCATCATGATACACGTTGCTTCTACCTGAGGTACCATCGAGAAAGTTAGTAACTTCGTTACAAAGTGTAAAACAATTTTTTTTCTATACTTGCGTGGCCTTTTATGGCCTAACCCTTTATTGAGGGGTAAGTACGCCTGTTACACTGGTAACGGAATGACAAAAAAAAAGTTAAAAAAAATCATTTCTCTCCTGCTGTTCATAACGGGGGGACCTACCTATCGTCGGTGTGGATTATGGTGGAATGGACGTTGACATCCGTAATCGGGGCTTGCCACGTGTCGTCTGGGATACGGACACTGACATCGCGCGATTCCTGGTTGTTCCGATACGTGAACGTTTGGTGGGATGTAGTGGGTCATCGCACAAACAGTCCCGGAACAGGACATCCTTCAGGCCACAACGGGAACAGAAGAGCACCGGAACGTTCCGTGTACAGGTACTTCGATTGTGCCCTGGTCGGCCACACCGCCAACATAATTCCTGGTCTACCGGTAAGTAGACTGGCAACGACTCGGTTGGTCTGAGTTGATTCGTCCTTACAGCTTGTTGCTCGGATTTTCCTCCGGATGTTCTATGAAATAGGGGTGGAGTGGGCTGATTGTCCCAGGGTCAAAACGCATGGAACATGCGGATACGACACGTTCTTCTGACTGTTCCACCACGAGCTGCGGAGTCTCCTGGGGCGAAATGGTTATAGCGGCTTGTTCTGGCTGGTTATCAGTTTCTTCCATCGCGTCCAAGAGGGCAGCGGCGAGTGCATCGGTGTTTGCCTCGAGGGGATTCATGGATAAGCCTAGAGTGTCCATGGTAGCTGGAACAGAATTATGTATAAAAGATTTCTATCAATCTGTCAATGGGATCGGTCGAACAAACTAGTCAATCAGGAAAACGAAAACATTTATTGTCATTTATATACTAAAGGATAATTGAAAAGTAAATAAATAACTTCTTCAAAACCAAAAATAAAAATGAAGGCGAATTTCATGGCAGCCCCCTGCTTTAGTCGGATTCAGGCATCTCAACTTCGGGGTGGAAGCCATACTCGTCGGGAGGATCCATCCGAGCCTACTATCCGCTTGTAGTATCGGCCTGTTGGACGGTCGGGTGGTCGGAGAGCACCTAGAGCCTCTCGTATTTCTGGGCTCAAAGGTTGATTCGGAGGCGTCTCTCTTATTGCTTTTAGCAAGTCGTCGCTGGTGGGCTCAGTTTGAAGTCTTGAAACCGTTTGCACGGGTTTCACGGTTAACGGGGAAAGGGGAAGGGAATATCCCTCATAAGTGGGGATGGGTGAGTCTCCGTTGGGGTATCAAGAGGGGGAGGCGGTATCCGGTTGACAAGAAGGTTATTGATATCCTTATGGGAGAAACACATCTTGTGGGTCTGGGGGAAGATGTGGGGGGAAAGTTATCTCACTGACGGGTATAGACGGGGCCAAGCTGATTTTGTAAACAGGACGGTTGGCTTGTAGAGCTACCGGAGTGGGCCTGGTGGGTATGCGGCCAGGTGGTCCTATCCGTCGTTTCTGTACGGGCTGATGCAGATCCCTGGCAAGGATCTGGCAAACTCGTCTTTTTGTTGCCAGTTGTTTGGCTTGGTGGGTCGCATCCTGAATCGGAACTTCGATATCCGGTGGAAGTGGTGAGCCTCTGGGCGGTTCTCCAAGTTATCGTTTCGGCATTTTTCTGTCTTCTTGCTTCAAAGAATGGTACGTCAGCGGTGTGTGAAGTTTCCATCAGACGAATGAGCTGGGCGTAGGTCTTTGATATGCACTCGCGAGAACCGTTTGCCGGTCGAGCTTTTGAGGTTATACACTACCGGTGAAAGAACATGTGTTACGGTATACGGACCGGAATATTTCGGGGCAAGTTTCGCGGCGTAACCTTTCTCGGCGGATGACAGGTGATGCTCGCGTTTCATAACAACATCTCCGATACAGCAGCGCCATTCTCTGCGCCTGAGATTGTAGTAACGACTCTGGGTGGTGAAGGCCTTGGCGAAATTTATACGAAGGTCTCCCTTAATCGTTGCAACCGTTCGGTATGCTGGATAACTTCAGCCTGATCGATTTTTTCTATATCTTCTTGTACCGGTGGTGGTGTGGTACGGTAAATTGCTTTAGGCACTTCTAGTTCCCTACCAAAATTCAGGAATGCGGGGGTATATCCGGTAGAGTCCTGACGTGCGGTATTGATAGCAAACAACAGTTCGGGTAGGTGTTGATCCCATTTGCGGTGGTCTCGGTCACAGGACTGGGCTATTATGTTCTTGAGGGGTTTTGTCAGCCACCTAGACTGGGTTAGCCTGCGGCGTGTATGGCGGTGTCCTTCGGTGGGTGATCCCAAGCTCTTTCCCAGCATGTCCTCAAACATGTGTCCCATAAATTGAGTTCTGTTATCGCTGAGGATTACTCTTGGAGATCCGAAACGAGTGACTATGTCTCCATGCAAAGCTTGTGTGATGGCCTTGGCGGTGGCTTTACGGATTGGCCGACACTGTACCCATCTGGTGAATCGGTCCTGTACAAGAAACGCGTTTTTATTTTTGACGATCTAGGCAATGGTCCTACCAGATCGGTGCTGACACACTCCCAAGGATAACGGTTGTGGGAGGGTTGCATTTGGACGGCTGGTTTCAGCTGGGATGACTTATAGCGTTGGCAGGAATCACAGTTTCGAACATATTTGGTCACGTCGCGGAACATGCCAGACCAATAGTAGCTTGCCGCGATCCTTCCGATGGTTTTACCAATACCCATGTGTCCAGCTATTTGAGCATCGGTCATATCCTTCAGTACTGAGCCGGGTCGGTTTAGGAACACACAGTTTCCATGGGTCGGTTAGTTCACCTCCGAAAGCTCATTGGAATCCCAGAAGTGTCGGTATAGACGGTCTCTGATGCAATAATCAGGAAATGCTTCTCGACTTTGTTGCACTTCGTTATTTTTTTATACCAGGAGCATCCAGTTGACGGTTCTGCTGTGGCTAGTCCTTCGGGGTTGTCCTAGGTGTCCACCCGCGGCTCTTTAGATAGAGCATCGGCTACTTCATTCGAACCTCCACGGCGATACTTGATATCAAAATCATACCGTTGCAGAAACATTTTCCAACGGGTGAGACGGGCTGCAGGACTCTTGATAGAATGGAGCCAACGGAGGGACTGATGGTCAATTATAACGGTGAAGTGATATCTCTCCGAATAGGGCCATAGCTTCTCAAATTCCCACAATATTGCCAAACACTTTTTTTCTGTCACGGAATAGGCTTTTTCGGTGGCTGTCAGGGATCTGCTGGCATAGGCTATTACATGTTCTCCTCCATCTGTTGGTTGTGTCAGGACTGCACCTAGCCCTTGGTCCGACGCATCGGTCTGCAGTGTGAAGGGTCCCTACTTCCAGCGACGGTTCTTCTTCAGCAGATGATGTAACGGTGCAGCTACTTCGGAAAATGATGGTAAGAACCGCCTGTACCACGAAGCCATTCCCAGGTATCGTCTCAGCCCTCGCACGTTGTGGGGAGCGGATAACTCCACGATGGATGATACTTTATCGGAGTCGGTGCGGATTCCTTCTGCAGTAACCAGGTGGCCGAGATATCGGAGAGATCTTCTGCCAAACTGACACTTCTCCGGGTTGACCCGTAGATTGGCGACTCGGAGACGTCGAAACACTTCCTGTTAGTAATATCATCCAGGTATGCAAAACAATACGGGTCCATTTCTGGTCCAATTATCTTGTCCATCAGGCGTTGAAACGTGGCGGGAGCGGCATGCAAGCCGAACGGCATAACTCGGAACTGGAACAATCCTCGGCCAGGCACAGTAAAAGCAGTGATAGGCTTGCTGTCCTCGGCTAAGGGGACTTGCCATTATCCCTGTCGCAAATCAATACTGGAGATATATTTCGCCTGCCTGAGTTTATCCAATACTGCATTAATGAATGGTAGCGGATACGCATCCTTGACAGAGACGGAATTCACTTTCTGGAAATAGATGCAAAACCGAGGCTCCTTCTTCCAGACAATGACGATGGGTGAGCTCCAGGGGCTGTCGGACGGCTCGATGATATCCTCCTGCAACATCCTATCAACTTCGGTGTTGATGACATCTTGCATCCGAGGGTTCTGAGGTCGTAACGCTGTTTGATTGGTTCTAGGTTGGACAGACGGACACGGTGTTCGATAAGCGAAGTAACCCCGTGAATTTCCTCGAACGATGGCAGCTCCTGGTCCAGAAATACTCGTAAACGGTTCTCTTCCTCGTCGGTGAGGGTAAGCGGTGAGCCCTTCTCGATGGTACACAGGGATTCTCTATCGAGGTTATACGATTCCTCTTTGACGGTTCCTAGTGGAGAACATGGTACCATTCTTCTTGAAATAGTATTATTCTCTATGCATATTTTGCCGATTCCTAGATGCAAACTGAATTGCGTCCCACACAGGATGTCCAAACCAATGACCATATCAGCAGGCAGCCCTGTTATGTGCCTGAAAGTTTCGGAAAAATGGTGATTTCCTAGAATGACATTCACCGTATACATTGTGGTAACTGCTACTACTTCCCCATTGGCTAATCGCGCCGAAATTTCAGCATCCTGCTTTGGTATGATTCCTACGGTCTCCCATTGTTCGGCTACCCGATCTCCGATGTAGGATAAGGCGGCACCTGTATCTAGTAGGGCTATTACTGGGCCTACTAGGGTAAGTACGGTGATGTGTGGTCTATCGTCGGTTCCGCTAGAGCTTGGTACTGGTGAGGCATCTGGTGGACGGTGTTGAACGGGCCTCATACCGGTATAACACCCGTTCAGTTTCCCGAACGGAAACACAGACAGCCCCTGGATATAACTCCTTCCCTCTTACATCTAGAACAGAACAGTCGAGAGGGTGCACGACACTGACTCCTATAGTGTCCGGATTTTCAGCATTTCCAGCAATCTATGATTTGTGGAGGAGGTCTAGGGGGTTCGATCGTATTCCTATTGTTAGATGTCGGATTGATAACGGTGGGTCTGGGCGTCGGTGGGGGTACTGGCCTCGGAAGACTATGTCTCGGAGGGTGTGAGCAGTGGTGAGCTTCAGTGGGTCGGTGTACTTGAGTTAGTTCTAAGCGAAGAGGCTCATATTCCCGAATGACTCCCACTAGGGTCGGAACGTCTGTGAAGTCGCTTCGTCGTATCCTCTGACGGTACTCTGGATGCAGGTTACGGTTTACCCAGTTGAGCTCTTGTTCTGCATTTATCCCTCCATGTCAACGTATCAACGTCTGTAGTTCTGTGACATAAGTGCTCTCACTTAATGACTGTAACCGACGGCTAATGGCAGCTCCTAGATCCACTTGATAGTTCACGGGAAAAAAAAGTCCTTAAAGGCGGTGCAAAAACTCTTCCAGTTTGCCCAGTGGAAACGGTTATTTCGGAACCACAAGGCTGGCAGTTCGTTCAGCAGCTCTGGCATAACTGGGAGAAGTCGGTCTGGGTTTATTCCTTGGGAAGCACATATTTCTTCCAACCTTTCCAGAAAGGCTGCTGTATCTCATTGTCCATTGGATGTCACCTTTCAGTCTTGTACTTTCAAGGGTGACGTGTGTCTGTTTGGCAAGGTCGTGATAAATGGCGATAGCCCTGTTGGTAGTGACGACGGTACGGTTGTTGGGAGGGGGTACGGTACTGCATACGATATTGACACTGGGAGCGACGACGGCGTGGAGAACTGCTGAAAGGACGGTTGTGATGACGGTGCGAAAAGTGGTTGACATGGCGGTCCTGTGAACTGCCACGACGGTAGTGACGATGGAAGCGATGACGGTACGGAAAACTGTTGAGACGATAACAGTAGAAGCGACGGCACTGCGTAAGGCAAGGAAAGCGGCAGTGACGGTGAAAGTGAAGACGGTAACGAAGACGGTTATGAGTATGGCACTCCTGCGTAGTTTCCACCAGTTGTAAATGTCGTCTGTCCTGGTAGTGGTACGAAGGTCGAAGTGAGGTGGGTGGATGTAACAGTTGTGGTGGGGGTAGTCGTCGTTGACGTAGTTTGGACAGCTATGTTTCTAAGCGGATATATATATATATATATATATATATATATATATATATATATATATATATATATATATATATATATATATATATATATATATAACTCAGGTGCTGGTTTCGAGGACCACAAAGTGAGAAATTGAAAAGCGTATAAGATACGTCATTTGGGGACCGTGAAGAAAAGTGGAGGGGATGTCGGTAAAGGAGAAGAGGGGTATTCATATATTGAAGGATTTGAGGACCGTTAGTACTTCTAGAGTTTAAAGAGAAATTGGAATATTAAGTGCTCGACTCATCAGTTCAGTTTTGAACAATTTCCGCAAATATTTCGATTAAAATAAAATTCGGCATATGATATATGCATATATGGAGATCCGGACAGAACAGATTCAGTATTATTCATGAATGAAAGATAAATGAAACGCCTGATTTTTCATTCAGAATTATGTACTGTAATATTCAATAGTTTCAAATTATCGAAACCGGTAGATTTGTTCATGCGGTTATAGTTGAGCATTATTTGAAGATCAAGGACACGTTGTTTATCTTTCACACAAATTTACACTAATTACTGATTAGGCATCCTTAAGATGTCTAGAAACCCTGATGTTGGAATCGATGCGATATTGTTTAGAATTTCATGGCGAAACTTTTACAATTCAATGTTATTGTCTCAATTACGTCGCCCAAGACTCTGCCTGTCGACATTAGTAACGTCATAATATGATTTGATATCAATTTATTTCATTTCTGAAAGATAAGAGTTCCGCTTCCAGCTGAATTCGAATTGCCTTATTGTGCATCTTGATTTTGAGAAGTCTCGTTATCTATATTTCACTTCGTTTTCCATTCAGTGGTGCTAATAGTTGTGTTAGTGAGCTAGTAACAAGTGCGATATTGACGCTATAATAATGTTAATGGATAGTGTGAAGCCGCAGATAAAACTTCCATTTGTGTGCAGTACCGAATGAGAAATAGGATCCGAATTGATGAATGCATACATATTATCATCACCTTAATGATTATCAAGCACAATGGAAATATAATTAGAACGGATTTTGACATTTTCTCTTTTTCGAAGAGTTGACTGTTGATTGAGAATGAAATAATTTGAAACCTGCCAAACTATAACTGTTCAGGTGAGCATCCACGATGAAACTGAAATGTCATGAAAATTTTATTTCACGAAACATTTGTTTCATGGTGCGTATTCACGAGGAGATAAAAATTTCTCCACTCGCGATTGTTTGAAATTTTTAATTCATGAGAGACGAAGTACAGTAATCTGCTATTTTCACGGTGAGTTAGTTGGTTCGTTGTTTGTGCATAGTGATGGCTACAAGAAAAAGATAGAAGAAAAGCTGCAGCTTATTACTTATTAGCTTCGCAAACAAAGAGACCTCACAAATTTGGGTACGCGAATGGATTAAACAAAGAGAAAACCACAAAAACTCCCATTTTGTCACAAAGTTATCCCCTGTAACCTGACCGCTTTTAGTTTTTTTTTCTTTCTATTGATACTCTGGCATTGGCATCGAAAACTACGGATTTTATCATTTCCCAACAAACACAGACTGGCTAGTCCGACAATGGGACGAATGTGGTTTGCCGAACTGCCGCATTCGGCCCGCTTACAGCTCCCGGCTCGGCGAGTAGGTAGGGCATGTCCGCCAGGCCGTAAGGTGGCTAAGAGACGGCTAGCCAACCATTCAGCCTCGGCAAAGCCTTTGAATAACCGATGACGGGCCGATGGTAGATAGCCAGTAAATGCACGGCAGGCCATCGGTGGCTCGGAAGGGGCAATCCTCTTTTAAGCCACCATTTATCGGCCAGACGAATGCGTCGGCGCCCCAAAATATTTGTATTTTATCGAGAAATGTTTTTCTTATGGCAAAGTTTCTATCGAGTGTTCAATAAAATATGGTCGTAGTTGGCTGATGTTTCTGAACGTAGGTTCATATGGTTTCATGACAACTGTCACTTTTTAAATGTCATCTAATTTTTTTGATAGCCAAGACAAACGGTTTGTCATCCATAGGCGACTGTGACCATAACAATTATGAACACCGTTTATTAAGCGAGAGAAATCATAATTGTATACAATAATTATGCATAAAATTGATATTTCTAGCTTAAATAGATGTATATTGAAAATTAGCAATCTCCCATCTGAAAAACAACATTTGAAGGTTATAATAATGGTTTTTGTAAAAAATGTATCAAATAAAAATTGGAATTATATTAACATCAGAGAAATTATTTCAGCAATTTTATAAATAAAAAAAAATATTTATAAACGCATGAAAAAGGTTCTGGGAAACATCCTGCTAAGCAATATTGATAAAAGAATTTAAAAAAATGATACCTCATTTTTTAATTTCAAAATCTAAACTTGAATTTTGTATAATAAAATACTTTTTATTTAAAAAACATTGGACCATTTATTAGTCACACAAAAAAAGTTACATATTCACAGAATATAACTTAATCTTTTATTATTATAAGGAACGGAAAATGTGTACACATCAGGCATCATAAAATGTTCAAAGTTTCAAGCGACTTAACAAAAAAAAAATACACTTATTTTTTATTTTTTCGATTGGCCCTTCCTCCTGCCCTATCAGGAGCATTCTTCAGCCAATTGCGAATAGCATTATCTATTTCGGAATTTGTTGCGTTTGCTGTTGCCTGGTTTCTTCGAACAGCTCCTAAAAAATATTGAAATGATGCTGTAAATAAGTGAATGAATAAATGTTTCGACACACTGTGACTTCTTCAGACAAACTAAATTCTAAAATAAATAAAAAATAGTTCATCTGAAGAAGGCATGCACAGTGTGTTGAAACATATTATATGTAGCGAAAGTTTCGTAAAATAAAGTGAAAACCATAATTTTCTTCTTTGTAAATATTAAAATAGACAAATTAATCAAACTTTTTTTTACAAATGTATTAAAAATGCCACTAGCGTTAAAGATGTCAGTTTAAGGTAATAGTTCCTCAAATACTTTATGGCATGCTCCCTTATTTAAAAGAACTTTTAAGGCACTCAGGTGAATTGCAGAATTCCCCTCGCTCATTCTGCAAACTTTTACATGTGTGCCATAAAAATGTACTTTCATAGAATAGAATAGAATATATTGCATCCATATTTCATATATCATATTAACATCATTTAAAAAAAACATGATGTTGGATTTGAAAATTGTTGTTTATTAAAGGCTTAAAATAATTATTCTATTATAATAAATTGATATTTTTATATCTTACCATATGTAAGTTTCAAAACATTAACAAGTTTTTGAAAGCTGCCTTTCTCATTTGCCCCTATCCAATTTATACTCAGGGATAGCTCATGGCTCACCAAAAGTGACAAAATTTTTCTGGTTGTGTCGTTTAAATCCCTGCCTCCCAACAACGAAATTGATGCTTGCTAAAAGAAAATCATTTGGAATTAAAATTAAATGAAACAAAAACTTAAAATTTCAAACTGAATAGGTACTTCCAATTAGCATAAAATTTGAAAGAGCAGTAAAAGGTAATAAAAACTAGTATTTTAAAATCAAGTTACCATTTTGTTAAAGTAATCTTCTTCCAATAATGATTCGTTGAATTTTTGAAGCTCCTCGTAATCTTTGAAACGAAGCTGAGCATCCAGTTGTTGATACTGGGTCAACTTATTATTGTTTAATTCCAAAACCAGGCTTTTAACATCCAATTTAACAGTTTGCATGTCACGCAGCAGGCGTTCCATCATTTCTAAAAATAAATTGTTTAAATATTTACATTTAACAAGTAAATTATATTAATTACTTGAAATTTTTTCGCAGTGGCATTTATTATTGCCTTGATTCGGTAAGAGTTCTATTTGATCCTGACTAGGTTGAGGACTACTTGGTAGAGGAAAATAATTATTATTTCGCGATCTGTCAACTGGCTTAAGTTCAGCAAATGATTTTTCCTTTAGCTCCTTTGACGATTTTCCCTTTGGCTCTTTTGGAAATTTTGGAGGAACAGGAATAATATCATGATCTTCATCATCGCTAACGTCGCTTGACTGAAAATAAACGAAATCTTCGTCTCTTTTGCTTGATTTGTGTGATTTTTTTTGTGAATTTCTACTTTCGGAGTCCGTTTGTGATAAATCATCTTCTTCTAGTTTTCTTAGCTTGAAACTTGCCTGCTCATAGTCATCTAAAAATACAAAAAATCTTAAATATGAATTATTAATTTTTTTTTATTTATTCATACATTTATTTACAGGTTACCCTTTGCGACATTTAACTTGCTTATTTGATGATAATTATGCTTTTTCAACCAATTGAAATATTGCTGTATTATTATTTTTGATTACTTACCACTACTATGCTTTACCACGACGGCGCATTTGAGGCATTTATTTCTTAATAAGGGGGTATGGTTTTTAACCACTTTTTCCCTTAAAAGTGTGGACTTCAGATAGACGGGCCAGTAACAGTATAAAATGCTATGCTCTTCAAAAATCCAACTGCTTGATATTAAAGCCATGCTTATCTCCCCATTTTTGCTTTCCTCGGGAAAATCAACAATTAGGTATTGCCTACAATGATGGTAATTAAATAAAATGATAACGATAAAACCATTTCCATAAAATATCACTTAATATATGACCTAAACTAGTGAATCCAAAAAATTTGTGGTTGAATTTTGAAGGAGTTTTATTTTTTTTTAAATGAATCCCCTTTATATTATTGCATTTTGCAATATTGCAAATTCCAGGCTTATTTTATTAATAATGTCCTATAACCAAACTCAGCTGTTTCGAAAATATTCACAGTTATAACTTGATATTTTTGCACCTTTGACAGGCTGTAAAACATTAACGGTTAATTTTAGAGCAATCTCGATTTTACATTTGGATTATCTATTTCAACTGGTTTTTGAGATATTGATGCCTAAAATCATATTATCTTATAATCTGTTAGTGTCAATAATTAATTGATAGCTTATGAAAAATTTATGTAAAAGAATGTAAAATCGACTGTCAAAGTTTTAAAAACTGTAAATATTTCCGAAGCAGTCAAGTTTGTGTAAAGAACATTATACATGAAATTTGCTTGGAATTTTAATGAAAATCCAAAAATGCAATAATACACAAGGCATCCCATTTAAAAAAATACAACTTTTGTCAAAAACAATAATAATAGTCTCCAGATTTTTCTACCTATAAGCTAAAATAAAGTGACTATACCTACTTACTATAATATATACTGCAAATAAACAAAAATTAAAGAAAATGATTTAGTGGACAACAAATATAGTTATCAAAATGTGGCAATAAAATTGCTTTAGAAACAATTTCGTCACATGATTTGCAAACTTCAATATTGCTAAGTTGTACTTCAAATAATGAAATAAATGCACTTTCTGTTGGGTATTTCAAGAATGGTTTCACAATATTAAATTTTTTGCCCTGAATATAAATTTTATTTGACTCTGAAAAGAAACAATCAATAAGCATAATTTCATTATTTTTTAAAATTGCACAATTATTTCCAGCATTAGCAGAAAATGTCCAATTGTTACAAGAAAGTTTGGGATAAAATAATTTATCACTACCTACAATATTAATGACTTTTCCTAAAACAGAAATTTCACTTTTATTGGATTCTGTGACAATGATACGACCTTCATGAATTCTATTTACAACTTGTTGTAAACTTTGATTAGATTTTCTGAGTAACCTCTTTAAAAAACCGAGATAGTTTTCGAAGCAAAAACAATTTATGTTATTTAATGTATCAAATTCTTTTGCATCTTGTGCAAGATGCACTAGAACATGTACATTGTAAATTCCAAAATCTTTTCCATAAATATTAATTGCATTAGTCACAAATACGCGAAGAAGTTTATCAGCATAGTCATTATAAAGCTTATTTAAATCTTTACCCAGCAATATTGTTATGGCATACTTAAGCAACATTAAATTGGCAAAAATATGTGGTGATAAAATATCACTTAAAAGAGGGGAAAAATATAATAAAAATTGGCGATATTCAGTTGCTTTCCAGTGTTCAAGTTCTCTAATGCTTCTTGGTTTCCTATTGAATTCAATAGGCCAAAATTTTCTTACAGCCTTTAATTTATTTTCAAGAGTTTCTAAATTTTCAGGTGTAAGTCGAAAAAGTCTACTACCATCACGCCACATAAATAATAGTTTTCTCATAACACCAAGACAAACTGAATGCATATAATCCACTGGAAAGCTTGATATCATACCAATATTTATTTTGCACAAGGGGCTTATATTTTTATGATATTCATTATATTCTTGATCAATAAACCCAGAATCAGTTCTAAGAGCAGCTTTTGAATCTAAAAATACCATTCTTTTATTAAAATAAGTACCTTTGACAACACATTTATCACAGCCATGATAAGAATTGTGAGCCATTGTTGCTTTTATGTATGCACGAGCCGGTGTGTCACAGCAAAATGACTCACACTTTATATTTATAACAGTTTTGCCAACTTTTAATTTATTTTCATGCAATTCATTAACTTCTAATACAAACTCTGAAAAAAAATCTTCGAGAGGTGGTTTACCTGGCCCACAGTAAATTGCTACTATAAAAGGAGGTTCTTTTGGATGATTTAATACTCGACACAAAATTGGCCAAAAGGAATCCTTAGTACTTTTATGTATTGGCAATCCATCTACATTAAAACTTAAATTATAAAAAATTTCATTCATTATATTGGGGACTTGATTGGGGATAGCTTCATTTTCAAATTTGTTATAAATTTTTAGGATCCCTTGACTTAATCCAAAGTAATAAAATAAACCATTACCCATTTGAATAATATTGACATGTCTGGGTGTTTGTAACAAAGTACGAGCATCTTTGGGCAAGTTACTGATATCTGGATTTGTGGAAAACCATTGCAGCAGTTCGGTTACTGACTTATGTGTTAAATTGTTTCTTAATGCCCATCCTCTTAAAAAACTGCTGTTTGTATTTTCCACAAGTACAGGGTCAGTTTTATTTTCATTATCTGTTTTGCCATGCTCATTGTTAGATTCCTCAATATCAGCGTCAGAATCTGAGCTAAATATGTAATCAAACTCTGTCTCTAATAACACACTTTCTGTTGAAGGCTCTGCCTGTGCTTCAATGCAATCACTGGGTTTCGCTAATCTGTGACTATCAATGAAACTGGAGTTACAAATGTTAGAAGGGAGACTAGAAGTTTCAGATTGTATCTCAAAATTAGGATCAGACACAATTTGGAAATCAGATTGGAAATCAGATTGGGAATTGCTTGGGAAATTATCGACATCTTGTTCAAAATTAGATGCACAGATTGAAGATTCTGTCTTGGGCTCTGAACTTTCAGATCCCAAAGCCTCGTTTATAGAGGTAAAATCACTTAATATTGATTGCATTTGAGTGGCAATTAAACGCCGCTCTTGTCTCTTACTTTTTTTGGGTGCAGACGCCATAATTAGGTTCAAATAAATTCGAGCAAACTACTTAATATCTTTTAAAATTTAATCTAAAGTAGGAGTATTGGATTGCGAGTATGTTACATTATAATCACTTGTACTTACAAATTATTGTCTTGCCCATCATGTAAATGCGACTGGGATTGGGACATTTTTATTTTTTACTTGTTGACTGCTGATTTCTGCCTACGCTTTCTTGAAATAAAGAATACGACACTAACCTGACTTAACCTAACCGGTAACCGGCAGCAGTATTTCACTTCACAAAAAAACACAAAAATAATGAAATAATTGATAATCGATTATCTCGGCACACTACTCCCCACCAAATATAAAAATAATAATAATAGTGCTAATATATTATCTAATGCTAACAACACAAATTTAATAGTGTAAGAGCCAGCTTAAATCTGACAACACATTCTTTACGGTATCTGAAATTTCGTCCAGTGAGACTTCTATACCCAGTAAACAAGCAATGGGTACTAGCTAAGCCCGGCCGCGGTAGGTTTGGGGTCCCTCAGGTGAGTCAGGTATGAAAATTAAGTAAATTTTTAAAGTATTTTACGGCGTCTGCCGTTTTAATATGTTATAACGTACCTCTAGAAAAATTGAAAAATAACTATGGCTGCTGATTTTAAAGGTTGCAACAGCCACTTTTCAAAATTCGAAAAAAAAAATTTGAAGTATTTTACGGCGTCTGCTATTTTGGTATATTATTTATTAAACTATTTTAAGCTAATATTGTGATGTGGGCTCTTTCGATGAGCATTTTTCCAAATGCTGGAAATATAATGCGTCCTTAAAACTTGTTGGTACAGTTCAAATTCACAAGGAGGGATCAAGCTTGCATCAAAGCTCCGGACTTTTTTATTGAAATTTTCGTTCATATCTACAGCCTTGTAAGAATCAACGAACAGCTGAAATCTCCCGTCATCAACATCGATGGATTTTTTAGCATTGTACATACTGCAAGTGTACTTTTGGATAACATTAAACAGTTCATGTAAGGTATCCTCAGTCAGGCCAATGTCACCGAAAGCAGCGAATATTTTTTGAAATTCAACGTTATTTTTTAGTAACGTCAAAGTTTTTTTTTGCCCCGATTATATAAAGCTGAATTGAAGTCACAACCAGTAAAAGCGTGGAAGCCCCTTAAGCTTTTAGCTAGAAGTGGACCAAGTTATGTATATATTTACAGTATTATGTCTCTATACTTTCAACATGCAACTAAAATACAGTGTTGCCAATCCAATGAAGTCGTTTTACGCGAAGCTGATATGGAAAATCCGCAAAATATGATAAAAAAGCGCCGAGTAATTTTTAAACCTCAAAAAAATATATTAATCTACATCTGTTTGAAAACTTGAATTGCTATGAAATGAAAATTGTGTTCGAGTCTGATATAATCTATGAATCTGAAAATATTTTCTTTGTGTTTCAGAAAAAAAGTTTTGATTTTTTTGAAGGAATGAACCCTCGACTTCCAATCATTTCCTCAGATGATTCATAAGTTATGGATGCTTATCAAACCTTTGGCGGCTGACAGTGTTTCTCTGATCTTTCGATTCTAGATTTGCCATCAGCTGGAAATAGAAGTTTTGGGGCAGCACGCTAGCTTCGGCCATAAAACAGTGTGTTTTGATAAAAGGAACATGAAATCTCGGAATCCGCCACTTTAAAAGTGTATCACTTATTGGTTATTTTATGTGTAATGGTCAGAAAGCCACTCTTTTCTGCTGAAGAAGTGGCAATATCTAAAATCCGCAGAAAATCCGAGAAAACTTCAAAGCGCAAAAAATCCGCGAAGATTTTCAAAATGCGCAGATTTCGCGCTTTTTGCGCCTTATTGGCAACACTGCTGAAATATATTTGTCTGTAAACGGTTGGGCCAGGTGTGCCTTTGTGTTCGTAAAAGGAACTAAAACCCCACCATTCAGCCCTAACATAAGAAGGAAATATTTGACTAAAGAGATGAGAGAGAGAGAGAGCATCAACTACTACTCTTACTGTACCATGTGTTTTCTAAGCATAGACTGCAGGTAATGTTTCGCTGTATAGTTACAACCGGAAAAAATGTCAGCCATTTTCAATATTAGCTTAAAAAGTTTAATAAATAATATATCAAAATAGCAGACGCCGTAAAATACTTTAAAAATTTATTTTTCGAATTTTGAAAAGTGGCTGTTGCAACCTTTAAAATCAGCAGCCATAGTTATTTTTCAATTCTTCTAGAGGTACGTTATAACATATTAAAACGGCAGACGCCGTAAAATACTTTAAAAATGTACTTAATTTTCATACCGGACTCACCTGAGGGACCCCAAACCTACCGCGGCCGGGCTTAGCTAGTACCCAATGCTTCTTTACTGGGTATAGAAGTCTCACTGGACGAAATTTCAGATACCGTAAAGAATGTGTTGTCAGATTTAAGCTGGCTCTTAGGCTATAAATGAATAAACAGTAACATTTCAGTCAGTGCATACCTCACAAAAGTACAAGAACAAGAGACACGCAAAATGGCCGCGCCGCGATGACAGGATGTCAGTCAAAAATGTCAAATGATGCGGCGCGAAATTTAAACTCGAATGACACACGGGCCCGTGCCCAATTTGGTACCGCTTTACCGCTTGCTAACCGAACTCGGCCCGGAGTCCGGAAGACGGACCATATAGCCGGTAAAACATCCTGCGGATCGGTTTTGGCACGAAATATGGTCTCCCGGTGGCGAGTGTCCGAGGAGTAGCCACTTTCGGCCCGAAAACATAAAAGCCGCTCTTGGTTTGCCGTTAAGTTGCCGAGTAAAGGCCGATTCTTTGTACATTATCAACGGTATACCAGAAAAGGGCCGACGGGGGTCCAGATCATGGCTACGTCAGCCACCAGAGTACCGTGAGTGCCGACTGGCGGCCGGATGTTTTCCGATGGCGTTTGGTTTGTTGGGTTACTTCTTGAAAGATATGCCCATAACTTCCGATATAGCATCAATGGAGGTTTTTCTAGCCATACGATTCATATACTACTCTAAAGAGCAATTCCATAAATTGGAATGGGATTCGTAAAGTTCCATTAATTTTAGTGTCATTTGTAGTGACCAATTGACACTATCTTTTCTTCTCTTACTTTTGTTCCCTACTTCACTCATTGTTCCAATTTAAAATAAAAATCGAAGAACGTTATTTTTTCATGTAAACACACTAGCGACTAGCGTATACCGATTTTGTTTCACGAAGAACGCCAAAACTCATGTGCAGCACGTGAAACAAATATTTCACATGAAACAAGACGCATATCGCGTATACAAGTTGAAACTTGCCCATGAAACAAATGTCTCGTGAAATATTGGGTCATGAAATTTTTAACAATATTTCGCGTAATTCAATAGTGTTTCCACTGTGAAACATGAAAGTTTTAACTCATGACACAAAAATTTCATGATAAACTTTCATCGTGGATGCTCACCTTTAGACTGCTTTAGATTCATTTTGACCCATCACCTCGATTGTACTTTCAACATGTGATCGTAAGAGACAAATCAGATCCAAACACGAGATAGTCCGATGTCCACCGAAGTTTCGATATTCCAATAATCAATATTGAACGCTAAACTGACGGGAACAGGACCGGAATCGATTATTTCATAATACAACTGTCCCACTTGTATTATATTTATAAGTTTCAAGGGTTGTTCTGGGCTTTATTATTTACTGTTCATGATTGTCCAAAATCAGTAAGTCAGTTGTAGAGGGCGAATATTCATGGGAGGCTATGTTGAGTAACCAACTATTCTCTGACTGCTCTTCGCGAAACAGTCCGGAATCCGGAAGGCAAACCAGAATAAACCTTATGTGTGAGGATCGAAGAATTAGAAAGTGTGCTACTGACAAGGATGAGTGTAGTGTTTAATATCATAACTATTAAAATACACGGCCAGTTGATAGAATTTGATAGGTTTTTTCAAATATGCCTGTTTGTATAATTAAGGCGAATGAATACATGCAAGCCACCTAAACGTGTATTTTGCTTAACTTATCTCAGAAAGTCATTTTTATAAGAAAGGCATTCATGTGACAACTCCTAAATTTGAATAGGGAAGATATGCGTGACTGATTTTAAAAGATGACAACTTTTTGAAGCGTTTGCAGAAAAAAAATCGATAAGTTACTAGATATAATGCATGAATAGGTAGGTATTTACGTTTGATTTCGAACATCGAACTTGTTGAGATCCTAAGTTGAATTAAATACAAGTTAAGTGGGCTTGCATGAATCCACCTTTACTCATCAATGAGTGACAACTTACTTCACAGAATATAAGGAATATGTACGATCGATATATTTTAGTCGAAGAAATACAAAGTTCAGAATAGGTCCACTTTTTATTGTGCTCAGGTAAAAGAAAACGCCAATAGCTTAATTCCAATGATGAATTATAATATTCAACTTGCTGCTGGGGTCATTTGACCTTGCCAAGGTCATCTCACCTCGAATGGTATACAAGCAGTTTATCGAGTCGCATTGGGTTTTTTCTTGATGTCTTTACTCATTTTTTGTAACTATATAGGTGTATTATACTTCATATCTGCTCTTTTCAATGAATTCAATGAATATTTGACAAGGCAAATTTCACTACCACTACCTTCAGCATCCATAGTCGAAATTAGTATTTATCTTGTTCAGTCTAGGAAAAAACAATCCATGCAGACCACATAGAAAAGGAATCTCTCACACTATAAAATCCTTCCGCCACCAAGTACCGCTTTAGCTCATTTTTGAAAACTTCGTAAGTTTTCAGCATTTGTAATGATTTCGATAGTGAATACACAGGAGTAATTGCCGCATAGTGTGGTAATTTTTCTTATAATGATGTACCTATGACGGGTTGGTACAGTCAATTTATTGTTTCTGTAATCTAATCTTTTTATCAAATTTCTCCTGAACACTCTTGACACATTTCAAAATGTAAATACATACATGGAAAAGTCAAAATTGTATTCACGGTGAAACAATTACTGCAACTTTGCCCATAATCTAAGATGAAAATTAACACTTTTGAGCACAAAAGACTCTTTTCCAGTCTCATGCTGCTCCCCAAGATGCCGAGAATCTAGATGGGTTCCAAGAAGCCTCACATATTTGGAAAACCGTACATTCGGTGTAACTAGGTTCTGCGGCTTGGATCTAGAATAAATGTATATGTAGGTACTCCGTTTTTCCAGTACTTAAAATAAGTCGATTTTTCGAACCAAATGTCCATCTCTTCCATGTGATGAGAACTTTTTCCTCAGTGGTCTTTCCCGACATACTAACAGTAGTGGAGTCATCAGCGAAACTGACAACTCTGCCACTACTAATATGACAGGGCAAGTCATTCACGTATAATAGAAAAAATTGTGGACCTATTGCTGATCCCTGATGAACTCCTAACGGAACATTGTGTTTGCTAGACGAGTTACTGCACATCTTCACGACCGATGTGAAGTTAGCAGCAAAAATGTAGCAGCTTTTTTTCCGGAAATACCCGAACGGTCATTGGCGTAGAAAAGGGTATATACTTATTTTAGGTATCTGCAGTGAAAAATTAATGCATTTCAGTTGCTTACCACCTTGAAATTGAATCCGAGAGTGAACTGAATTTAAAAAATTTGAGACAAAGACCATGTATTTTGTATATTCACTAAAGAACATGATGACAAAAAATAATACGCAGATGAAAAAAAAATAAGTAGATATTATAAAATAGGACGGATCCTAAAGGTTTGTACGGGTAAGAGACGATTATTATCATCTGCAGTGACACTCTGCATGATGAAATGAACCAGTAATAATTGCAACTCTACTAGAGCAAGCGATAGAATCAAACAACGATCATGAAAATTGACACCTGTAACAAAAAAATTACAATCGCTCTAGAACAGCAGTCTATGTCGGCCATTGATCGAAGTCGTGCATTTTAAAAACAAATCTGGATATGCTTCATTGGGATGAAAACGAAAAGCCAACATAAAATTGATACCGACTGTTTCAATTGAATAGTTGACCAAACCTTATCAATTACAATATCTTCGGCCCCGCCTAAGGGGGTCAAATCGATTATCAAAAAACTAAAAAATTGATTTAAAAATGAAGGAGACGAAAAGCCAGCTCGAAATTAATACAGATTATTTCGGTCAGATAGATGAACGATCCATATCAAGAAAAATCTCTTCGGCCCCATCTAAGGGGGTCAAATCGATTATCAAAAAACTTAAAAATCGATTTAAAAATGAAGGAGACGAAAAGCCAGCTCGATTGTATCGGGCATTCATGGTTACTAAGCATAATGTCGGGTTCTGTGAATAATACTGTCATTTTCATAAAAATCTTTACAAAAATATTAAAATAAGAGCGTGTACGACTCTTTGGGAAATATAAAATATATCAAACAGTCAGCGGTGTTACATCAATCACTCCCATTCTCACTGAAGTAACACAGATGGTGAATACCCTGAGCTTGGTATTTATTATTAACAAAACCCATACGAATTGATGAGTGACTTCAATATCGATATTTAATTAATATAGACACAAAAAATTGAATTTTTTCAAATTTATTAAAGGAAATATTTCGGAGAAACTACATCAAACGAACAAATATGTTCACAGCCCACTAATAAAATTTATACCAAGAATATTTGTTTATAACAACATTAAATTATTGAAAGGATTGAAAAATATTTTTGCATATTCAACAGGTGGATATGATACACGCGAAGTCGAAATTTCGGTGTAAATGAATATGAATGACACTTGACAAATGAAGTTTGAAATGACATAATTGACAATGAAGTATGGAAACATCCAGAAACAGGTGTGTAAAGAGACACATACCAGCAAGGAAATTTCGACTCCGCGTGTATCAAATGAATTCTTCAATTTTGAGAGGACGCCGAAATGATTTTCCTCAATACGGATTTTTCGAATATCGGTTTGAAACAATATGTATCAACTTCAAGCTGGCTTTTCGTCTCCTTCATGTTTAAATCAATGTTTTAGTTCTTTTATCAGTTATTTGACCCCCTTAGACGGGGCCGAAGAGATTTTCCTTGATATGGATCGTTCAACTATCTGACCGAAATAATCTGTATTAATTTCGAGCTGGCTTTTCGTCTTCTTCGTTTTTAAATCAATTTTTTAGTTCTTTGATAATCGATTTGACCCCCTTAGACGGGGCCGAAGAGATTTTCCTTGTTATGGATTGTTCAACTATCTGATTGAAACAATTGGTATCAATTTCAAGCTGGCTTTCTGTCTTCTTCATATTTAAATCGATTTTTCAGTTCTTTTATCAGTTATTTGACCCCCTTAGACGGGGCCGAAGAGATTTTCCTTGATATGGATCGTTCATCTATCTGACCGAAATAATCTTTATTAATTTCGAGCTGGCTTTTCGTCTCCTTCATTTTTAAATCAATTTTTTAGTTTTTTGATAATCGATTTGACCCCCTTAGGCGGGGCCGAAGATATTGTAATTGATAAGGTTTGGTCAACTATTCAATTGAAACAGTCGGTATCAATTTTATGTTGGCTTTTCGTTTTCATCCCAATGAAGCATATCCAGATTTGTTTTTAAAATGCACGACTTCGAGCAATGGCCGACTTAGACTGCTGTTCTAGAGCGATTGTAATTTTTTTGTTACATGTGTCAATTTTCATGATCGTTGCTTGATTCTATCGCTTGCTCTAGTAGAGTTGCAATTATTACTGGTTCATTTCATCATGCAGAGTGTCACTGCAGATGATAATAATCGTCTCTTACCCGTACAAACCTTTAGGATCCGTCCTATTTTATATTTTCTAATTATTGTTTTCATCTGCGTATTATTTTTTGTCATCATGTTCTTTAGTGAGTATACAGAATACATGGTCTCTGTCTCAAATTTTTTAAATTCAGTTCACTCTCGGATTCAATTTCAAGGTGGTAAGCAACTGAAATGCAATTATTCTTTACTGCAGGTACCTAAAAAAGTATATACCCTTTTCTACGCCAATGACCGTTCGGGTATTTCCGGAAAAAGAGCTGCTACATTTTTGCTGCTAACTTCACATCGGTATCTTCACGGGAGATTGTATCCAATCCACTTCCTGTCGACCTGTCGGGAACACAAAGACTATTTACTAACAGTGGCAATGCCGCAGTTGGCGATTGAAAAAGGGTACCTAAATTCGCGAATGCGACAGACGCAGATCAACCTTTTTGATCGGTTGCTAGGGCGACGCCTACCTGACTGAGGGAGACCGGCGCGCTCCCAGACCTGTTTTTATGAACGAGTTCGTTCCGTATATTTATGTTTAGATTAAAAATTGAAAAAGGTATTTTGTCAAGAAAACACAATCCAGTAGAATTAAAATAAGAACACTTCCTCTAATGCTCATCAAGTAATAAAGTGTATCTTTCACAACAGCCAAATCTATACTGTCGAATGCTTATGACAGATCAAACATAATTGAGTCGACAAATTTATTCTGATCAAGTTCAGAATACACAAAATTAAGGAGATGATTTGAAGCTCTTTCCACAGATTTGTTCTTGCGAAAACCGTGTTGGGGAGAAGAAATCCAATACTTTTCTGAGAAGTAAATTAATAGGTATACCTAGGTACCTACCTAGGTATTTGTGAGATCTGCATATTGGGTTTATTCTATCACTTAGTATGTACTCATTTTTAGTTAGAATAAGTATTGCCATAGAGACAAATAATATGTCAAGAAAAACTACTGTTTTTATTCAATGTAATTTCGCATAAAGTTAATAAAGAGTTTCTACGTTTTCTACGAATTATTTGCTCAGTTAAGCAATATATTACAATTGGCGACGAGGTATTGGTGAATTGGGCAAGGCGCTCCATTGGAATCAAAGTGAAATGCCAGGAGGAAATACGTCTACAACTGTTTTGAGAGGTTCGATTGGCTCTCTTTCCGAGTACCGAATGGGCGAGGATTGGTCTACTTATGAAGAAAGAATGGAACAATACTTTCTTGCTAACTATGTCGAAGAAGAGAAGAAGGTGGCGGTACTTTTGACTCTAATAGGTGAACAAGCTTACCGAATTGTGAGGGATCTCTGTGATCCAGTTTTACCCAAAGCGAAATCATACAATGAACTCTGTAAAATTTTGAGAAGCCAATTTTCGAAGAGAATTTCCGTTTTTAAAGAACGTATACGATTTTACGAACTGAGACAAGCTGAATGTGAGACAATCGGGCAGTGGTACGCCAGACTCAAGAATAAAGCGATGCACTGTAAATTTGGTAGTTCACTGTCTGATATTATCAAAGATAAGTTTATTGCTGGTATGAGAAAAGGTCCAATAGTCGATAGACTATGTGAAGAAGATCATACTTCATCTTTAGAAACGATTATGGAGGTAGCACTGAAAAAGGAATCAGCTTTGGAGACATCTTCCTATTCTCATCTCCACAAACTTCAAGTGAAGCAATACAGGACAAAAGCTGGCAAGGTTCAACCGGAGACAAGTAGCTTTTCGGATGGAGCAGACTCAAGCTTGGAGAAGAAAAGAGTTTGGAGCAGAGAAACAGAGGAAAAGGAATGTAATGATTTGAAATGTAATAGATGCGGTATGGGTAATCACAATTTCGCAAATTGCAAGTATAAAACCTATATCTGTAAAATATGTAATAAAGTAGGACATTTAGCAAAGGTTTGTCGTCGATTCAAAAATAATTATCTTGAAGTTGAAGGAAGTGATGACGAAAGGGTGACAGATTTTCTGAATATGTATTATGTTAATACAAGGTGTTTTTCAAAGCCGGTTATGTTGAAAATGTTTGTAAATAACAAACCTTTACTTTTTGAACTGGATTCGGGCTCAGGTATTTCAATTATCCCTTATGATATTTTCAGAGAAAAATTTAGCGAATTTTCTTTAGAACAAACTACAATTAGACTGAAAACTTATGATGGAAGTGTCATTATTCCAGAAGGAGAAATTTATCTGAAAGTCAATTATAATGGTATATGCAAGGAAAATTGCAGATTTTTGGTAGTAATGAGAGGATCTGTATGTTTACTTGGTAGAGATTTGATGAATGACTTCAATTTAAGAGTAAATGGTATAGAAAATGTGAATACTATTCATATACATGATTTGGATAATTTATTGAAAAAATATGATGAATTATTTGGAGATGATTTGGGTTTATATAAGCACGAAAAAGTAGAATTGAAAGTTCATGAGAATATTAAACCTATTTTTTGCAAACCTAGACCTATTCCATTGGTTTTTAAACAGCAAGTCAATGAGGAACTGGATGAGTTAGAAAGAAAGGGGGTGATTTCCTTGATAGAAAGTTCAGAATGGGGAACTCCTCTCGTACCTGTTCCTAAAGAAAATGGTAAGTTGAGATTATGTGCCGATTACAAAATAACAGTAAATAGGTATATACAGGATGTTAAGCATCCTCTTCCCAGAATTGAAGAACTTTTTGCAGCCTTGCAAGGGGGACAAAAATTTACAAAATTAGATTTTTCTAATGCGTATAATCAGCTTGAGTTGACTGATGAAACAAAAAAACTTTTAAGCTGGAGTACGCATAGAGGAATTTACCAAGTAAATAGATTACCATTTGGGACAAAACCAGCTTGTTCAATTTTTCAGAAAATTGTCGAAAAGGTGTTACAAGGGGCGCAAGGTGTGATAAATTTTTTAGACGATATTGTAGTAACTGGTTCGAATAGAGAAGAGCATTTACAGAATTTGGAAGAAGTATTCAAAAGATTATCAAGGGCAGGTTTCAGATTGAATTTAAAGAAATGTAATTTTTTTCAACCTAGAATCAAATATTTGGGACATTTGATAGATGAAACAGGTCTTCATAAGGATCCTGAAAAAGTTAAAGCCATAGTTGAGGCACCTAGACCAGAAAATATTTCTGAAATTAAATCATTCGTAGGATTGATTAATTATTATGGAAAATTTGTTATCAATTTATCCACTATATTGGAACCCTTGTATAGACTATTGAGGAATAATAGTTCATTTGTTTGGTCAGAAGAATGTGAAAAATCATTTCTGAAAGCAAAAGCTGCCATATCGTCTGAACAAAGTTTAGCACATTTTAATCCCACTGTACCTATTAAATTGGTTTGTGACGCGTCAAAAGTCGGAATTGGAGCAATTTTATTACATGTATATCCAGATGGAACAGAAAAACCTATAAGTTTTGCTTCTCGTGTTTTGAATAAAAGTGAACTCAATTATTCCGTAGTTCATAAGGAGGCACTTGCAATTTATTGGGGTGTTTGTAAATTTTATCAATTTCTGATGGGAAATAAATTTGTTTTGTGTTCAGATCACAAACCATTACTGGCTCTATTTGGGGAGACGAAAGGTATTCCCCAAATGGCGGCTGGAAGATTGCAGAGATGGGCACTTTTTCTGAGTGGATTTGATTATACTTTCAAATATATTAAGGGATCGGATAATGGTGCCGATGGTTTGTCGCGGCTTCCCATTCATTTGATCAAAGACGGTTCCGATACTGATTTTGATTATTTCCATTTTCTCATAGAAGACAAATTACCCATAAATTCCGATCATATTCGACGTGAAATCAGGAATGATGCTTTGTTGAGCAAAGTATATTTATACTGTAGGGATGGATGGCCAGATATAGTAGCTGATGAATTGAAACCATTTTGTAGAAGGGCTTCGGAAATAAGTATCGAAAATAATTTACTAATGTGGGGGTATAGAGTATTAATACCTGAAAAATTCAGAAATCAACTTTTAGATGAAGTTCATGGGGCCCATAATGGAATAGTCAAAATGAAATCCCTTTCGAGGCAATATTTTTGGTGGCCAAATTTAGATAAAGATATAGAGGAATATGTAAAAAACTGTGATTCGTGTATGACTTTTGCAAATTCGCCAAATAAAGTTCCATTATCGAAATTTGACGAAGGCAAACATGTTTTTGATAGAATTCACATCGACTTTTTAGGTCCTTTCAAAAACAAAACATTCTTTATCATCATAGATTCCTTTTCGAAGTGGCCGGAAATTTACGAAATGAGTTCAATTGATTCTTCAAAAACCATTGAAAAATTGAAAGACTGTTTTGCAAGGTTTGGCTTACCAAATACTATAATTTCAGATAACGGAACTTCTTTTGTATCAGCAGATTTCAGAAAATTTTGCGAAGAGAATGGTATTATTCACTTGACGTCACCTCCGTATCATCCTGCTACAAATGGGGCAGCGGAGAATTGTGTTCGATCATTCAAATGTGGAGTTAATAAATTAATGCATGACAATCGAAATACGACCAACAATTTTTCTACATTGATAAGTAAATATCTGTTCTCATATAGAAATACACCTCATTGCGTAACGGGAGAGACACCATCAAAGTTGATGTTTTCTCGCAAAGTAAAAACCAGGCTTGATTTTTTAACTCGTCCAGTATCCGAAAAGGCTAGAGAAAATCAAATAAAATATCATCATGGGAATAGGTTTGTAGAATTCGAAGAGGGAGAGATGGTTTATGCTAGATGCTATAAAAACGTGAATAATCCTACTTGGTCTAAAGCGATGGTTTTGAAGAAATTAGGAACACAAACTTATATTTGTCAACCAATAGATGATGATAGATTGCAATGGAAAAGACATAGTAATCAAATGATAAAATTAGGTCAATTTTATGGCGATTTCAATTGGA